>CM075978.1:75112148-75163076 GCA_038087875.1 Malacoraja senta
TTCATTCCACACTGCGACCATGAGATTATTTGCTACAGTGCTTCCTATGCGAATACAACAATGATGCCATTTGACATCTCTATGGGATCAGGGCTGAGAGGAGGGGCAGATAAATGTTGCTTTTAATAATGAGAAAGATGAATTGGTTCATATTTAAATGACAACATTTTCTGTCTTTTTATATAAAACATGGTGATATTAAATCTGGTGGAGATGACTACATCCATGAATATAAATATACACTAAACAAAATATCCTGCAATTATGTGGCATATTTTACAAGACAAAGGATAGGATCAGAGCTTGCAGAGCTTCAGATAAATATTAGTGATATGCTTTGATGAACAATGAGATTAAGTGTGACTGTCTGTATTTAAACGGCAAGAAGGCTTAATATGTAATCATCCAATTGACAGATTCACATGGGCAGCATGAATTTCATCTGCATGAATTTGGCTGAATTGAGAAGCTAGTGAGCTCACAAACACTGAAAGTGACCTTCCCTTTTCTCCCCGTCTTATTTGTTGAGGTTAGATCAACATAACAGTGGTGCCATTTTCACGCAAAACCAGGTCGTAGAAAATAAGGGCAATCAATAGAATCATATTTTCATTAAAATCATATCAGTGATTTAACAAAACCATTGGAGTGGTGAAGAAACACAAAGAAACTAATAATTATCATTAGTCGGCTGGAGTTTTATGTTTTTTAATCACCAAGAGTTTAATCTTTTTCCTGTCAAAAACGTTTAGCTGTATTTTGCTTGCAGTTCATGGCTGCGTTAATGTATTTATATTTTGATTCTACAAAAACATTCATCTTCAGCTTTTAAAATGTGCTGTTATAAAGCTTAAAGGCACCACGTCAACCTTTTAAATCGGCCACAAGTTTAAACTGAGAAATTTGGTTCACTCTTATGCTATTTTTACTTAGTGTGTCCAGCCAGAAGCGGGCTAGTTTGGATCTAGCTTCTTTCTTCCATCAAGAGGGCTAGGCAGACTAGGCCACAGACCCCTCTATTATTACGTCAATGTAACTGCTGTGATTGACCTATAGAGGGGAAAAAGGGCGATTTACTTCAAAGCAGTCTGACATCTTTCCCCCTAGCCCTGCTGTAATTCATCACTCTTCTAAGTCAGTTTAAAGGCCCATTTATATTTGAGCTTGGCCTCCAGGAGAGTGGTGCCTGAGCAGAGAGCTACAATGTGTTTCCAGCTCAATTTAAGGCCATTTCATCAGTTAATGAGGCAAACATCTTAAGTGCAGTCTCTCTGGGAACCTTTGGTTATCCGTCACGTCACTCCAACGACTCCCAACCATCCACGTGGTTAATGGCTACTCACTGGCAGTGCATTCAGCAAGAAATAAAACTTAACACCTTAGTTATTGGATATTTCTATCCTAGCATGAGAGTTTCAGCCAAAGTACTGTATTACTTAAAATACCGTACTATTAATGCTTTATACAGCTATGTATGATGCTGGAATGTGTTAAATGCTAGTTTCCTATTTTTGGTGCCTTTATGTGGTTTTTGGTCCTGAGGGAAAGCCTATAGAAAGTAATACTTGTTTTCAAAGTTTCTGATCCCTATCCATGAGAGTCGGCCTCTGGGCAAACGTGAGGTACAGAGCCAACCTGCTTCACATTACAGGTTTCCAGTGCTAGGAAGGGGCACATGGGCAGTATAAAAACGCCAAAGAAATAACATTTATCCTACACATAATTCTCCCTTTGCTATTAAATGTAAAAACAATTATAGCAAAGCAATTTACTTTCTACCCAGCATTCATTATGGACCACAACGTCTCAATGGTCACCGACCTGCGGCAAACCACACCACAATGTCCCACTAAGATCAGTGAAATAAGCTGATGCCTGTACCAACCTCTTAAAACTTTCAGAGTCACAACATAATTACAAAAAC
This sequence comes from Malacoraja senta, assembly GCA_038087875.1. NCBI lineage: Eukaryota > Metazoa > Chordata > Chondrichthyes > Rajiformes > Rajidae > Malacoraja > Malacoraja senta. The sequence continues at coordinate 75,114,073 of CM075978.1, forward strand.
AAAGAGACCTCCATTTCCATTTTACAATACTCCAATTTCATGGCTTGAGACTTCTAAAGAAATAACCAACCTCTCTCGCTCACTGCTGTAGGCTCCAATTTAACTCAAGGGCTCGTGCATCATCTGTTAATACACTCCTTGCCAAATCCCATCTGTACTTCATTCACCAAACCAGCAGCAGGAAAGACAAATGTTTAAAAAAACATTTTAGTGGAAAAATCACGAAGAAACTGCCAGTGGCATGGAACTCTGAGGAGTAGAATAGCGATGTCATTTCTTTTTTTCTGGTTGCACTGTGTTGTTTTAGCAGTTAGAAACTCTCCTTTCTTTCTCATTGTCGAAAACCCCAGAAAGATGCCCGCCGAACATTGTGATACCGTCTGAAGAAGGGTCGGTCCAAAACGTGGATCGGATCGATGTTTTCAAGAGAGAGTTAGATATCGCTCTTCGGGCTAACGGAATTAAGGGATATGGGGAGAAAGCAGGAACGGGGTACTGATTTTCGATGATCAGCCATGATCATATTGAATGGCGGTGCTGGCTTGAAGGGTCGAATGGCCTTCTCCTGCACCTATTTTCTATGTTTCTATGTTTTCAGGTCAGGTCGGGGGGAGTTCCCCCCGCCACAGGTACCATGTAATCCCGTGCTACCTGCTCCATGGTCGGATAGTCGGCGACTAAACCGTCTCCCCCACCTGGTTTTCCAGGTGAGGAGGGGACTGTGGACCCCCAGCAGGACCAAAAAACACGACCTGTCAAAGGGCGGATGAGCTCCTAGCGAGCCAACGGCCATCCACACTTCAGTGGAAGTTGCGATCACTGTCGCACATAGCATTGTAAGGAATGGTGATAAAGCACACACACCAAAATCCTACACTTCCAGCGGCGGAAGTCCGCAGGAACTGGAGGACAGAGATGTGTGGTGCGTCCGTCACCATTCCCGTTGGAAACCAGCACCACTGCGTCGCTAATGTTTTCAACGATGATGAATATGAATCGTCACCTATTCTCCAGAGATGATGTCTGACCTGCTGAGTTACTCCAGCTTTTTGTGTCTATTCTCGGTTCAAACCAGCATCTGCAGTTCCTTCCTACATGCTACATTCCCTTTTTTGTACCATTTTCGTTCCTCACCCTCATTCAAACATTTATTTCAATCCCCAGTGAGAAAATAAAGACTGGTGTTGCTTTGCTTTGTTGCAGGCACGCTCCTAATCTGATGGAAACTGCCCACAAATCTCAGTAAGCACTAGATTCAAAAAGCTGGATACATGAACATGGAATCCGACCTCCATGGTAGTAGTTCCTTTCTCATTTTGCATGGTTATTTCGAGTTGACTTTTATCTGCCGAAAAAGTCGCATAAGTGGGACAGGCCCATAAGCCTTCTGACATCACCGCTAAGTGGAAATGGTTCTCGCAATTTATGTTATCTATAACTTTCTTAACTATAACTTACATCAATCAAGTCGTCCCTCAGTCCCCTGGGCCCCAAATAATTAAAAAAAACAATCCAGCTCCTCTGGTCTTTCCTCATAGCTGAAACTCTGAACAGGCAACATCCCATGCACCCTCTCCAAAGCAATGAAGGTGGCAAGCAGAAGTGGACATCGTACTCCAGCCATGACCCGTAATATTTCATATGTTGTATCATAATTTGTTTGGTCTTGCATTCCAAGCCTCGGCTAAACAGGTATCCTAAATGCTTTCTTGGCCAGCCTTGTAATCTGTGCTGCTGCCTTTCAAAATCCTTAGGGCTTGTACACCAAGGTTGCTCCATTACTTATTATTACTTCACTAGTAATTGTGTATATTCCAATCCTGTTGCTCCTATCAAAATGCAGGATTCAATTCCGTGTGCAATTGATTAGTTCTCTAATCACCTCATCGATGCCATTCACCAGCCAAACATGACCCCCCTCACTATCAATAACACTGCCAATTTTCATGTCAACTGCGAACTTACTAATCATCCCCTCCATATCTATATCCAGAATGTTACTGTATTTAAAAAACAACAGGAGTCCCAACATCAATCCTTGCAACTGGCTTCCAGTCATAAAAACCCTCTGCCTCCTTTCACCAAGCCAATGTCTGATCCAATTTATCAAGTTTCCTGGATTCCACGGGCTCTTCCTGTTTGGACCTGTCTCCATTGTGGGACCTTTTCAAAAGATTCAATGGCCCACGGTAGACTATATCAACTGCATCACCTTACCACCATCGGCATACTTACACATCTCCTCGAAAAATGAAATCAAATTAGTCAGATCGGATCTCCCCTTAGCACAGCCAGGTGGACATCCCCACATCTCCAAGTTCAGATTAATCCTGCCACTCAGAATATTTTCCAATAACTTCCCTACCACTTATATCAGGATCACAGGCTGTTAATTACCTCTCTTATTCCTGCTGCCTTTCTTGAACAAAAGGTACATATTTGCCATCCTAGAGAAGATTTGAAAATGTCTGTCAGGGTCGCAGTATTCCCCCCCCTCCCCCTCCCCCTCCTTTGCCTTCATTAACAGTCTTGGATACGTCCCTAGTATTAACTGTCCACCTTGGTATTTTCACCTTTAACCCTGCTTTAGACTATATGCCAATAATATAGGAACACATTGAACTTTCTCAACTTCATTATTGGTGGCAGAGAGTCTTTGCTGCAAATTGCTAGTTCCAACGTACTTTCATCAGGTCCTGTCTAGTCACATTGAAATCAGCTTTCCCCAATTCATGAACTTAATTTCCAATCTATCTTGTCCTTCCCCTTAATAACCTGAAAACTGAAAAGTTCTGGTTGCTATCAAATGCACTCCCACTCGCCACCCTTTCCATTTACCAAGATTAGATCAAGTACATAGAAACATAGAAACATAGAAAATAGGTGCAGGAGTAGGCCATTCAGCCCTTCGAGCCTGCACCGCCATTCGATATGATCATGGCTGATCATCCAATTCAGTATCCTGTACCTGCTTTATCTCCATACCCCCTGATCCCTTTAGCCACAAGGGCCACATCTAACTCCCTCTTAAATATAGCCAATGAACTGGCCTCAACTACCTTCTGTGGCAGAGAATTCCAGAGATTCACCACTCTCTGTGTAAAAAATGTTTTCCTCATTTGAAGAACAAGAATGATCAATTATTTCGCTGGACGCTGAAAAAGTATTTGACCAAGTAGAATGGAATTATATGGATAAAGTATTACAAAAATTCCAACTGGGAGAGAATTTTATTTTATGGATTAAACTATTATATAATAAACCTACAGCTAGAATATTAACTAATAACATATTATCCTCGAAATTTCAACGATCATGGGGAAATAGACAAGGATGCTCATTATCACCACAGTTGTTTGCTCTCATAATTGAACCGTTAGCAGAAAAAATTAGAACACATCCAGATATCCATGGGTATAATACTAAATATTCAAATAATAAAATATCTTTATACGCGGATGATATATTATTGTACATTACAAAACCTCAAATTACTATACCAAATATATTCAATTTAATTGAGGACTTTGGATCTTTTTCTGGATACAGAATAAATTGGAATAAAAGTGAAATTATGTCAATAAAACCGAAAGACTCAACACATCTTTTAAAATTCCCTTTTAAAATAGCTACAGAAAAATTTAAATACTTGGATATTGAAATCACTAGAACATATCAAGGCATGTTTAAAGCAAATTTTGATCCTTTACTTAATAAATTAAATACACTAATTAAATTTTGGAAAACGCTCCCGATGTCTTTAATAGGCCGAATAAATGCAATAAAAATGATCTTCTTACCACAAATTTTATACCTATTTCAATCGATTCCTATATACCTACCAAAGAAGTTTAAAAAAAAACTGGATTCAGGCATTACTAATTTTATATGGGACTATAAATCACATAGAATACAAAGAACACACTTGAACAAAGCTAAAGTATTAGGGGGCTTAGCACTCCCTAACTTCATGTATTATTATTGGTCAGTAAATATTAAAAATATGATTCAACTGATGGACAACTCTGCCCAGCAAGTGGACTGGATTGTAATGGAGAGAGAGGACTGCTCCTCTGGAAACATTGGAGCGATCCTCCTCTCACCAATGAAACTGAATAACATAAATTATAACAAAAACCCAATTATACATAGTACAATCAGTACTTGGAAACAAATAAAACAAAATTTAAAATTAAGAAATCTATCGCTTTTATCTCCAATAGTTAATAACCCTTCGTTTAATCCCTCCATTACAGACAAATCTTTTATACAATGGGATAGACTAGGAATTAAAACGTTCGGTGACTTGTATGAAACTGGAAAATTACTATCATTCCAACAATTACAAATAAAATATAAACTGGGAAATAATCAATATTTTAAATATTTTCAAATATGTGACTATTTGAAAAAATATACAAAAGATCATTATAATAGCCCAGCAGATGTATTGGATGAAGCAATGCAGATAAAAGCTGAATCAGCAAACTTAATATCATATTTGTATAATATTATCTTAAATGTAGAAATACCATCTACGGAAGGTATTAGAAGAGACTGGGAACAAGAATTAGCTATTAAAATCTCAAAGGAAAGGTGAAATGAACATTTATTAAACGTGCATAAATGTTCGATTAATGTAAGACACACTTTAATACAATTTAAAATTTTACATAGATTATATTATTCCAAAACTAAAATTAATAAAATTTTCCCAAATGTATCATCCATTTGTGATAAATGTCAATCTCAAGAAGCTACTATAGCGCACTCATTTGTTTTCTGTACAAAAATTCAAAAATTTTGGATTGAAATTTTTGAAATCTTTACAAAATTATTTAAAATAAAATTGATACCCAAAGCAGAATGGATTATCTTCGGAACAACGGAAGATTGTCCAGAACTAAATGTGTTCCAAAAGAAATTAATAGACTATGGGTTAATAACTAGAAAAAAGTTAATCCTAAAATTCTGGAAAAACGCTCCAATACCAACTATAAACATGTGGATTTCAAATATGTTCGAAACATTACACCTAGAAGAGATAAGACTCCTCCTGGCAGGTAAACCAGATCACTTCCACCTGATGTGGTCTGCATTTATAGAATTATTACAAGTATAGGGTGCAAAAGTACTTTAAAAAAACTGAGGTCAGGTAAGGGGGGATGAAAGTTGGAGAGTTGGTATATCCCATTTGCGTGATGTTTACAACAAAGTATTTGTTTTTCCCTTTACCCTCTTTCTCTTTTTTCTTCTTTTTTAGGGTCTATTTCTTAATTCTTTTTTTTTAAATTTATTTCTTATAGGGTCTTTGTTCTTTTTTGTTGTCACGTTTTTTACACTTTCACTTTTTTCCTTCACTTTCTCCTTTCTCTCAATCTCATCCTTTCCCTTTATTAGTGTAAAAAATGACGGAGTACATTAATTGTAATAAGATATACATGACGAGTACTAATGTAATTGGTTGTAATGTAATGTACTTCTAATAAATAAAAATTTAAAAAAACAAAAAAAATAAAAAAAATAAAAAATAAAAAAACCTACCGTCTGTGGCAGAGAATTCCAGAGATTCACCACTCTCTGTGTGAAAAATGTTTTCCTCATCTCAGTCCTAAAAGATTTCCCCCTTATCCTTAAACTGTGACCCCTTGTTCTGGACTTCCCCAACATCGGGAACAATCTCCCTGCATCTAGCCTGTCCAACCCCTTAAGAATTTTGTACGTTTCTATAAGATCCCCCCTCAATCTTCTAAATTCTAGTGAGTACAAACTGAGTCTATCCAGTCTTTCTTCATATGAAAGTCCTGACATCCCAGAAATCAGTCTGGTTAACCTTCTCTGTACTCCCTCTATGGCAAGAATGTGTTTCCTCAGATTTGGAGACCAAAACTGTACGCAATACTCCAGGTGTGGTCTCACCAAGACCCTGTACAACTGCAGTAGAATCTCCCTGCTCCTATACTCAAATCCTTTTCCTATGAATGCTAACATACCATTCGCCTTCTTCACTGCCTGCTGCACCTGCATGCCTACTTTTAATGACTGGTGTACCATGACACCCAGGTCTCGTTGCATCTCCCCTTTTCCTAATCGGCCACCATTCAGATAATAGTCTACTTTCCTGTTTTTGCCACCAAAGTGGATCACCTCACATTTATCCACATTATACTGCATCTGCCATGCATTTGCCCACTCACCCAGCCTATCCAAGTCACCTTGCAGCCTCCGAGCATCCTCCTCACAGCTGACACTGCCCCCCAGCTTCGTGACATCCGCAAACTTGGAGATGTTGCATTCAATTCCCTCGTCCAAATCATTAATATATATCGTAAATAGCTGGGGTCCCAGCACTGAGCCTTGCGGTACCCCACTAGTCACTGCCTGCCATTGTGAAAAGGACCCGTTTACTCCTCTTTGCTTCCTGTCTGCCAGCCAGTTCTCTATCCACATCAATACTGAACCCCCAATACCGTGTGCTTTAAGTTTGTATACTAATCTCTTATGTGGGACCTTGTCGAAAGCCTTCTGAAAGTCCAGATATAACACATCCACTGGTTCTCCCTTATCCACTCTACTAGTTAAACCCCTGTTACACTGTGCGAGCTGACCCACGGGGTACCCCGAGTTTAAAACAAATTTAACTCGTGGTAATCACGTACAATTAACGTAGCGGGTACGTCGGAACTCGTGGACGCAACTTAGCGACTCGTGGCGCTAACGGCAGGTACCCGTGAAACTTATTAACTCTTGAAAAAGTTCAAACATGTTTGAACTTTTCCACAAGCAAAATGTACTCTTGAGGTTAAAATTTGAAACATTTCAACTCGTTGTAAGAACGTAGTGGCCCGTGCGTTTACCTTTGTGACTCGTGATTCTACCGTGGGAACTCTTTTTAGAAACAATAATCAGGGACAGAAATATCAGTTACTTAGACTTTTTAAAGACAAATTCTGCTTAACAAAGTAAAAGTTATTGATAAGGTGACAGAGTGGGTTGAAAAGAAAATATTGCTTGAAGTTTATATATAGATTTTGTGTATTTGGGACTGAGCTCACAACCTTAAGACAAACCAGTATTGAGGAACAGCGTGAGAACATTTTATGACACTTCATGGCAGCCTAATCTGAGGTTTGCCAGTCACGTCCAGAAGCCATCTCTACCAGTGCTGTTGAAGAAGACAGGGTTGTGTTCATCTCTCCTGCACCCCTGTTCCGTAGGACAACACCAACTCTTTCATTATGCGGATGTTAAAGGCTGGGTTTTATTCTCAAGCCATGATGTCAGATTCCCGATCTCTTTACTGAACTTTACTGAATCAAAGGGGTCTATATGAGGTGCTGCCTCAAAATGGCAGCCAGCATTGTCATGGACCCACACTACCCTGGCCATGCTCTCATTTCATTCCTGCTGAGCAGAAGGTATAAGAATCTGAAAACCATGACCTCCAGGTTCAAGAACAGCTTCTTCCCAACAACCATCGGGCTCTTGAACGCTACAAATGCTAACTAAACTATGAACTACAAACTGCCTTGGTTGCACTAAGGACTTTGGGATTTTTGCAATAATACTGGATTTTTTAATATATATTTTCTTTGTTTAGTATATTATCTATGAGTATTGTGTTTACTGGCCTGTTATGCTGCTGCAAGTGGGAACTCTTTAACAGCGGGCAGGCAGCATCTCTGGAGAGAAGGAATGGGTGATGGGATGACATTTCCAAATTGGGGGAGGGGGGGGTGAGGGGGGGGTGGAGGAGAGGGGGTGGAGAGTGGAGGGAGAGGAGGGGGAGACAGATGGGGGTGTCCATTCACTGGCTGCGGGTGCCTGTCACTGAAACAGGTAGGTGAGATTTCACATCCACCTTGTGTGTGTGTCTCTCTCTCCCTCCCTCCCTCTCACACAGGCTGAGAGACTCTGCCTCTGTGAGTCTACGTCCCTTTCTCCCCCTCTCCCTGGGCTCTATACGCTCATTGTTTCCTATGAGAGACTTTGAAAAATAAGAATCACATTTCACACATTGATTTTATGACTTTTAATTCTTAACATGACCATAATCACAATCTTTTACCCGATGGCAAATAAGATCCCAAAGTGCAGTGTTAAAGTGCTAATGTTCCCGGGGAACATGAAATATTGTTACACAAATTCTGAGATGTAATAATTGATTAGTGATAATGCCAGTAATATTGCGAGGGCCAACAGTATGTCGATCTCACAATATTACTGGTATGATCACGAACCCGGAGACGACGGTATCCCGGCTGGAGTTTTACAACTTGGCACAGATTCATATCATGATCCTACCCCCCCCCCCCCCCCCGCCCATCCCCCATAAACTGGGATGAGGCGGACATGGTATTGATATTGGGTTATTTTGTCACCTGAATGTTTGCGAGTTTTGAAATAATGCCGTACATAAGTGCAATAAATAGCTAGCGCAAAGAGAAAAAAATACCAGCGGGCAGATACAACACAACAAAGTTTCGAGTTTTTTGTCCAAGAGCTGTAATGGGGTATATCAGGAGATCAGGACTTCAGTTATGAGAAGATAGACACAAAATGCTGGACTGAGCGAGACAGGCAGCATCTCTGGAGAGAAAGAATGGGTGACGTTTCGGGTCGAGACCCTTCTTCACACACCGAAAAACTTCCGTTTCAGCAATCTAATGACAGTGAGGAAGGAGCTGTCCCTGAATCAGGTAGTACATGTATGTGAGCGTTTGTATTATCTGCTCACGGGGTGAAAAGAGAGGAAGGAATGGTACGTTGGCTGCTTCCCGAAGCAGGTCGAAGTGTAGATTGAGTTGATAGGGGGAAAGCTGGCCTGTGTAATAGACTGCACTACATTTGCAAGTCTCTGTAATATATACTGCGCTCTAGGGCAAAGCTGCTCCCAAAACAGGCATTGATGCATCACAATATGATGCTTTGTACGATGTACACTGTGGAAGCTGGTAGGCTGCCCAGGCAATCAGACATGACTCCGGTGACTCTCATGTGCACTCTGAACTCGTCAGCTGGACAGAGGAAAAAAAAGGTGAGTAAAAAAAAGGGTGACTTCAACATCAGCATGTGACCTGGGTCAATCTTGGGCGTTTCACCTCATTGCTGGTGAATCTTTTTGATAAGAAGCTTGCTAGAGATGGCTCCCAGAAAAGTTCGACGAAAGGGAAGAGCAGAGCCTTACATAAAACCTGCCATGGAGGCTATAGTCATACAGGAGGAGGAGGAGGAGAGGCAACAGGAGATTCAACAGGAGATTCAACAGCCAATTTAAACAAGGCAGGCTTTTTATAGTATGTAAAAAAAAAGCATGACATCATTTTTTTAACATGTGATGATTTTTCAACACGTCGATATACATTGTTGCCTCAAGATTAACGGGAGAGGAACTTGGTACACTCGGGAGACGAACTTGGAACATCGCAGAAATGAGAAGTAAACGGCAAACTTAGACATACCCGTGGGAACTCGGTTAAACTCTGGATCATAAACTTGTAGTCTCGTACGCAACCACTCGGGGTACCTCGTGGGTCAGCTCGCACAGTGTAACAGGGCTTTTACCATCATTTCTCAAGTCTAACTGACAATAGACAATAGGTGCAGGAGAAGGCCATTCATCCCTTCAAGCCAGCACCGCCATTCAATGTGATCATGGCTGATCATCCACAACTGTGTACTGCTCACAAAGCTCTCCGGGATACACTTTATAATATCTTGCCTTCTTTAAGCCGTTAATACTGGGGACGTTTTTAAAATCTCTTTCTACTATTTCCCTATTATTTTGAAACTTCAGTTTACCATATCATTTATAATCACCCGTAAATGTCCCAAGAATTCTGTCAGCAACAAATTTCCTAATGAGGCCAATGCAAAACTCAACCGCAGTAATAATCTCAAGGGAGATCGTAATAAATCTCTTGACCAACTATTCATGCTTCCATTTCCTCACATCTATACACTGTCAACGTATATCAACCTTCTCTACTTCTAACTCTTGGAACTTACTGCTAGCAGCTTTTGTTTCCGAGACTTTGGAGAAACACACTTCCTCTTGCTGGGCTTGGCCATACAAGAAAAAAAATTACCAGAAATTAGATGCCTTGGCAAAAAGTAGGTTTTGCTATAGGCCCTCCTAATGAAATTTTAGTGAGTACCTTTGGTTAATGATCACGCTTACTTATTACAACACAGGAAGAGGGCATTTTTACCCAGCAAAACAAATCCTATCTGTCCCATCATCTCTTTCGTATTTAGTCTAATTTAGTTTAGTTTGGTTTATTGTCACGTGCAGCGAGGTTCAGTGAAAAGCTTTTGTTGCGTGCTAACCAGTCAGCAGAAAGACAATACATGATTACAATTGAGCCATTTCCCTGCCGCCCGGCAAATTATCCTCTCTCACACATACCAATCAACCACCGATTAATTATTTTGCCGTTTGCCTATATTATGGGGTAATTTACAGTAGCAATTTAAAAAAAAATTATTCATTAGGTTTGGGCTGGGCTTTGCAGGCTGGGCTTTGCAGGCTGAGTAAGCACTCATTTGGCCATCCCTCATGGCCTTGAGAAAGTACTGGCAAGGTGTTTTGAACCGCGGCTGTCCTTCTAACTGGTGGGCGGCATGGGTTTGCAATGTGCTGTCTAAGGAATCTTAGTGAGTTGCAACTGTCAATCCTGCAGATGGTACAAGCTGATGCAACTGTGCGGAGTTTTGTGAATGGTTGTGGATGGGTTGCTATGTCCTGTATGGTTTCAAACTTCTTCAGTTGTTGAAGCCAGATTCATTGAGGTATGTGGAAAGTATTCCATCAAACTCATGGCTGGGCCGTGTAAATGGTGCATAGGCCTCAGGGAGTTAGAAGGTGAGCTAGTTGCTACCCCTAAGATATCGACATTGGCGATTCACTGGTGGTAATGCCACTGAATGTCAGTGGGTGAGAGCTGGATTTTCTTTTGTTGGATATAATCATTGCCTGGCATAAGTGTGGCTCGAGTATGAATTGCCACCTTTCTGGCCAACATTAACATCCCAGCACACCTTTGAGATGAACCAAAGCACCCGGTGAAAATCTATATGGTTATAGGATGAACATGGAAGCACGACAAGAGCAGGATCAAACCGAGATCTTTGAAGATGTGAAGCAGCAGCACTAACCACTGCATCTTTTTCTTCAGCTTGGTCTGAATAAAGATTCACAACAAGAAAATATTTCTCCTTTTAGCAGATTCCCTTCATTTCCACTCTTTCTCCACATTCCTCCCTCATTTCCTTTAAGATCTGCTCTATTGGTTCCATAGCTTCTGTCTTCCATTTCTGGTCCACATCCACTGATCTTCCCTTCTGCCCTTCTAGAGAGAGCATGGGAAGCATTACAGCAGGCCTTACGTTTCCTGATCCTCTGCCCAGGCAAAGACTCTCTTTCCAGTAGAAGCAATGAAGCAGCAATAGTGACCAATGTTTCTCTTGCTCAGGGCAATACTGAGATTAATTGCAGCATTGTCTTATTAACTCACCTACCAACACCACCCAAGGATAAGCACTTTTACAAGGCTGTTTAATAAAAGCGTGAGAATCACATGCAAACTCTATTTGATCAAATAGTTTAACTCCTATTAACTTTGCCACAATTTGGAATTTGATAGCAATAGATAATTTTCTTTCTGATTTTAGCAACATTAAGAACAAGAGTCAGAGATTTGGCCCAGCAGGTCAGACTGACTATCAAGTTCCCAATTATACAATCCTATTTCGTTCTATCAGGCTCCCAACAACTACACCCAGAATCTACCACTTACCTATACACTAGGTGCAATTTAAACAATCGGTTAGACTATTAATCTGCGCATCTTTGGGATGGGGAAGGACCATGGAGCTCTGGGAGGAAACCAACCAGTCATAGGGAGAACATGCAAATTTCACAGTGAGGCCACAAAGGACCTCGAATTTGCAACAGAAAAAAATTGTGATTGTTTTACCAAGGAAATTTGCCCAAAATCGGTCTTAACAGAGTAAAAGATCAGGGAATTTCAAACACAAGTTAAATCATTGCAAATCTTTTGTGTCGGATTAAAACAAAACATTTCACCGAAAGCTGGCTCTGCCCCCAAAAATGCCCTTTGCAGCCTTTGGTGGAAATGCTACAAATTAAGCTTCTTTGGTGCAAAGAACTATTACGCACCTGTCAACAACTTTAAATATTTAGTAGAAAAATGATTTTGTTGTTTGTTGCAAAGACAAATCAGTCTGCACAAAATTTTGCTCAAAATTCTCGACACACATTAAAATGCTTATTTGCTGCTGATAAACAAAGCTGAACCTGGCTGCCACTCTTAAATATGGCAAGATTTTATTTTAATTCAAGGTAATAAAATTTCTGCCTGAATATGCTGGTTCACAGAAGACCTTACATTTGTGATTATGCCAATAAACTGGAGTGGAAACTTGAACCAGAATTTTGGGAAACCAGTAGAATTCCTTCGTACCCAGCTTGCCAGCAAAATAGTCCCATTTCCTTTCTTGGAACTGAAAAGAGAAGTAGAGGTGGGGGGAATAATCTGAGTCTGAAATTCCCCCAGTGAGTGTACTTCATGCACTTTGTGCACTCTGCAAGGCCACAGGGTTCCTGCTTCAGTCCAGCGATGTTGTTTATTACAATTTAATTGAGAATCAAATTTAATCCACCTGAAATATCATTCCTTCACAATGAAAATAGCATCATTCAACATATTGGCCACTTCTGATAGCTCTGCCCTAATGAGATCATCACATGTACAGCAATATTGATGGTTCAAACACTTTGACAATATGAGATTTACTTTTCTCTCTCCATTATTTTTTTAAACACACTGGTTAATAGATTTATGCTACAAATATGTCCGTGCTATTTAAATCAATGTAATTGAAATAAACACATTATAAATGATAGTAAAAAGGTAAGTACCACTGCAAAAAGATAACTGGGAGTACAACAGATTCAATTGTGAAATTTACCTTGTGATCACTCTTCCAGTTATTCCAGTTTTAGCAGTGCCAGGAACTGCACTACCCACATAACAATTAGAGAGGCGGATATAAAAATATCTCTTGCTTTCTTGGAAAATATTTGGGCTTATCCAAGAATAATTCAATATTTCTCGTAGCCTCTGAACCATTAAATTGAAAAAGGAACATCGAACGCTGATGAAAGATTGGCAGACATTCACTTTTTCATAAAAATATCTCAAGAAAGCAGAGTCAGATCGCTCCATCACAGGCAGGATGTGGAGCCTTGGAGAGGGTGCAGAACAAGGTTTACTAAGATGCTGCCTGAACTAAAGGCTATCAGCTATGAGGAAAAGTTGGACAAACTTGTATTGTTATCTCTGGAACATTCGAGGCCGAGGGGAGATCTGATAGAAGTTTATTAAATTATGATAGGCGTAGAAAGGATAGTCAGAATCTTTTTCAGAGGGTGGAAAGGTTAAAGGCTAAAGGGTATAGATTTAAGGACAGAAGGGGAAAGTTTAAAGGAGGTTTACGCGGCAAGTTTTTTTGTTGTACGGCGAGTTGTAGGTGTCCTGGATCCCGCTGCCAGGGTGGTGGTGGAACAGATACTATCACAAGCCATTTAAGAGGCCTTTAGATAGGCACGTAATAATACAGGGAACTCAGGGGTGTAGATCTAATGCAGGAAGAAGGGATTAGTTCAAAGTGACCATGTTTGGCATAGGTTGTGGGCCAAAAGGCCTATTCCTGTACAATTCTACATCCCATGTCTTTTGGAATATACTGAAACCCCTCTAATTCACCAGCATTCACATTATATATGCCACATTCATGTTTACATTAATTCATGTTTTAAAAACAATATCCACCAAACCAGCTTGATAAAAAAGAAACTGTTATAGAGTGTCAGTTTGTTCCCCACCTAGTTGGTGCTGACATTACAACTCCTGTAAAGTTCAGGATTTTAGCCTACTTCTTATGGCATGGCCTGGGCTGCTGATTATCATCTCAACTCTATGATGCTTTCTTCAAAATCACATTTTTTGACATAAATTACTATTTAATCCCCAAGTGTGCGTTTCATTAAAAAAAGGTTGCAGTATTTAACCTGGTAAGGCAACATTTTCCCAACATTAATACTGCAACCTTATTTAGTGAAATACATGCAATGAAAGCAATGGATTTGTCAACCTCAGTGTTTGTGAAATTAGAAGTCCTGGATTTCGCTTTTACTTTTTTCATATAGCACTGTACAACAATTGGATAGGATGTTAAAAATTAAACCAATTAGTGAAATTTATCTCAGGAAAGGTATTTTCCCTGGAACTTTCCCACTGGCTAATACTTCATTAAACGGGATGAGTAGCCTTCAAGAGTCAAGAGTGTTTTATTGTCATATGTCCCAGATAGAACAATGACATTCTTACTTGCAGCATCACAACAGAATATGTAATCATAGTACACTGTAAACAATATAATAAACAAGAAAAAAAGTCCAGCGTGTGTGTTTGTACACATACTCACACATACATACACACACATATGCACACATACATACACATAAATAACAAACGGAGCCTTAAAGCCCTGTCCCACGGTGCGAGTTCATTCCAAGAGTTCTCCCGAGTTTGCCCTGATTCGAACTCGGAGATTTACGGTAATGGCCACTCGTCGGTACTCGGGGCTCTCATGGACATTTTTCAACATGTTGAAAAATCTTCACGAGTCTTCCCGTGCTTACCTGCCTTTAGCGAGTCTTCCAGAGTACCTGCCGTTAGGGCTAAGAGACGTCCCCGCTACGTTCATTCTCCGTGCTTACCACGAGTTTGATTTATTTTAAACTCGGGAGAGCTCTTGGAATGAACTTGTACCGTGGGACAGGGCTTTTAATTGGAGAGTAATGATAATAAGCATTGTAGAACCAACTCACTATTTCAGCAGAGGAAGGGTTTTGCAATTCATGCAATATCCTTTTTTGGAATTACTCTTTTATTTCAATGAAACATTACTAATGGTTTAATAAAGCGCCTTGATCCGAGACGCTATTTTGATTTCTTTTTCCAACTGTAATTTGTAACAGTAAAGATTATGGCCAGTAATCATTTTACCAGCAGCACACAATTAAAACCAAATTATTTCTATTAGGTCAAAACAATGATGAATTATGCAGAAATTAAAATTAGCCAAGCAGGAAATATATCTAAATTTAAAGTTTTCCAGCCAAAGACGGTAAACATCAATGAAGTAGATCGCGAGGAGGCAATGAAAAATGAGTAGGAAGTAATATTAGATATTATTCCTTCACTTAAAGATTGATAACACGCCAATTAAAAAAATTGAATACACAGGAGTTATTCAATAACATTTAACGGTAGAGCAGACAGGCCAATGAGCCAACTTTGGTCATGTTCCCAACTTTTCTTGGGCCTTTAAGATAATCAATAGCTGACAATAAGATACAAAGCACAAGACTCAATTGAGCCATTCTGTTGCAAATCTAAAGCTCAGTCCATCAAATGTCACCCATTCTGAGTGCCAATCACTCATTGAGATTTAAAATTGTGACCTATTTTGATGTATGTCAGCCTTAAAAATAAACACAGCTCCATACGTTTAAATGGGTTTGCAAGCTGTGTCACTCTTACTGTTCATAAATGCCACTCTGAACGTTTCCCCTCGTGTTGACAGCCCTGAAAGAGGTTTATGAGCATCAGCAGAATTGTGAGTCTGAATTATTACCTTGTATCTCACTGTCAGATATTTGTCATTCTCTCTCATGTTTACTTGAGACAACATAATATAGGTGAAAGGGTGATAAAGAGGATGGGATGGAAGAGCTGACACACATGACTGCGCAAGGATGCCTTCAACTCCCACATCACACAATTGTCATATGGGCAGAAAACCGGTTGGATGTCTTATCAGTTTGCATGATTCCCCCCATGAGCTGAATTTTCACTCTTTGCCATTCCAACAAGGAGAGCCCTTAAACAGGGGCAACATTTGCCCAATCAAGAGGGACATTAAAAAAAATGAGCATGTGTCTCCTATAGCATGCGATCCAAGGAAAAGCCATGAATTGGGTCAAACTTTCAACTGAATACAGTGGAAGAAATATATACAAAAAAAAATAAAGTTGTTATGAAATACATTCTAAAATGTATTCTGAAATACATACAGCAAATGAACTAACATTACCAATCAATGTATCTTAGTTTGGATGGACTGTATTGCAATTCCATGATGATTGATGGATTTGATCTTATTGTCATGTAAATTAAATTGATCATGTCACAGTCAGCTATCAAATGACAAGAGGAGCTCCTACGTTTTTTTGCAGGAATTCGTACAGTGATGTGTGTGATACTAAAAATGACATGCTTTTAAAAATTTGGGCAACCAGGAAACCAAATGGAAAATCAGGTTCCCCTAAGTTAATGTAGCCCCTCCTGCATTTACAAAGCTGGCCCAGACTATTTTCCAAAGACTTCACGTTCCTTATTTCAAGTTTGGCTGTGTGTCAGACTTTAAGACTGTGCTCTCCTTTTTCCACAATGCAAGGTTCTCTTTTGGATGACGTTTAAAACATTCATCTAGACCAAATATTGCCGCAATATCAAAACATTAAACAGTTACTGATCTACAGTATTTCAGTTTATCAGGATCAATATATTAAAACAAATGTTTTTTAAAGATTACATAGCTTTTAGCAGCCCAACAGAAGCATTCTCCTCAAACGAGTTATATGGTCATAAGGTCATGAGTGTTAGGAGCAGAATTATGGCCATTTGGCCCATCAGGTCTACTCCGCCATTCAATCATGGCTGATTTATCTTTCCCTCCAAACCCCATTCTCCTGCCTTCTCCCCATAACCACTGACACCCGTACTAATCAAGTGAATGTGTAAGCCACTGAGCTGCACCAATGTATTTCTAAATACTTGTATTCGTGAAACGCTATTCATATTCACATAACTGCAAATCCACCATTTCACAGGTATATTAACCACAAAAAGAATTCATCCTTGCCTCCTCAAGATCAATGATATTATTTTCACTTTCATATCCCCTCCTGAATACTTCACTTCAACTTTCCAATATACAAACATAGTACGAGAGTGAATGAAGGCAGGCACCAGCCAGGCCTGTTCCTGACCTTATTCTCCATACACTAACTTATCTAGGAAGAATTAGTACACCCAGTATGAATCAGTACATCACTGATCATGACTTTGGGCTCCATGAATTAGAGGAGATTTGCCTTCCCTCTAATCCATCGAGCCAATCCTCATGCTAGGCATTTTTTCTCCAGAATAGTTTCTCCAGCATTTTGTGTCTATCGTAGTTTTAGAATACCTGTTTTCAAGTTTGATTCAGTGTTATTAGCAAAAATAGTAAGAATAAATTCAACTTCACACCAAACTCAGCCTCTCTATTGTAAGTACAACCTGCATTAATCCTGGTTAATGCTATATTGCATCTCTGCTATTTTTATTTCTATCATGCCGCTGAATTTTAAGTGAATATTATAGTCATTCAAACAGTGGAAAACAAAACTGCGGATTAACAGCATCCCAGTTCTGTAAGTAGTAAGAACACTTAGTGCTTAGAACTGGCGTAAATTGGTCAAATTGTGGGTTGTGGCATCCGTTTTACCCACAGGACTTCATTTTTACTGTTGAATTAAATGACATCACGAGCCAACTCGCCAGACACAATTAGCTACCGAAAAAAGGGTTCAATATCATTCATTTCACATTTTGCTCGTTTAATGTCGATCTGGTCTTCAAGAGGCCACTAAAGTCGAAGTGTGTTGGGTGTAATGATTACAGCTGCAGCTCGTCACTTGGAGCAATGGAAGTGAATGGCAGTACGACTCCGCTTCCATTTGCAGATCCTCGGTTTAATTAGAAAGCCCTCGGATTCACGCATATGTGGGTCACTATTGACAGTTCTATCTTTGATGCTTCCTGTGTGACAGTTGTTGAGTTGACCTTCCCCAGGATGGCAGGATTACCCAGAATTTGACAGTGTGGGGAATTCAATCACTTCTGCTTCCCCAACAGGAAGCTACTGGCAGGGTTACCTCCAACGTGCAGTTCCCGTGTTAGACAAATACTGATTGCCCTCAGGCGAAAGATGGTCACTGGAAAAGTTCTAAGAAATATTGAAAACAAAAATGTATGCATGTCTGTGTGTGGTGAAATAATTTCCTTTGAGGACAATATCTTTCTGTTGAATCTCGTGGTTTGTTTACCATTTGCTGTGAAGCGTTCAATACAGCACGACAGCCATTATAAAATGTCTGGTGAGTATACCATAATATCACATTACCCCCGCAACCCATAATCAGGACAGCTGGCTTATAGTGACCAAATAAGTCAAATTACGGCATCTGAACTGTTTCAGGGAACCCATTTTCAGATTCCATGTGGTTTTAATTACAGCTGGTGGTTTAAGGTGACGGGATACATTTAATTTTGTTTTTCTTGCATGGGATCCCATAATCTTTATTGGGGTTTTGGAAATTACATTCTGCTATTCTGGCCTTTTTAATTTCATAATAAAACAAAAGGTTTGTTATTTTGTAATCCAAGTGGGTAAAAATATCAAAGGATGTGACACATGATTCCACCTACATTTTGATAACACATTCCTAATCCAGCACCAAAATCATGCCAGACAATTTTCACTTTACACATTAAAAAAAAAATCACAGATCAAAGAAACGCACAACATAGCCAGCAGAAATTTATTTTTGTAAGAAAGATTCACCATCTGGTGTGCAGTACAAACAGTAACACCAGAGAAACCTGTAACTGCATTTAAATCAATAATATAGTTAATTAGGTTGATGACTATAAGCTCAGCTTTGAAGGAATAGGGGAGAGGTGGAGTGGAGTGGGGGGGGGGGGGGGAGAATAGTCTCTGATGATAAATGCAATTTGTCAAAGCTCTTGGATGTGATGACAGCGGTGCTGGCTCGAAGGGCCGAATGGCCTTCTCCTGTACCTATTGTCTATTCTCTATTCACTTCTGGCGATAAGCATAAAAGCTGACATCTCCAAAGAACTTTAAGGGACACAATAAGTTGTCTGATCCAAGAGGGGACAGCGAGCAAACAAAGTGGGAAACATTTGAGTTTTTTTGTGGCGCGTAAATCTTCAAGGATGTACGAGAAGGTGGTCAATTAATAGGACAATACAAGCTACACGAGTTTCTTAATGGCACAGAAATCTCTGGACTGGACCGATCTTATGTTTCAAAGCAGCCGCCGTTCCCTGGAGCTCCCCTTTCCTACTACAAGGAACGGAGAAAGTAAGTGGCTCACTTTTGAAGCCCAGGGTCAGAGTATCTTATCCCATGGGAGCTAGGTTCAATGCCGGAGCAAACTGCAGGAATGCACGGAGGCAAACCTCCCCACTCTGCTGGCTACTGGGATCTGTCTAAGCCGAGCTCCTCTTGGGAATGAACACACAATTTTGCTATTCTTATTTCAATGCAAATTCACCAGTAATCTGGCTGCATCTAAAGAGATTGACATGAACATTCCACATTTAATGCACACACAAAAAAATATATATATATACTCAAAGCCAAAGAATATGCTTGATGAAAAGGCAAAAGCCAATACAAAATGGTGCAGACTAGACTCAGAAAGTTGCAGTGCTCCTTATGTTCTAACTGGTTAAAGATATAACATTTCATAACCCAAACCCTGTCACCCCATATTAAGAAATTAGCATGATTATTGATTTGGAATTGCTTCTTTGAAAATTGCTTCTGTGCATTTGTTAATAAAACAGTAAATAGCCGCTGTAAAAGCAAAACCGCAACATCACAGCACTGCTCTATCCCCACACCATCACCGCAGACTTGTTTTTACGATTTGTATAATGTGAATGTCAATGCCAGCCCGTTTATTTTGATTTGTATAACACGAATGATGAAGATACCGTCAACTGGAAACCCGAGTTTTAGCGTCAAGCAAACAATGTTAAAAAAAAATCTGGATTCTGAATGATACTGCTAATTGGGACAATTGTAGGTGTGCACAATAAAAACTTTCAGTTCATAAACTAAAAATTATCTGGGGTTAGACTCTGAATGAAATGTGGAGTTAAATCCATACATATTTCTATTTTTCATTTTAAATTCATTTTTCATTTTAAATTCACTTAACACTAAATTATTTTGTGTACCTAATCAAATCATTTTGTTGAGTGGGCATGTTGTCAAGGTCTGATGCATATTAAATCTCAAGCCTTCAGCATTAGCAAATCTTTTCAATAATTTCTAAACTGATCACTAGATCCTAGACGAGTTGAAAAAAATGTCAAGGTCGTGTTGACTCGCCGAAGTAAAAGACCTCCTACGACTATGTCTACGACCTCCTACGACTATGTCTACGACCTCCTGCTACTATGTCTACAACCTCCTACGACCCCCCTCGACCTCAGTCTTCCACACCTAAGACCAACTACGAGTGAAAAATGATCACATGATAACATTATGTCATGTTTGCATTTTTTTCTCGGGCCAGTTACCGACCTACGACTACCTACGACTACCATCACGACCTACTACGACCTACCTACGAGTAAAAAGTATCGATTTTTTCCATGCCAACCTTTTTTTTACTCGTGAACATTTTTTATCAGGCTGGAAAAAACGCCGCAACCTACTTGAGGCCACGAGTACACGGAGACCACTCACGAGCATGAGGAAGACTTACGAAGACCTCCTACGACCTCGTGGCGCCCATGCTGCGATTATGAGTCAAGGGCAAACTCGGCAGAGATCGCCAATTAGGTCGTGAAAGTTGGACAGGGACTTAAGACACCCTGATTGAACATTTTAAAACATTTTGTGAGCTTTGTTTGATTTACAAGCTTGTGTATAATGCTTTATTTTAAAATATTTTTTACACAATAAATGCTCAATGTTTGTGGAGTAAGGAAGAGTCCTGCCAAACACACATAAATTTGAAACACAAAAAAGAACATGGAATAATGTATTATTCCTTTACTCCTACATCCAACTATTTTGGAAGAATTTGCTTCAAATGTGGTTACCCTGTGATTTAGAAAGGAATCCCTCGCTGTAATAAACATGGTCCGACAAAAGATCTTAATTTGTTGCAACTAGGGTGTAATGTTCTTTGAGATATCCTGAAGTCAGGAAATAAACTACACACATAGAATCCGCGGCACAGAAAAGGCCCCATATGATCATTGCACCAGTGCCGACCACAATGCCTATCTGCACAAAACCCATTTG
Source organism: Malacoraja senta (assembly GCA_038087875.1). NCBI lineage: Eukaryota > Metazoa > Chordata > Chondrichthyes > Rajiformes > Rajidae > Malacoraja > Malacoraja senta. Next base: position 75,135,340 of record CM075978.1, read on the forward strand.
CTCACATTAGACCTGTATCCTCTAGCCCTTTCTTCAAGAGTCAAGAGAGTCAAGAGTGTTTTATTGTCAGATGTCCCAGATAGAACAATGAAACTCTTACTTGCTGCAGCACAACAGAATATGTCAACATAGTACACTACAAACAACAGAAAATAAAGTTCTAAATGTGTTAAAGAAGGAACTGCAGATGCTGGAAAATCGAAGGTACACAAAAATGCTGGAGAAACTCAGCGGGTGCAACAGCATCTATGGAGCGAAGGAAATAGGTAACGTTTCGGGCCGAAAACCTTCTTCAGACTGATAGGGGGTGGGGAGAAGAAAGGAAAAAAGGAAAAAGGCGGAGGAGGAGCCCGAGGGCTGGGGGAGGGGAGGAGACAACCAGATGGCTGATGAAGGGGAGGGGACAGCAAGGGCTAGCAGAATTGGGAGAATTCAATGTTCAAGCCCCCAGGATGTAGACTGCCCAAGCGGAATATGAGGTGCATTTCCTCCAATTTACGGTGTTGCTCGCTGTGGCCATGGAGGAGACCCAGGACAGAGAGGTCAGATACGGAATGGGAGGGGGAGTCGAAGTGCTGAGCCACCGGGAGTTCAGGTTGGTTATTGCGGACCGACCGGAGGTGTTCGGCGAAACGATCGCCAAGCCTCCGCTTCGTCTCACCGATGTAGATCAGCTGGCATCTAGAGCAGCGAATGCAATAGATGAGGTTGGAGGAGATGCAGGTGAACCTCTGTCGCACCTGGAACGACTGCTTGGGTCCTTGAATGGAGTAGAGGGGGGAGGTGAAGGGACAAGTGTTGCATCTCTTGCGGTTGCAAGGGAAAGTACCAGGGGAGGGGGTGGTATGGGAGGGAAGGGAAGAATTGACAAGGGAGTTACGGAGGGAGCGGTCTTTGCGGAAGGCAGACATGGGGGGAGATAGGAAGATGTGGCGAGTGGTGGGGTCACGTTGGAGGTGGCGAAACTGACGGAGGATCACTTGTTGTATGTGACGGCTGGTGGGGTGAAAGGTGAGGACTACGGGGGCCTCTGCCCTTGTTGTGAGTGGGGGGATGGGGAGAGAGAGCAGTGTTGCGGGGTATGGCAGAGACCCTGGTGCGAGCCTCATCTATGGTGGAGGAGGGGAACCCCCGTTCCTTGAAGAATGAGGACATTTCAGATGCCCTGGTGTGGAACGCCTCATCCTGGGAGCAGATGCGGCGTAGACGGAGGAATTGGGAGTGGTGGATGGAGTCCTTACAGGAAGCAGGGTGGGAAGAAGTGTAGTCCAGATAGCCATGGGAGTCGGTAGGTTTGTAGTGGATGTCGGTAAGGAGTCTATCACCTGCGATGGAGATAGTGAGGTCAAGGAATGGTAGGGAAGTGTCGGAAATGGTCCAGGTGTATTTGAGTGCCGGATGGAAGTTGGTGGTGAAGCGGATGAAGTCAGTCAGTTGTGTGTGGGTGCAGGATGTGGCACCAAAACAATCATCGGGGATGGGGCCCTGGTACGCATTGAACAAGGATTGTTCTACGTACCCGACAAAGAGGCAGGCGTAGCTGGGGCCCATGCGTGTGCCCATAGCTACGCCTTGTATTTGGAGGAAATGGGAGGAGTCAAATGAAAAGTTAATAAGTGTAAGGACCAGCTCCGCTAGGCGGAGGAGGGTGTCAGTGGCCGGGTATAGATTGCTTCTACGGTCGAGGAAAAAACGGAGGGCTTCGAGACCATCCTGGTGGGGGATGGAGGTGTACAATGACTGACGTCCATGGTGAAGATGAGGGGGTGAGGGCCTAGAGAGTGGAATGCGCGGAGATGACGGAGAGTGTCTGAGGTGTCTTGAACATAGGTAGGGAGGGATTTAACCAAAATAAAGTTCAGTGTGTATATATTCACATACTCACAAGTGCACGCACACACACATACATATATATATAGATATATACATACACATGCACACATACGTACACACAAAAAACAAATAATAGTGCAATAATAATAATAGTCTATTGTAGTTCAGAGCTTATTTGAGGTTGTAGTGTTTAATAGCCTAATGGCTGTAGGGAAGAAGCTGTTCCTGAACCTGGATGTTACAGTTTTCAGGCTCCTGTACCTTCTTCCCGATGGCAGGGGTGAAATAAGTGTGTGGCCAGGATTCCATTTCTTATCCGTCTAAATGCCTTTTAAACATAGTAATAGCAGCTGCTTAAACCAATTTCCACCAGTAGCATTAAGATATATCCCATTTTATAAGCTTGAGAATAGAGTGACAGACAGTCTAAGTCAGTCCATTTTTCTGTGTTGTCTAAGTTTCACGTCCTGGCATTAATAGAACACATTGCAGCACAATTGTTCCAGAGAACCAAAAGATCTGCCATAGTTCTCCATGAAAAATCCATGCACCCTTTTGCTTCCAATTCATAGGGCATGATATCCTGGGGGAAGAGGTTTTGGTTTGTGATCCATCTCAGTGCAGTTGGATTTTTAACCATGTTCTTTGAGTGACAGGTTTTTGAAAGATGTTTATATTTGTTGTATAGAAGACTCTTCCCTTGCAAATACTGTAATTAACTTTACGACATGGACATAGTAAATCTGTTGTTAAAATATTGTGCTAGTTTGGCTCCATAAGAGCATGCTTGTCACTTGTTAGAGCACTGTGTCCCATTTTAGTGTCAATGGTGTTTAATTGGCATATGTACCAGCAAGAGAACAATGAAATTCTTACTAGCTGCAGCTTAACAGGACCATTGATGCAATAGCACACAAATAAATATATAATTCATACAATAAATTAATAACAGTAATACCAGGTAACCAGAAAAGTGCAAAACCAAAGTCCATAAATCAACCAAAGACATAGTCCATAGAAGATCCTAGTTGCTGAGGTAGTGATTAGTTTAGATTTGATTTGAATTCAATTTATTGTCATTATCTCATAAGAGACAACGAAATGGATTTTCCTTAGTCATGTAAAATAAAAATAAAAAAGCACAAACACAGAAGTCCACGACACAACACAACCCCACAGCGGCACCAAAGTTAAGGAAGGTACCATAGTCCAGCCAGCCTCCCCGCCGATCTTCCCAGATGTTCACCCGTGGTCGGGGCCTCCCGAGTGATGTGCAGTGTTCAAGAAGTGCTGGGTCGAAGGTGTTCTTGAACCTGGTGGTTATAGTTTTCAGGCTCTTGTACCTTCCTCCAGGTGGTAGTAGTAAAATGAGAGCATGGGCAGTGTGGTCTGAAGGGCCCGTCCCACTTGGCCGTCATTTGCGCCTCATTTACGCGTCAAATGTAAAATAGGTCGACGCGTTGTGACGCACGGGTAGCGTGTGGGTAGCGCGGGATGGGCGCATGGAGAGGCGTGGAGGAGTGTGGAGTTGAGCGCGGTATCGCGCGGCGCTCCAGGATTTTGTGCTGTACGAAATCCTCACGCGCCACCTGCGTGACGCATCGCGAACGCACGCTGATGCATTGGGTACGCACGCTGCGTCCCAATGTCTCACGTGTATCGCGTGGTGACGGATGGTTACGTCACCGTGCGTAACCATGCGTCGCCGCGCGCCGCAGGGTATTCTAATGACGTCACGCGCACCACACGGCATGATGACGCGTGATTTGCGCGCGACTTCTCGCGTAACAACGCGTCGACCTATTTTACATATGACATGTAAATGAGGCGCAAATGATGGCCAAGTGGGTCAGGCCCTTGAGTCTTTGATGATATTGGCTATCTTTTTGAGGCAGCACCTCCTATAGGTTGGTTTGCTTTGAAGGCAGGGAGGTCAGTGCTTGTGCTGACCTAGCAATGTCTCCCACTCTGTGGTCTCCTTCGTTCAAGGGCGGTCATGGTGGCGCAGTGGTACAAAGTTGCTGCCTTATCGTGCTTGCAGCGCCAGAGACCCGGGTTCGATCCCGACTATGGGTGCTGTCTATATGGAGTTTCTACGGTCTCCCCATGACCGCTTAGGTTTCCTCCAAAGACGTACAGGAATGTAGGTTAATTGGCTTGGTACACGTGTAAATTGTCCCTAGTGTGTGTAGGATAGTCTTAGCGTGCGGGGATCACTGGTTGGTGCGGACTCGGTGGGCCAAACGGCCTGTTTCCGCGCTGTATCTCTGTAAATAAAAATGTAAAAAGTTGCCGCACCAGGTTTTGGTGCAACCAGTCCGTATGCTCTCTACCGTAAACCAATAGCAGTTCAATAGAGTATTCGTCGACATACTGAATCTCGTCAATCTTTGATGGAAGTAGTGGTGAGCTTTCTTTATGATTGCATTGATCTGCTGGGCCCAGGGCAGATAGGCAGAGATATGCATGCCCAGAAACCGGAAGCTGTTGACCCTCTCCTCTGCTGTCCTGTCGGTGAAGACAGGTTTGTGGATCCCCAGACTTATACCTCTGAAGTCAACAATCAGTTCCTTGTTCTTGCTACTGCTGTGAGCAAGATTGTTGTGCACAGATCTAGATTGATCCTTCAGTCCCGGACTGAGGGAGAGGCTCTTTCTTTCAAATAACACTTGAAAATAAGGCCATATCTGCTTAATTAAGGTGACAAAGATCGTGATATTTGTTGAGAAATGGTATGAGAATAGGTGCAGGAGTAGGCCCATTTAGCCCTTCAAGCCAGCACCACCATTCAATATGATCATGGCTAATCATCCAAAATCAGTACATAGTTCCTGTTTTCTCCCCATATCCCTTGATTCCGTTAGCCCTAAGAGCTATATCTAACTCATGAAAACATCCAGTCAATTGGCCTCCACTGCCTTCTGTGGCAGAGAATTCCACAGATTCACAACTCTCCATGTGAAAATGTTTTTCCTCATCTCTGTCCTAAATGGTCTACCCCTTATTCTTAAACTGTGACCCCTGGTTCTGGACTCTCCCAACATTGGGAACATTTTTCCTGCATCTAGCCTGTCCAATTAGGATCTTGTTCCTTGCGGTAAACTTGGGAATGCTGGGAACATCCGGACTCTGATACATTTAATAACAAGACTCTGTTATTGTCTTTCCTGCCCCTCCCTTCTACAGCAGTGGATGCCCACAGAAACCACAGAAGATTAAGGGCAGAGGGTGAGGAATTTGAGGTGCACGCGGCAAATCTGAGTTTTTTGGAGACAAATTAGTTTTGCAGGGAAGGAAGGTGGAGAAAGATGAAGGAAATGCTGGAAGCTCATGCCAAAGGATCTCCTTAAGGGGCAGGCATCCTCTTCATTCCAGTTGACACAAAATGCTGGAGTAACTCAGCGGATGAGGCAGGATCTCTGGAGAGAAGGAATGGGCGACATTTCGGGTCGAAGACGGGTCTCGACCTGAAACGTCGCCCATTCCTTCTCTCCAGAGATGCTGCCTCGTCCGCTGAGTTACTCCAGCATTTTGTGCCCACCTTCGATTTTACCAGCATCTGCAGTTCTGTCTTACGCTCTTCATTCCAGTCACAGGCAGTGTTGAAAATGCACTGTAGTTCTGACATCCTGCTTCCTTTCTTCAATGCCAGGTGTCCCAAGTTGGGTGGCACGATGGTGTAGCAAATAGAAATGTTGCCTTACCATGCCAGTGGCCGGGGTTCAATGCCCACATCCCGCGCTCTCTATGTGGAGTTCACATTCTCCCTGTGACCACATTGGTTTCCTCTGGGTGCTTATGTCTCCTCCTACATCTCAAAGATGTGCGTTGGCTAGGTTACTTGATCACTGTAAATCGTCCCTTGTGTGTAGGTCAGTGATAGAATCTGGTGGAGTTAATGCGAATGTGGGGAGCATTTAAAAAATGAAATTAGTGTGAAAGAACGAATGCTTGATGATTGGTGCATACATAATTGGATGAGGACCTGTTTGGGCGCTGTACATTTTAAGACTCTAATAAAGTCTCATTGGAGGATAGTCACAGACCCATCTCTTCCGAGCAGGCCAACAGCATCCCTGAATTTGCCGTGATTGAACCATAGCCAAGCAGGGTCATGAGGATTGGGGCCAGGTTTCACATATTTTCCAGTTTAATTCTATTGTGCCCTCCCTTTTATCATGAAGAATTAAAATTGCCACCAAAAGTTTCCAAATCTCAACCCTATACCAAAGGCTCTCCTCAAAAAAGCAGCCTAGCGCAAAGCAAAGATAGACACAAAAAGCTGGAGTAACTCAGCTTGGGTCTGGAGAAAAGGAATAGGTGACGTTTGGGGTCGAGGCCCTTCAGGGGAAAGGGAAACGTGAGCTATAGACAGTGATATAGAGAGGTGTAGAACAAATGAATGAAAGATATGCAGAACAGTATGAAGATAAAGGAAACAGGCCATTGTTAGTTGTGGGCTAGGTGAAAACGAGTTACAGACAACGAACCTCACCAGGATGGTTTAAACCAGCATCTGCAGTTCCTTCCTACACACTGGTACAAAGCTAATCGGATGACAAGCAAACGGGATAATCGTCAAAGGAAACAGGAGAATCTTGTGGTTTGTAGATGGGAAAAGTGACATTCCAATTCATCACATGCCTTCACTTCCTGACCAAATGATGGTGGATACACTAATGCCCACCATCTCACGAAGGAGAGGATAGCTTGATAAGGAGTGTATTCAAGTGGATTACAAAACGTTACGTATAGAAAACATGTGAGCATTCGGCGCATGTGCCCAAAATTGAATGAACAAACTTTAAAACTTTCTTATGAATATTTTTATAATTTTTCACAATAGCCAAAATACAGCACAAATACAGCACAAAATACAGCACTCTCACTCTGGCATAACCATTCCAACCATGTCTACTCAATGTATACACACATCCTGACTGGTTTACAGTCTCTTGCTGAAATATACATTTGTGAGTGAGCTTGAGTGCATTATCTACACCGATACCAATATTGAAGGATAGACATGAGGGTGAGGATCCATGTGTCAGCTCAGAATAAACAAAAGATGCCGAAGATAGACACAAAATGCAGGAGTAATTCAGCGGGACAGGCAGCGTCTCTGGAGAGAAGGTATGGGTGGCGTTTCGGGACGAGGCCCTTCTTCAGAGTTACTCCAATCCAGCATTTAGTGTCTATCTTCGGTGTAAACCAGCATCTGTAGTTCCTTCCTGATGAAAAGATGATGTTGTGCTGTTTGTAGACAAGTGAGGAAGGTGCCGTACTGTCCTGGCCAATTTATTCTCAAACAACATCATTAAAATCAGTTAAATGTTGCTATTTGCAAAACATTACTTGTGTTACCTTTACCTATTAACTGTGTTGACACTTTGGAAGTTATTCACTGTAGGTACTTTGTCACAGATTTGCCCGTTTCCTTAACCTTGTTGGTATGTTTAATGATTTAACCCTAAACACTGCTTACTTGCAGTGCCCGAATGTTTGTGTCAACAACATATTTAATAACTCATCACCCAAGTTGTCAGGACACGTTGAAAGTCCTTTTAGTCTGCACTGATCAATTTCTGCCAATATGATCCCATTATCCCAATACCCCACTGAATCCAGCCGCATAACCATTTGTACATTAACAATGCATCCTCAAACCCATGGGCTTCAATGTTTAGTTACATCTCTGTTACATGGACTTTATCAAATGTTTTCTCAAGGTCCATATAAACAATATTCATAGTCATAGAATGATACAGTGTGGAAACAGGCCCTTCGGCCCAACTCGCCCACACCGCCAAACAATGTCCCAGCTATCCTAGTCCCACTTGCCTGCACTTGGTCCATAACCCTCCAAACCTATCCGATCCATGTACCTGTCCAACTGTTTCTGAAACGATGCCTCAATTACCTCCTCTGGCAGCTTGTTCCATACACCCACCACCCTCTGTGTGAAAAAGTTACCCCTCGGATTCCTATTAAATCTTTTCCCCTTTATCTTGAACCTATGTCCTCTGGTCCTCGATTCCCCTACTCTGGGTAAAAGACTCTGTGCATCTGCCCGATCGATTCCTCTCATGATTTTGTATACCTCTATAAGATATCCTCCTACGCTCCATGGAATAGAGACCCAGCTACTCAACCTCTCCCTATAGCTCAAACCCTCTAGTCCTGGCAACATCCTGGTAAATCTTTTCTGAACCCTTTCAAGCTTGACAATATCTTTCCTATTCCATGGTGCCCAGAATTGAACACAATATTCTAAATGCGGTCTCACCAGCATCTTATACAACTGCAACATGACCTCCCAACTTCTATACTCAATATTCTATATTGTTTATATGGACTGATGAAGGCCAAAGTACCAAGTGCCTTTTTGACCACCTTATCTACCTACGACTCGACCTCCCTGGAACCATGCACCTGTACTCCTAGATCCCTCTGCTCCACAACACTACCCAGAAGCCTACCATTCACTGTGTAGGTCCTGCCCTTGTTCGACGTCCCAAAATGCAACATTCACAGATGTTTTCCCTTGTCCACCTGACTAAATTAGTCTTTGAAGAGGGGAGTCAGGTTCATCAAACAGGACCTTCCTTATATCAATCCCAATCAACTTAACCTGAACTCCACACACTTTAAACTGTCCTTTATCTGCTGTGCTGGATTTTCCTTCTGCAATTATACACAATCTTGGTGATCACAATAAAAGCTGAAAATGTAAAGAAGAAACATTTTAAAGTTTCAGATGTAAACCCTGAAATCTCCCAGCAAATGAGGCATCACCCCAAACAATCAGTATTTGCTGGTTATTTGCATTCCTGATCACAATGATGTACATTCTTGAGCTGATATTTTGACAGATCTCTCAATAGAGTACATTTTCTGAGACTTCACGCCCAATAATAGTTTCACAAATTACCTTTATGTTTATAAGAAAATGTTTATGGTTTCCATTGAAAGCCATCCATGATTTATACAAGTAGAAATGCACTCAAATTCAGATAACTGTGGAATTCAGGCCATTTAAAATAATACTTACATCTCTGCTTTCATGCAAGGGGTCCAGTGTGCAATCGTGGGAGGTTGCCGTTACCAACTCCTTTCAGAAATGTAAATATGAAGCTGAGATCCTTCTCAGACACTGAGAAAGGTTGTTATATTATTCTTTGCAGATGTGTAATTTTCACCATACAGCAGAAGCAGCAAAGTTTTATACCATCATTTTTTTCTTTAACTTATGTCCAAATTGGAGGTGCAATAGGATAAAATGAAGAGTGACTTTTCACTTTTTTAATTTCTGATAAATTATAGTATCGTAAAGTGGTTGCAGCACATGAGGAGGCCATTCAGTCCGTCGAGTTTGTGCCGGCTACCAGAGCAGCTCAGTAGTTTCATTCCCCAGTCCCCACTCCCCCCCCCCCTCCCCCAACCCTTTCTCTGCAGCACTGCACATTTTTCCTCTCCGTATATTTATCTAATTCCCTCATACAAGCCACATTGGAGTCTGCTTCCACCACATCTGCAGGAAGTGTGCTCCACATTCTAACCTCACGCTGCGTCAAGACGTTTTTCCTCCTGTGGCTTTAAGTTCTCTTCCCTTTTATTTTACGTGTGTGATGTCCAATCTTCAACCCCTCCACCAAAGGAAACAGCCTTCCACTACCCACTCCGGTCAGACTACCCATTATTCTATGCACTTCTGTCAAATCTCCCTTGGCTTTCTCCAAAGAAAACAGTCCCCGTATCTCTTATCAATCCTTGTCATACTGGTCTTTCATCTCAGAAACCGTTTGTAAATCTTTTCTGGCCAGGCCTAATGATTTCACATTCTCTCTATAATGTGGGAACCAGATTTGAACATGATACTCCATTGGAGGCCAGACCAGTGTTTTACAAAGATCCAGACTGATTCCCCGCTCTTATATTCTATGCCTCAATTGATAAAGTCCAGAATTCCTTGTCTTATTTTTCAACTAGTCCTGCCACTTTCAATGATTTGTTGCACACATAGTCCTAGCTCCCTGCACTCTCATCCTTTCAGAACAGTATCCTTTATTCACTATTAGCTCATCTCATTCTTCCTACCAAAATAAATCACCTTATATTTCTCCGCATTAAACTTCATCTGCCATGCATCTGCCCTTATACCCTGGCCCCATAGCAGAACGTCCACGTGGCGGGGCTGGAAACTGGAAGTATCCTGAGCTAATTCTGCTACCACCATCATCTACTGCGACAAGTGATGGTTTCCACTGGTTGTCGCTGGAAGCTTGCGTCCTTTACAGGACGGACGATGACAGCGAGGCCAACATTTGTAACAAGATGGACACGAAAAGAAGGAGAAGTTTATATCCTGCTACAATTTATCACTAATTCTTTTCACATTTCACAATGTGCTCAAATTTATGTCTTCTGCAAATCTAGAAATTGTGGGTTGCATCCCCATGTCTCGCACATTAATATGGATCAGAAAAGCAATACCCGAGAGTCAACTAGATACAGAGGTAAAGAAGGTGAGTATAGTATGCTTTCCTTCATCGTTTGGGGCAGTAAGTGGCAAGAATCAGAACGTCATGTAGCAGGTTTATAGGACTTTAGCTATAAGGAGCGGATGGACAAACTTGTATTGTTTTCTCTGGAGTGTCGGAGGCGGGAGAGACTCGATAGAAATTATGATTACCAGAGAGAGGGTAGATAACAGAAACGTTTCCATATTGTTTCTGTGCAGAGAGTGGTGGGTGCCTGAAACACATTGCCAGCGGTGGCAGAGACAATAGTGACATTTAAGAGATTCAGTATGTCAACGAATACCTTCGTACACCTCTACAGATGAATGGTAGAGAGCATATTGACTGGTTGCATCACGGCCTGGTTTGACAACTTGAAAGCCTTGGAATGAGGAAGATTACTAAAAGTGGTGGACACTTCACGGTTACCATCACGGGTACTGACCTCCCCACCATTGAAGGGATCTATAGGAGGAGCTGCCCTTCAAAGGCAGCCCGCATCATCAAGGACCCTCACCACCCTGGCCACGTTCTCATTTCACTCCTGCCATCAGAAAAAAGGTATAAGAATGTGAAAACCGTGACCTCCAGGCCCAGGAACAGCTTCTTCCCAATAACCATCAGGCTCTTGAACACTACTAACACTAACTATACTGCGAACTACAAACTGTCTTGATTACACTAGGGAGTTTGGGCTTTGTTTTGTACTAATGTGTTTTTAAGTTATTGAACATGTTTTCACTTATTGTGTTGTCAATGAGCACTGTGCTTACAGACTTATTATGCATTTGAAAGAAACAATTTCATTGCCACAAAGCTGGGTGGCAGTGTGAGCTGCGAGGAGGGTGCCATGAGGCTGCAGGGTGACTTGGAAAGGTTGGGCAAGTGGGCAGAAGCAAGGCAGATGCAGTATAATGTGGATAAATGTGTGGTTATCCACTTTGGTGGCAAGAACACGAAGGCAGATTATTATCTGAATGGTGTCAGACTAGGAGAAGGGAAGGTGCAACGAGACCCGGGTGTGCTTGTACATCAGTCACTGAAAGTAATCATGCAGGTACAGCAGGCAGTGAAGAAAGCCAATGGCATGTTGGCCTTCATTGCAAGTGGATTTGAGTTTAGGAGCAAGGAGGTCCTTCTGCAGTTGTACAGGGCCCTGGTGAGACTGCACCTGGAGTATTGTGTGCAATTTTGGTCTCCTAATTTGAGGAAGGACATTATTGATATTGAGGGCATGCAGCGTAGGTTCACCCGGTTAATTCCCAGGATGGCGGGACTGATGTATGATGAAAGAATGGGTCGACTTGGCTTGTAATCGCTGGAATTTAGAAGGATGAAAGGGCATCTTATAGAAACATATAAACGTCTGAGAGGATTTGACAGGGTAGATGCAGGAAAAATGTTTCCGATGTTGGGGGAGTCCAGAACCAGGGGTCACAGTTTAAGAATAAGGGGTAGGCCATTTAGGACTGATATGAGGAAAAACCTTTTCACCTAGAAAGTTGTGAACCTGTGGAATTCTCTGCCACAGATGGCACTGGAGGCCAATTCACTGGATGTGTGCAAAAGAGAGTGTTAGATTTAGGTCAAGGAAAAAGCAGGAATGGGGTACAGATTTCGGATCAGCCATGATCATATTGAATGGCGCGAAGGGCCGAATGGCCTACTCCTGCACTTTTTTTCTATGTTTCTATGTTTCTATGTTTTCGGCAGATATGACAATTAAACACTCTTGACCTGGATATGCAGGTAATGGAGGGATATGGATCATGCGCAGACAGAGGAGATTGGTTTAACTTAGCATCATGTTCGGAACGTATATTGTAGCCTGAAGGGCCAGTTCCTGTGCTGTATTGTTCTATGTGTAGGAAATTGGAGGAGATTTCGCAGTGGAGCGGACAAAATGTGTAGGAAAGAACTGTAGATGCTGATGAATCAAAGATAGACACAAAATGGTGGAGTAACTTAGCAGGACAGGCAGCATCTCTAGAGAGAAGGAATGGGTGACGTTTTGGGTCGAAGAACGGTCTCGACCCGAAACGTCACCCATTCCTTCTCTCCAGAGATGCTGCTTGTCCCGCTGAGTTACTCGAGCATTTTGCTTCTATCTGTATTGTTCTATCTTCTATCAATCTCCTCATAAGTGACAAAGCAGAATGTTGCAGTGGGAATTTACAGTTTGTAAAGGTAAACTGAAGCTGTAAATTATGTGCCGCCATTTGTTTTGGATATATAGATTAAAAATAAGAATTAATAATGCTATTTCACATGCAGTTCATCTCTGCGATAAGAAAGGTTTCCTTTCCTCAATCGATGCTGATAATTACCACATACGACCATGATCGAAATTTAGTCGCAGAGAACGACTACAATAAGAGACACCTACACCAAGGACACAGAATGAAACATAGACCGAACTCTTAGAAAACCCACAGGGAGCAAAATTGGTTCTTGGTTGCTAATGCCAACTGCATGTGACAATATTGGTTGCTGAATGTACTCACACACTGCATCGTTTAGTTGAGGTCAAAGGAGCCAAATATGAATAGGTGAGTCCATCAGCAGGCATTATACTGCTCCTAGCTTTAGTTTTAGTTTTAAAGATACAGCGCAGAAACAGGCCCTTCAGCCCACCGGGTCCGCGCCGACCAGCGATCCCCGCATATTAACACTATCCTACACCCGCTAGGGCCAATTTTTACTTTTACCAAGCCATTTAACCTACAAACCTGTACGTCATTGAAGTGTGGGAGGAAACCGGAGATCTAGGAGAAAACCCACACAGGTCCCGGGAAGAATATACAAACTCCGTACAGACAGAATCCGTGGTCGGGATCGAACCCGGGTCTCCGGCGCTGCGTTCACTGTAAGGCAGCAACTCTACCGCTGCGCCACCGTGACCGCCCATGAAGAGAGGAATTTGGTCACTAGTAAAGTCCTGGCTGGAGTTTGCCCACAAGGTCTGCAAGATTGGTGGAATATGTTTGAAGACTCATTGCCAACGATTTAGACGGAACATGAAAGACAAATGCAGTGATATATTCAGCTTCATCCCAATGTGCATATCACTCTATCCTCCCTATCCATCTACTCCAGAATTATATCTCACACCAACTCCTATTTTCCTTTTGTTTAGCAGTCCCCTCTGGATCAAAGCTGATTAGTTCTGTAGCCGGATGAGGGCAACGCAGGAGAAGCAGATTCTGCCATGTAAGACAGAAGGTGCCTAACGGAGTGGGCAGTTTGGGAAGCGATCCACTCCTTCAAACGTTCATAATATCCTCCCACATGTTCCTGAAAAGATCAAGGCCACGGTGCCATACCGAATCTCCTTTACCAGTTACATCTTCAAGCATTTGTTTCTTCCAACAGCCAAAACCTGTGCTGGCCCACTGAAAGTGATGATGAATCCCATCCATTGAAACGTGGCTCCCAAGGTATGGAAAGCCTTCTCTGCTTTCAAAGTTGCTTGTCTGTCATATTATGTGTCTGGTCCGCAACTCAGTGGAAATATTTTGCAGCTCATCCTGACAGTTACATCCAGCCTCACCCTCAGTCTTCCACCCTCCGAGCCAGTAAAGAACCAGTAAAAAAAACAGTAAGGAGGATACGGTTCAACCATTCACAGAAACGTGATTAGCAACTTTCACTCTCAGCCACCTTTCCGTCCACTTCCTTATCATATAAAACTTATATAATATAAAAAGGTGCAATTGAATGACAATATATTTGGGTGATTTGGTGATTTTTAAGTCTAGGTTAGTTTTAAATAACAATGTATTATGAAAAACGTATAAATGTTACAGCTTTCAGTGTCATGGCCACTGAAACTCTAGTCCTCATGCTTGCTTTGATTCATTCATCCTAACTGTCCAGTTAATGCCCAGTGAGTGATTACTGCTTGGTGCAATATCACAGCTGTCTCTGTGTAATAGCAAAACAGCTTTTTCATTGTCCAATGCTCTGTGCTTTGTTTGTGGTCAGTCACTCAGCACACAACAAAAGCTTGTTTGACCAACAGTGGTTCCAAAACAAAACCATGTTGGAGGTAGTGTTGTTAACAGCATGAATTGATGTTCAGACAGCTACCCACAGCTTTGCATCCAAACAGAATTCTCTTCACAAACATACATCTTAAAAAGTGAACAAAAGCATTTGTTACCCCTGTTAACTGAAAATGGGGGACTTAAAGGTCTACAATAGTGATAACAAAGCTCAGAGAGGTATATTAGGCACCAACAATGCTCTGAAGTCTAATGAGCAAGATGTTTCAGCACTTTATTTTAGTTGAAAGGATTAGATCTACAAATAGACATTAAAAACAGTTCCTGGTAAAATATGATTGTGCTGATTTTAACCTGGATAATCGGACATTTTTCTCCTGTCTCACTCTGGCCTAACTTTCTTCTCTTCTCTCTTGCCCACATTAGCGCTTTCTGGGTGCAGCGATTCTCAACCCTGTTTTGTCTGCGTAATTTCAGTGAGAATTGGTTTCACCGACCTCATCCCACCTGCACTCTGCTATTCAATAAGATCATGACTGATCTGTTACTCTAATACTACTCACAAGGTAGACCATATCTGGAATGAGCTGCAGACAAAGGTATAAAAGTGGTAATAAAAGGTATAATCATGACTTTCAAAAGACAACTGGATAGAAAAGGTTTGAAGGGATGTGGGCCAAATGCAGGCAAATGGGTGTCCAGAATGCCAATTTGGATAAGGTGGGCCGAATAGCCTGTTTCCATGCTGTATATGTGCTCAATGACACTATGATTCTAAGTCCATTGTTCCATGAAAGCAGCAATGCAAGTAGATAGAGTGGCATAGAAAGCATATGGCATGCCTGCCTGCATCATTCATGACATTGAGTATAAGAGTTCGGAGCTTTATGAAGCTTTTATAAACTCTATTACATTCCGCCAGAGCCCTCTCAGGTAGAGAATCATTTCAGGATGAAGTAACTTCTTATCTTCTTCTTGAATGGCTGACCTCTTATTCGGAGAGTGACCCTTGGTTCTAGACATCCTAGCCAAATGGAGCATCATCCTATGTTTGCTTTGGCAAGCCCGAGTAGAATTTTGAATGTTTCAATTAGATCACCTCTCATTCTGCTAAACCCAAGAGAGGAGAGGCCCAGTCTGCTTAATCTCCTCAAATGACAAACTCACCCTTCCAGAAATCAATCTAGTGAACCTTTGATATGTTTCCTCAATGACAAATATATCCTTCCTTAGGTAAGGGGACCAGATGTGTATGCAATATTCCAGATGCCGTCTCACTAGAGCACTATATATAATTGAAGCCAAACTGCTACACTGTTGTACTCAAATTTTCTTGTTGCAATAAAGGCCAACGTACAATTCGCCTTCCTAATTGCTCGCTGTACGTGCATGTTAACTTTCATTGATTATTGTACAAGGACATCCAGGTCAGTCTGAACAGCAACACCTTTGAAACTCTAAACTTTAAAACTACACCACTTTTTATTCTTTTCTGTCAGACTATATTTCCACCATTCTTACTGGCAGTTGGTCTAGATCATAAACCCAAGTAAAAAAATGGATGACTTTCCTCCCATCTCCCATGCCATTTCGATGGGCACCGGCAGACCATCCAGTATCTACCAGCATGAGATCTTGCTTACTCACACTAGCCAAACGTAATCTGGTCCTCAACGAGCTTCTGTAGTTATAATCTGCGTAACACAAATCCAGAGCTGATTGAAGTCCTACAGCTCCTGTCTGAACATTTCACACAGCAGATTTGCCCATTAAGTTGTATGAGGGAAAGGAAGACATGAATATTTTAAACAAGGATGCCATTTTATTTATAAACTGATCTATTACTTTTTAATCTATTAGCTGATGGAAATGTTCAAGTCAGAAACAGACAATACTAAGGACCACTAAATTACAGTAATGGATATGGAGTTCAGTAAAATTGCCATTTCCAGTTTATAGAATCCTACAATACAGATAGAGGTCATTCTTTGCCAGATATGTGAAAGAGCTATCCAATTAGTGACTTTCCCGCCTCTTCCCCATAATCGAGTGAACTTGTCCTTTTCAATTACATATCCAATTCCTTGTGTAAGTTAATGCTTAATCTGTTTCAAGCATCCTTTTGCACTCCAGATCTAACATATTGCCAAGTAAATTTTTTTAAATCCTCATATTCATCTCCTTTGCCAATTGGTATAAATTATATACCATATAGTCAACATTCCTGGGGTTATCATGCTCACATTGAGGCCAACTTTATTTGTCATTATAGTCATCTACCATAACTAACAATGATCTACTCTACATTTTCCTAGATCTCCATTCCCTTTGTCCTGTATTCACACCTTACACTTCCTTATCTACACACTTCCTTATGTACCTTCCTTATGTACCTTATGCTGCCTTCCCCCACAGTGGGAACCATTGTGGGGGGATGTTTTTATGTTTATTGTTAAATTCTTTAATATTGTGTCTTATCTTTATTCGTGTGCTGCAATGGCAAGTCAAATTTCACTACACCAATTGGTGTATGTGATAATAAATGGCCCTTGTCTTGTTGTATGTACCTCCCACTCCCCTGACATCAGTCTGAAGAAGGGTCTCGACCCAAAACGTCACCCATTCTTTCTCTCCAGAGAAGCTGCCTACCCCGCTGAGTTACTCCAGCATTTTGCGTCTATCTTCGATTTAAATCAGCATCTGCAGTTCCTTCCCACACTAGTCATCTGCCATCCCCAAAACACAAATTTAATCCAGGTTTAATTCATACGAATCCCACTGCACACAAGTGCAAGTTGTACCAATGTCAGGCTCTGTTTACCTTGCACTGCAAAAAATCTGTTTGGCTGTCCCAACTGGACAGTTAGAACACTGGCGTTGAGACTTCACCATTGATGAACTGCATGAGCTGGGTCCAAGAGCAACTTCCAGGGCAGCTTTATACAGCAAACACAATGCTCGAGATAACTAGGTTCACTTAAAGCCCCAGAACTCCACTGAGCTACAGTCTACTGGAAAAGAATATCATTGTGTCAGGATTATTATTGGAAACATATGTTGGTAAGTGAATGTGAATTCCAGATGTGAAAATAATTTTTACCATTACACCATAAAATAAACTTCAACTAATCAACTGGAGGCTTGTCGGTGCAGTGACTTACAACAAGCTTTTCACCTTTGGGACCCAGACATAAATCTTGCCCATTTTGATATGGTTGAAATCTTTTCTCCAAAGAGTAATGGACCCCTATGTTAATACGTTTACTTATCTTAACCTATTTCAAACAGGCCCAGATGATGAAATTCCCCAAAATTTGGTACTCCTACTCAGAGACACTACAAGAAAGGTTGTTATGAAAATTAAAATTGTACTATCAGGGAGTTTTGGGTTACAGGGAATTTGTTGAGAGATTTATACACTACCATATGGGCATAGAACAGTGTGATGATTGTATTAGGACAAAAGAGACTACAAATACTGAAATTCACAACAAAAACAGAACCCTGGAAGAACTCAGGAGGTCAAGCAAGATCTATGGATGCCTAAATATTCATCGACATTACGGGTTGTGTCCCTTCATCAGGACTGAGAGGGAAAAGGAAAGATAGTCAATAAATAGCAGTATGCAAGGGGTAGGATAGAGGCTAGTGGGTGTAAGTGGAAACAGATGGGGAGAGAATAATAGGAACATTAAACCAGGTGTGGGAGGAAGAGTGGGACAGTGGCAGGTCGTTGATAGGTGGAGTCAGATGGAAAGGGGATGAGGGCCAGGTGGCACTAGTTGTGGGTGGAGATGGAAGGAACGAACAAAGGCAAAGAAAACTAGGTGGACGGTTGACTGTGTTTGGAAGGGGAGCACCAGGGGTGTGGGTTCCCAGAAATTGGATAATTCATACTTCTACCTTTGAGTGGTAAACTACCCAAGTGGAATATGACACGTTGTTCTTCTAACTTGCATTTACTGTAGCTCTCATAGCAGTGGAGAAGGCAGAGGACAGGCAGGTCGGTGTGAGATGTGAAGGAGATGTGAGATGTGAGATGTAAACTGACATGCGACCAGAAGGTCGAGGTGGTGGTGGTTGAGAACAGAGCATTGATGCTTTATAAAACAGTCACCTAGCCTACACTTGGTTTCACCAATGTAGAGGCTACATCACAAGCGTTGAATGCAGTAGACAAGGTTGGAAGAGGTGCAGGTTTATCTCCATCCCCATGGGCTGTTTAGGTCGCTGAATGGTGCTGAGGTGGGGAGAGGTGAAGCAACAGGTATTACAGCTCCTCTGATTGCAAGGAAAAGTGCCTGGGTAGGAGGAGGTATGAAGAGACCTTTTAATCACAAAGAGAGTGGTCCCTGTGGAAAGCAGGGAGGGGTAGATAGGAGAAGATGTGGCCAGTGATGGGATCCTGTTGGCGCTGGTGGAAATAGCGGAGGATGTGTTGATTGTGGTAGCTGGTGGGGTGAAAAGTAAAGAAATCTATTGCTGTTCCACCTGGTGTGTTGGGGGTTGGGGTGGATCGGTTCAGAGCAGATGTGCAGGAAATGGAGGAAATATGTGTGAGGGCTCGTATTGGACCAGCAATCTCAAGATCACACATTTAAATCACACCATAGCATCAAAAAGTTTGCATGAGCTAGGTGTCAAAACCTGTTTGTTTTTTCAAATAGTAACTTTTGCCAACAAGTAATCAGCCAGTAACCATACACAGGGAAGTTTTTCTGCTTCCTCAGTAGAACATAATAAATCCAGTGGAGGAAAGAACTGCAGATGCCGGTTTAAATCGAAGGTAGACACAAAAAGCTGGAGTAACTCAGCGGGACAGGCAGCATCTCTGGAGAGAAGGAATGGGTGACGTTTCAGGTCGAGAAGACTGAAGAAGATGCTGCCTGTCCCGTTGAGTTACTCCAGCATTTTGTGTCTACCTATAATAAATCCAGTGACCCTATTATAAGTCGAGGAGGTAGTTTATCTCCAATTTCTTGACCATTATCAATACTTCACATAACGTGACTGAAAATAAATGTGTTCACGATCACATTGTCGTGCACAAATTGACTGTTGTACTTTCTTCATTGTAACAGAGACGGCATTTCAAAAATCACTGGTTGTAGAGTGCTTTCAATATCCTGAAAGGAATGTGAACATTTCTGGGTAAATCTTTTTCCTGATCCGAGCCACAGAATCCCTGAAGCCAAACTGCTAGTGTGTAGTTGCACTGTGACAAAACCAAGCAACTTGACTGCATCCTTAAAAGATATTGGATATCCCCAGACTCCAGACTTCCCAATCCTTCCCACCATCTCCTGGCCTGGCTACCTGCTGCTCCCAAGTCTGCTCTCTTGATTTATAGATCCAACTTAATTACTCACAAGCTCTATTTCATCCCAGATCCTGCCACTGTTATTCCCAAACATAAGTCTCCTTCAGCTCATCCCCCTCCAGATGCTCCTGTGTTTTCAGCTCCAGCCTCGAATCCCACTCCAGGGTTCACTGCTTGTTGCTTTCCCGCTTTGTTAAGTTTCTCAAACTTAACTGCTTACTCACTTTCACTGAAGTAATTTCTAAAAACTTAGATCGAAATGCAAATTATTTTGCTGCAATACGTATGCAACTTCAATTCATTCACATACATTGTTGAATTTATATAGACCAATTTGAATTTCAAAGCAAAGCCTTCAAGAGATTCAAGATTCAAGAGAGTTTATTGTCATGTACCCCAGGTAGGACAATGAAATTCTTGCTTTGCTTCAGCACAACAGAATATTGTAGGCATAAATAAATACAGAACAGATCAGTATGTCCATATACCATTGAATATATATATATATATATATATATATATATATATATATATACACACATACCTTGAATCAAAAGGAAAAATTAAGGATTTCAAGCAACATGTTTGAGAAAAATACATAGAACACATGATTAGAGGATAATCCAAACATTAATTTTAATATCCTAATTATTTTAAAATTGTGCTCATTATCTTAAATATGTTGTTTCTTTCCCCAATTGAGAAATGATTCACAATATCAACCTGGAGTAATAAATTCCAGGTGCAATTATTGTGATAATATACTCATTTAACGTCTACAGTGGACAGGATACACAGAGGTCTGAAAGCCATAATGTTGGTGTGTTATAGTTATGACTATATTCATAGAGTCATACAGCACAGAAACTGGCTCTTCAGCCCAACTCGTCCATGCTGGCCAAGATGCCCCATCGAAGCTAGTCCCAGTTGCCCACATTTGCCCCATATAATTTAAAAACCTTCCTATCCATGTACCTGTCCAAGTTCTGTTAAATGCTGTTACAGTACCTGCCTCAACTACCTCCTCTGGCAGTTTGTTCCATATACTCACCACCCTCTGAGTGCAAAAGTTGCCCCTTCGGTTCCTATTAAAACATTTCCTGACCAAATCGAATCATTTATTCTTGGAAAAACATCTGCTTCCTAACTGTTTTAGGAATAGAATTTGACAAATACCAATGCAGACTGCAGTAAGACTGAAACAGCCAAAGGATCATTGGTCTGTATCAAAGCAAAGATTCTGCACTGGACTTCAGATAAGGACAGAACAGATTCTCTACGACAAATTATCTTCGCCAGCTCCAGATTTTCTTATCAATGCCTTTTCCAGTGGAACCGTGACAAGATATGGCCACCAACAAAGGACAAAAAAAATCTGCTGCGGGCTTTGGCCATCTGGACCAGTCAGGCAGAGCAAAATCAGATGATAGCAGTATTCTGCATGGGAAGGAGCATTCCTTTGCCCAAATTCATACTTCAGAGGAAGTCACCCTTGAATGAATGCTCATTCTTGGGGTGGGGAACAATGAGCTGAAGCACTTTAGCAGTGCAAGGAAGCTAACAATACATAAATAACATCACTATCCATTGTTTCTTCACATTAATCGTGAAACATGTGGTCCATGGCATTATATTGAGGCAAACAACTGGAAGTAATCAATCGTGTGTGGACGAGAATGTGAAGCAAAGAAGTCAAAGCCAAATAGCCGAATGGAAACGAAGCCGGAACGCCAAATAACCAAAAGCATACGAAGCCGGAACGCCAACGAACTGAAGGCCTACGAAGCCGAAACGCCAAATAACCAAAAGCATACGAAGCCGAAACGCCAAATAACCAAAAGCATACGAAGCCGAAACGCCAAATAACCAAAAGCATACGAAGCCGAAACGGCAACGAACAGAAGGCATACGAAGCCGGAACGCCAAATAACCAAAGGCATACGAAGCCGGAACGCCAAATAACCAAAAGCATACGAAGCCGAAACGCCAAATAACCAAAAGCATACGAAGCCGAAACGCCACCTAACCGAAAGGCTGCGTCGCCTACAAGCCAACTAACCAAATGGTCGCTCTGCCGAAACGCCACCTAACCGAAAGGCTGCGTCGCCTACAAGCCAACTAACCGAATGCCGCTCTGTCGAAAAGTCAAATAATGGCTTGTGTGGGAAAATGACCCCTACCCTCCCGTCTCCACCGGCCAGTGATGTGATGGACACGGGGGTCTGGAACAATCGCTGACAAGTCCCGCCCCCGGCGACGTCATGTCCGTTATTTGACCTTTTCGGCAGAGCGGCATTCGGTTAGTTGGCTTGTAGGCGACGCAGCCTTTCGGTTAGGTGCCGTTTTGGCACAGCGACCATTCGGTGAGTTCGCTTTTAGGCAACGCATCCTTTCGGTTAGTTGGCTTTTAGGCGTCCCGCCCATACGGTTCATTGCCGTTTCGGCTTCGTTTCCATTCGGCTATTTGGCTTTGACTTCTTTGCTTCGCCTTCTCGTCCATCGACGCCACGTCCGGGTACCGTAATCAATAACATGGAACAGCTGATAGACCAACTCCCTAAATGATGTCTACTCATCAACTACTAAAATCACCCAGCACCACAGAGAGAATTCCCTGAATTTACCACAAATGTAATAAGGTTTAAATTAACAAATTTCCAGAAGCATTTGGCAAATAAAAAATCAAGTTTATTGAGAATTCTCTAAAGATTTACCATCATTCACAGAAATTGTTGATTGCATTTGCATAAATTAGTATTTTAAAAACAAAGTCTTAAATCACAAACATAAACTTCAGGATTTCAAACAACATGTTTTGGAAAAATAATAGAACACATTATTTGAGGATAATCTAAATATTAATTTTAATATCCAGAATATTGTTTATATATTGTACCAAATATCTTAATGTTTGTGCAAATCCAATAAACAATTTCTGGGAATTAAGGAAACACTTGACAGAATTAATAAATATGAAGTATTTTTGCAAAGTGCTTCTGTCATATTTTTTCCCCCACGAGGAAAAGAAGGGAGTGTGGTAGGCTTACTAGAGAGGATATTTTAAACAATGGTTCACGAATATTAGGACTTGTGAAGAGACAAATCATAGACACACGCACATTGATATAAAATACATTTGCTGAGATCAATACAACACATATGTAAAAAGTTAACATATCTCCAGATAGACACAAAATGTTGGAGTAACTCAGCGGGACAGGCAGCATCTCTGGAGAGAAGGAATAGGTGACGTTTCGAGTCGAGACCAACATATCTCCAGCTACTTTGAGTATTTTGTAGTGAATTATGCCCAGCAATAGCACTCTAAAGCCACACAAGACCATGGCCATATAATTACAGGGTATAAATGTCTTACCAGGAGCTGTTTATATTTCTGCTGTTTATGAGTGCTGGCCATTTCTAATCAATTACCTGTTATAATGCATTAATCATCTACTTTCACTGCACTTGGAACAATTTTGTGATTAATATGCATTTGCCATGGTGTCTGATATAACTGGGATTTAATTAACTGACAGATTGTGAACACCGATCAACTATTTGAGAATCCATTAAACATATAGAACAGAACTGGTTACAATTACTGCTTTAGTTCAGAGTAGCATTGTTAATTCCACAACTGAAAGACAAAGAAAAACTGCACAACAGAGGTATGGTCCACAATCATCAATCAGAAAAAAGGCATTCTAATTGAATAAGAAATGAGTTTAAACCTGGAACAAGTCCCATGGCTCAGAGCCCTTTCAGTAGTTTTAATATTTCACTAAATATCATTCACTCCAATCGTCTTTTGAATAAAATCAGTCCTTCTTATTACATTTTGTTATTAAACCTGAAGGAGCCCATTTGGACCTGGACATTTTTGCTTGTAAAAAAAAATGGTTGTGTCCGTCTCCCCCCCCCCCCCCCCCCCCACTCAGTCTCTCTTGATGGTTCTGCAAGTTTCTTTTAGCCATCCCATTTGTGACTCAGTTAAATGATTTGCTTGGTTGAGTCAAAAGATTCTAAGTTCATGTTCCACACCAGAGACTTGATGGTACAAGGAAAGTGTCTGGGCTGGTGCTTCAGTGCACGACTGAGAGAATACCGCACCATCAGAGGGGCTGCTGTATAACAAGGCTTTAAACCGAGGCACAATGTGCAAAAATTACAGGTTAATTCGCTCTTTTTTCTTGCAAGTAGAATGTGCCAAATGTGTTGGATTGTTTTTGACTTTTGGTTTTGCTCAGTGTGAACCACTGCGTCATCAAAAGGCAGCTAATAATGTATGAAATAGCTAAACTGTCAGGACAAAGAGTTCATGATGTATGTGTCTGCTGACAGCTATGAAGAAGACAGTGGAGCACTGGACAATAGTTTAAACTTACTACTTCGACCAGTGAGACAACAGGTGGATTCTGACCACAGAAAGAGCTGCACCAACAGATAAAACATTCTCTATCTTTAGTTACAAAAACAGGGTTTGCTGACCCCTATGCAATGCGGGTAGACCCAAAGGATGTGATGCGCTCAGAGATAATTGATATGTCGTATGCTGCTTCAGATTGCTACATCACAGGGCAAAGAAACCACTGAGACCTACAAAAGATGTGAGGCTCCAGGAGAAATCTTCCCCCTGTATCTCTGGTAGAAGGAAAGATTTCCCCCACTTGAGATGGGGAAAGGATGCCAAGTATGACTCCTATGCCAGCTGTGTTCCCCACAGTTGTTATGTGTCCAGTACATTTCAACATCTGTATGGCCATTCTATACTGCTGTTCCTGGTGTATAGCTAGATGTGAATATCTCATAAATCTGTCACTTCCACCAACATGGTTAAGGCTCCAAATTCATGATTGTGGAAATCTATCAACTCCTTGCCCTTCCACATGGAGGTAAATGGCCTGATGGCAATTGATGTCTGCTATCCTGGTCAATATTTTTACCTTGCCAACTATTAGTGGAAAAACATTTTATCTGATGGTTATCTTGTTTCTTTATTACCTACATTACAACTTTATCTCTCTCATCTGGGTGCACGCCAGAGGGCTTCAGATGCTGTAATCATGACCATCTTTAGGAAAGAAGGCAAGTTAAATTGTGGTGATTACTGAAGGGTTCCCCTGCTTCTTCCCAGTTGCAAATGAGTTCCCCTCAGAGTCACGATGTGCAAATATCCATCGAGGTAAAATGGACACAAGCATCACCATGTAACAAATGCAGAAATAAAAGCAGCACTCTTGGGGCGGCACGGTGGCGCAGCGGTAGAGTCGCTGCCTTACAGCGAATGCAGCGCCAGAGACCCGGGTTCGATCCCGACTACGAGTGCTGGCTGTACGGAGCTTGTACATTCTCCCGTGATCACGTGGGTTTTCTCCAAGATCTTCGGTTTCCTCCCACACTCCAAAGACGTACAGGATTGTAGGTTAATTAACTTGGTATAAGTGTAAATTGTCCCAAGTGTGTGTAGGGTAGTGTTAATATGCGGGGATCACTGGTCAGCGCAGACCCGGTGGGCCGAAGGGCCTGTTTCCGTGATGTATCTCTAAACTAAACTAAACACTGCCCTCAATACACGGCCTTTAGCCCTACAAAGCCATTGACTCGATCAACCAGGGATAATGGAGAATCCTTCTCAAATTAGGCTGTATTGCAGAACTATGTTACCATTCTATGTATGCTGAATGATGACATGCAGGACATAATCATAACCAATAGAACCAATAGATGTATTCAAAGGAGAATTAGATATAGCTCTTAGGGCTAACGGAACGAAGGGATATGGGGAGAAAGCAGGAACGAGGTACTGATTAGGATGACCCAATTTCAGTGCATAGCGGGGTTAATTTAGGACACGACTTTTCACTTTTTTTTATCATCCTTGCTGCGATACTCGCTTTTTCTTTGGAGGTTCCTCAGGATCAAAGGAGCAGGAAGTGGCTGATGGGGTGAGTAGGTGGGCAATTTAAGAGGTGCTGTCCTTCTTTCATTGCAGACAGCTTTACATGGCTCCCAGTGCATGACCACTAAGTTCTCGTCCACCCTTCCCCATGTTGTGTGGTCCTGGTGCAGGGCTTCCCAGTCATCAGTAGTAACTCTTCTTCAGGAAGCGTGAAGCCCACACTCAACTCATTAACTTACCCATCTGATGGTCTCCCCCCACTTCAGAGCTGACAATAGTGTGTTTGTTTCTGGAGACATGAATTACATGGCCTCCAGACATGGACACCTGAGTAGCAACAAGAGGCTCAAAGCTAGGAATGTTGCCCTGGAGGGGAGCATAAGTAATGGTTCATTTATCCTTCCAGAGAATTTGGAAAGCCTTGAGGAGCATTAGTGGTATTTTTCTAGTACCTTGAGACGCCTCACCTATTATAATCTTCCCTTTGGAATGCAATTACTCTGTAGGACAAGAAGGAAACTGTTTCAGCTCTGCTGTCTCCACTTCAAAACCACATTCACCTCCGCCTCAATAGCTGATTTATGGTACGCAGAGGGTGTTTGTGTTTACGCATATTTGGAGGCTGAGATCCCAGTCACTGTTGACTCCCTTGCTAAAGTTTATAAGAGACTGGGCCTTGCACTAACCATCTGGAAGACAAAGGTCTTCTGTCAGACTGTTTCCCATCCATCACCACCCCTGATGATCAAGATTTGCAAAGGAACAGAGTACTGATTGGGGATGATCAGCCATGATCACATTGAATGGCGGGTGCTGGCTCGAAGGGCCAAATGGCCTACTCCTGCACCTACTGTCTATTGTCTATTGGGCATTAAAAAATGGATCACTCTCCATTTCTCAGGAGCCTCCTCTCAGCAATGGCAGATATTAATGATGAAAGGGGAGACTTGATAGAAGTATATAAAATTATATAATAGAGGCATAGATAAGGTGGACAGCTAGAACATTTTTTGCCAGGGTGGAAATGGCCAATGCTAGAGGGCATAGCTATCGGG
Organism: Malacoraja senta; assembly: GCA_038087875.1. Lineage (NCBI taxonomy): Eukaryota > Metazoa > Chordata > Chondrichthyes > Rajiformes > Rajidae > Malacoraja > Malacoraja senta. The sequence continues at coordinate 75,161,973 of CM075978.1, forward strand.
TGAGATGGGGAAAGTTTAATGGAGATGTGTGGGGCAAGTGTTTATAAACAGAGGGTGGTGGGGGCCTGGAAAGTATTGGAAAGGTGGTGGAGACAGATACGATAGTAGTGTTTAAGAAGCTTTAAGATAGGTACGTGGATGTTTTTGGGAGTAGAGGGCTATGGATCGTGAGTAGGCAGATGAGGTCAGTTTCACTTGACATCATGTTCGGCACAAACATTATGGGCCAAAGGGCCTGTTCCTGTGCTGTAGTGTTCTATGTTCTAAAACACCACCAACTCCAGTGCATCAAAACCTCCAGCTAACTGAGGGAAAAAGATGTCTGACGATCAAGACCTTAAACCTGCCAGAAAGATCATAGTCTACGAGTTATCAACATAAATGCTTCAGAGGCATGAGTAAACTACAACAGACACCTCAAAGACGTCAACAGACCATCTCAAAGCACTGGAGAAGTACTAACAACATGGTGTAAAATCCTGCAAATCCATCCGAAAGGTCGGTGAACCAATGGCAACATCTACCCACCATTGTGTTTCTGATCAGACACAACCAGCTCAACCAGTGAGGGTGGGGTTGGGGGTGGCACTTTATTTATAAGCATGGCACCAGATTCCTAAAGCAAGTAGTTTACTCTGAGCTTAGACATGGTAAGAGATTTTCGAGATTTCAACAAAAACACTTGAAGGATATCTCACCGTTGCCTTGAAAATATGGGCACCAACTCGTGGGCACCTCTGGGCATGACTGCTCAAAATGGAGAAGGAGCATTCAGGAAGATGCTGAGAATCTCAAGTCTCAACCACAGAACCGCGCAGAGGCCGTGTACAGAGAGCAGAAGTAAACAGCATCCCAAATAATCAACAACCATCCTGTCAAGCAACAACTTGTGACAATGTCCAGACAAAGACAGAACCTACTAGACGCTCTTCAATCACCTCAGAACCACAGACCTGGAGTAGAAGCAGTCAGATTAAACTCCAAGGACCTGCCTAAGCGTTGCACATTAACAGTGGTGTCACTTCAAAAGCATACTACAATAGCTGAACAGTGTTTTAGGATATTGTGAAAGATGCAAAAAAAAGAACATCTTCCTTTGTCATT
>CM075978.1:75163276-75226682 GCA_038087875.1 Malacoraja senta
ACTGGGCTTGCCTGCGATGCCCGAATAACTGTCTGTGGTCACACAGAAATATTTGGTCACACATAAGCATTTCCACATGGTGAATAGTAAGATGGGTGTGTGCCCTTGAAAGCACATTCCAACGTAAATTATTGCTTCAGGAGAAAATAAAGTATGGAAAGATAAAAGTCATCTTCATCATAAGGTAACAAGTGTATCAAATTACTCGAGTATAAACAAAGTATTATTATGCAAGGTTTACTTTACTGCCTTTTAAATGCATTAAAAAACAATTAATGTCCCAACATGCTTAGTTGGTGCCTTTCAACACTGAAGGATAGCTGCAGTAATTCCATTCTGAAGGCAGAATTTAGAACCACTAGTCTGCAAGGGAATTTAGGTGAAACCGTCATCCTCCAGCATGGCCCAATGGCCTGTTCCTTGCTCAAGAGCAGTCATAACGTTTTGCTTTGTCCTCAATGGAGCATGACCATTTCCTCAAAAAATCCGTACTTATAAAACAAGAGATTTTGGAAAATGGTGGCGAGATCATAAGGTCATGAGGAAAAGGTGTAGAATTAGGCCATTCAGCCCATCAAGTCTATTCCGCCATTCAATCATGGCTAATCTATCTCTCCCAACCCCATTCTCCAGCCTTCTCCCCATAACGCCGTACTAATCAAGAATCTATCTATCTCTGCCTTAAAAATATCCACTGGCTTGGCCTCCATAGACTTCTGTGGTAAAGAATTCCACAGATTCACCACCCTCTGACTATAGACATATCTCCTCATCTCCTTCCTATAAGAACGTCCTTTCATTCTGAGGCTATGGCATTGAGTCCTAGACTCTCCCATGAGTGGAAACATTCTCTCCACATCCACTCTATCCAAGCCTTTCACTATTCTGTATTCTGAGATAATACTTAGTTGGTGATTGTTTAATACTAACTCAGTGCAATCTGCTGAAAACTTTCATTGGGTCCTGAGTATTAGCAAAGGTACTCAAATTTTCATCAAATAAATTCTTAGGTGATTATGTCGCTCCAAATATTAAGATGACTAAAACCAGTTAGTTAAAATCAAGTAAATAACTGCTTATCTTCCCACAGACACAGCCCGATCTACTGAGTATTCCCAACAGTTTCTGATTTTCATTTCAGGTGCTAAAACAAGATCCTTTATGAAAAAGCAAAATTAAGTTAAAATTCAGGGACACTTTTTAAAATTTTATTAATCAAACATTTTAGTTCATAGTAAACACCATCGAGCTTACCTTTTTGATTAAAAAAATTGCAAGATAATGTTATACTCAAAGGGTTAATTATCAAACACCAATGAAGGTTTCCATAAACACAACAAATTAATTAAAAAGGTATGCACTGCTGTACAAGGCGCCAGAGGTTCACTCCCCTGAGCAATTTTCTTTGTACAAAAATAGATGCGACAAAGTACAAGACAACAACAGTCTGAAACAGAAAGGTACAAGTCCCTTTAAAATGGTGTTAGAAGCTTATTACTGGTCATGGAAGATCCCTGTGGCAATGCCAGTGTTCATTTTTATCCCATCATCCCCAATAAACTGTGTTTGTAATTAAATAATATCTGAACAATTGTCCTCTTCAAAGGAGCCTCCACAGTTTTGTCCAGTTTTTTCTATATTTTTCTCCCCTCTCTTTCTTCCACAACAATTTTCTCAGGATACTAAGCAATCCTGATTTCTTATTTCTGCAAATGATCCAGCATAAAAATATACATCTTCATATAGTTTAAAATGTTCCAAAATTGAGGCTGGATTTTTGATATGTTTGCATGGTGCACTGCAACCTCTGTCCCTTGGGTAGAGCAGAACGGAGGGTGGGTAGGGGAATATCCTCTTATTTTTAATAGTTCTCACTGATTCTGGCTGGATAATCTTGCTTTTCCTTTACCTTAAAATAACCAGGCAGCAATCACAGTGATGGCACCTGAAAAACTGTCAGATCTTCAGCGACTGGAAGGCTGTCAGTGTCGGTAGAAGCAAACAATGTTAGCATCAAAGCAAAAAATAACCTAAGAAATGAATTAAAAAGTCTGATTCAATAGGCCGTGAACACATGGGGGCAGGGATCACAACATGCAATTAACCTCCGTCCGCACAGAATAATGCATGCAGCACACCACCCCCGTTCTGCCCGCTAATTGTAAGGGCTTCAGCAGTGAATCAATACTGAGTGGCTACTGTAGTATCACCAAAGCTAGCCTTTACTTCGAAAACATTAGCGACACAGTGGTGCTGGTTTCCGGCGGGCACGGTGACGGACGCCCTCCCCATCGAGGAGGGCGTTGGTGATGTGGTCCCTCCAAATGACATTTTGAACTAAAATGTTTGAGCTAAAGCTGTTTCACATTTCAGGCTAACTGGGAAAACTGAAGATGGCATAATACTCAAGAACATGGGATCCATTGGGATTTCAAACAAGGTAACAAAACATTTGGTGAGGGTGGTGGACAGATGAAAGATGTCCTATATCACAGGAGATCTGGAGACGTTCAGAGTCAAACATGGAAAGCAAAGGGAGCAGATTGCCCTGGAGGTCAAGCCCTGATGTACTAAATGCTAAGCCACAAGAAGTTCAAGCAGCAGTCAGGTTCAGTGAACGCGTCCTCAAATCCGAGCAACCATCAACTGTATCAATCACTGTTCCCCAGATATTGCTCGTTAAACATCTCCACCACAACTCACTGATCAACAATCATTATCGGTCAGGCTCATTCCTAACACTTCTTTTCCTCTTATGGAAAAATGTGGCTCAAAAAGAGAAACCCAGGTAGACGTGCCAAATCTGTGGCCAGCAGGGGCACTAAAACAATAAAAGAATGGTTGTATGCGCTTACCCATACCCTTTCATACATCCCACCTCCTCTTCAGTCCACACGCTCCTTGGATTTACAATGGCATGGTGTCAACATACATCTATGGTGGTAGCTTTTGCTTTTGCATTTTGACAAAGGAGGCACTGTAATGACGAGTAATTGAGAGACAGTAATGTGCGGTAATGTCAACAAATGAGGAACTGGTGATGGGATTGCTCAAATCTCATTAGGATGCATTTCATACAGCTGCACAGAAGGTAGTCCCCAGTCTTCACCCTGTTACATCTTCCCCTTAGCTCTTCACCATGCAGCCAGCACCAAGGCCAGCAGGTTGTACACTACATACTTCACCCAAAACGTCATCCATTCCTTCTCTCCAGAGATGCTGCCTGTCTCGCCGAGTTACTCCAGCATTTTGAGTCTATCTTCGGTGTAAACCAGCATCTGCAGTTCCTTCCTACACAAACCCCTTGCTGTCATATTTATCAGACCTTTTATAATTGTTTACCATACAAGGGATATGGGGAGAAAGCAGGAACACGGTACTGATTCTGGATGATCAAGTGGCCGAATGGCCTACTCCTGCACCTATTTTCTATGTTTCTATGTTTCAATAGTCAAAGAAAGCCATATATTGTATGCTATTTATGAATGGTGTTCATGTTGATAGCAAGTCGATATAATCATGGAATATTCTCCTGAAATCCATTTGACAGAGCTAACCGAATTAAAAAGATGTCGTCATTTATATGGCATGCCAGAGATTTTCAGAGAGAAAAAGATATTTAGGTATTGACATTATTGTTGAGAGGAAGCAATGTTACGGTTAAAAAGAAAGATAAGAAAATGCAAGAAGTGTCCTTTTGCTGGACAATGAGGCAAAGATCCTCACAAATACAATATGCACAGTTAGTGGCCAGTGCCAGCACATCACACCAAAATGCACTAAAATTAGTTCATAGCATCCATCTGCCAATTTTTGTCATTTCACCACAAAATTGCACACAACTGTAAATAGAAATTAGGTTACAGAGATGTCACGGCAAAAAAAGGGGCAAATTAATATATTTCACATTGTGCTTGACAAAAGAATACTGCATAGTACATTACTGTCAGGACACAGGCAAAATAGAATCTAGTTGTATCTGTCTATGTTCATGCACCAACCCTCAGCAGCTGGAGGTTGTGCCAGGTAAAACTCATACAAATGTAGAAACAAAAGGAAAAGATACACTTTACACCGTGGCTTTGTTAAAAATGACACTTTCAACAGATCTATAAAGTTGGTGTTGAAATAGCTTTCTTGTAAATGGAAAACTTGGAAATTGAATGGTGTTGATTAATAAATGGTGTAACAACACTTTATGAGTTTTAATACCAGTGAAAATAGTTCATACAATTGCTTCCCATATTTATTTAAATATAGTTTATTTCTAATAAAAGGTTCAGAATTCTCAAATACTGTTTCGTTTTTGAAAAACTTAATTGCAGGAAGTGTAGACGGCTGTTAAATGTATCTTTCCGCATTCGCTTCCTGATACCTTGCTCCTCTTAGGAGTTAAAATTAACTTCCTTATGCTTAAAAAATGCCACAGACTTCAAACTACTATCAATGATTTGGATCAGATCAACAGTTACAAGTGTTCGTACGATTACAAGTGTACAATTGTCAGTATGCTTTCCATGGTACAGTTCTGCAAAAATGAGCCATCATTTTCAATGCTGTTTATACTCCTTTAGAAGTTTGTGGTGGGAGTAGGTAGAAAGTTCAATGTTTGAATACCAGTGGATTGTTGAAAGCTGACTGACCATGATCACAACACTAAATGATTGCAGATATAATAGAAGCAAGGGATTTGACAAGGTTCTGCATGGTAGGCTGCTGTGGAAGGTTAGATCACATGGGATCCAAGGAGATAGCCAAATGGATATAAAATTGGCATCATGGAAGGATGGAGGAAAATAGTTTTTTTGCACTGGAAGTCTGTGACTAGTGGTTTGCCTCAGAGTTCGGTGCTGGCTCCATTGCAGTTTGCCGCCTAATCAATGATTTGGATGAGAACGTACAAGGTATATGATCAGTAAGTTTGTAGATGACATTAAATTGGATGGTATTGTAAATAGTGAACGGTTGTCAAAAATTGCAGCAGGATCTTGATCGGTTGGGCAGGTGGGCTGAGGAATGGTGGTTGGAGTTTAACACGGAGAAGTGTGAGGTGTTCCATTTTGGGAAGTTTAACCAGGACAGGACCTACACAGTGAATGGCAGGGGATATGGGAGGTGAAGTAGAGCAGGCGGATTTAGGAATGCAGGTACATAGTTCTTTGAAAATGGTGTCAAAGATAGATAGGGTGGTCAAGAAGTCCTTCGACATATTGGCATTCATTGGTCTGGGTATTGAGTATAGAAGTTGGGAGGTCATTTTACAGTTGTACAAGACATTGGTGAGGCCACATTTAGATATTGTGTTCATGTTTATTCACCCTGTTATAGGAAAGATGTTGTTAAGTTGGAACGGGCGCAGAGAAGATTTACAAGAATGTCACCAGAACTCGAGGGCCTGAGCTATAGGGAGAGGATGAGCAGGCTAGGACTTTATTCCTTGGAGTGCGGGAGGATGAGGGGTGATCTTATAGACCATGAGAGGAATAGATAGGATAAATGCACAGAGTCCCAGAGTTGGGGAATCATGAAACAGAGGACATATGTTTAAGGTGCGGTGCGGGGGGGGGGGGGGGAGAGATTTAATAGGATCTTGGGGAGTAACCTTTTTTACACAAAGGGTGGTATGTGGAATAAGCTGCCAGAGGAGGTAGTTGAGGCAGGTACTACTATGTTTAAAAAACATTGGACAGGTACATGGATAAGATAGGTTTAGAGGGATATGGGCCAAAGGCAGGCAGGTGGGACTAGTGTAGATGGGACATGTTGGTCAGCGTGTGCAAGTTAGGCCAGAGTGCGTGTTTCCATGCTGTATGACTCTGAGATGCCCCATGCGATGATATCACCTACAGGTTGTAGTTCTGATGGTCAATTCAATGTATGTCCTTGCAAACTGAATGACAAATTCCTGCCAAACATTGACTTTTTTTTAATGCACAGCCTGAGTGCTGCTTTTTAGTGCCAAAATAACTCCCTTTTAAATATTATTCTTTTCAGGAAACATAGAAACATATAAACATAGAAATTAGGTGCAGGAGTAGGCCATTCGGCCCTTCGAGCCTGCACCGCCATTCAATATGATCATGGCTGATCATCCAACTCAGTATCCCGTACCTGCCTTCTCTCCATACCCTCTGATCCCTTTAGCCACAAGGGCCACATCTAACTCCCTCTTAAATATAGCCAATGAACTGGCCTCGACTACCCTCTGTGGCAGAGAGTTCCAGAGATTCACCACTCTCTGTGTGAAAAAAGTTCTTCTCATCTCGGTTTTAAAGGATTTCCCCCTTATCCTTAAGCTGTGACCCCTTGTCCTGGACTTCCCCAACATCGGGAGCAATCTTCCTGCATCTAGCCTGTCCAACCCCTTAAGAATTTTGTAAGTTTCTATAAGATCCCCTCTCAATCTCCTAAATTCTAGAGAGTATAAACCAAGTCTATCCAGTCTTTCTTCATAAGACAGTCCTGACATCCCAGGAATCAGTCTGGTGAACCTTCTCTGCACTCCCTCTATGGCAATAATGTCCTTCCTCAGATTTGGAGACCAAAACTGTACGCAATACTCCAGGTGTGGTCTCACCAAGACCCTGTACAACTGCAGTAGAACCTCCCTGCTCCTATACTCAAATCCTTTTGCTATGAAAGCTAACATACCATTCGCTTTCTTCACTGCCTGCTGCACCTGCATGCCTACTTTCAATGACTGGTGTACCATGACACCCAGGTCTCGCTGCATCTCCCCTTTTCCTAGTCGGCCACCATTTAGATAATAATCCAAGAAATCCAAGAGAGCACACCTCCAGCAGCAAATGAGATCAGAGGTCATTCACAACAGCAGAATATCATTTAGCACCGAGAGAAACGGCAACTCGCATGCCTCTCACCGCAGATAAAAACTGAAAAGATTACTGACGATTCTGGAGGATGGATTCTAATGGCACAAAGCTGCAAGTGACCCTAGAACCAGCAAAACCCCTCAACTCATTCAGAGATAATGATACATTAGTGTACACCAATAATCTTCTATGAAATTTTGGTTATCAGAACTATTTCAAGCCATCTTTTCCTCTCTCCTGCTATAAATTTGTGATATATTTAATTGGTACAACTATTTGACATTTAGTCAGTGATCTCCCAGATAGGTGCATTCCAGTCCTCCGCCCACAGTAAGCAGAAAATTGCTCTCTTCTGGGGAAATCGTAGTTTTAGAAGACGTATTCAAACTTTGCAATATTACAGAAGCAAGCAGTCTATTTAGTTAAATACTCCAAATGCCTTATGCTAAATACTCTACAGGTATTATAATATATCACATCTTTCACACGCCCTTCCAGCCTAGGAAGCCTGCCAAAACCACATTTCAGTGATCAACATTCATGGCAATCATTGCCAAATATATTTAACTGCCATGTCCATTTACCTGGCACAGCACAGATGTAAATCTGTAAAAAAAGGTGTCCATTTTCAGGATCTGCATGTTACTGACATCCCTAATTACTCGTCATAAGGTGGTGGTGAGTTGCCTTCCTCAACTTCTGCTTTCCTCAACTGCTGCTGTCTTTCTGGGAAAGGTACTCACACGGTGGTTTTGCTTAGGGAATTCCAGGACATCACAGAATATTTGTAGATCAGTAAGTTTTCAGACTTTTATTTTGGAAAACTGTATTCAAAACAAACAAAAGGCAAGTTTACCCACCCATATGTTTGAACTAAAGTGGGTGTCCTGATTTGTGATGAAACAGACCCCTTGAGTTCTGATGAGGCCTTTTCCCACATATTAGGTATAAACCGAAACCCTTTAAAAGGTAAACAATGCTGAAAGAGATCCACGCCCTCCAAATTAGACAAAGTTCAGACTGAATTGCTAGAGGCCATAAGGTATGCAACAAGACAGATAATTCATCGGGAATTATATAAAGCACTTGCGCAATAGCCTGTTCCAAGGGGCAGGGCACAATTCACAAGGATTTGTATAGACTACTACAAAATGACTCAATTAAGAAGATATTTACCTACCCAAACACAATGTTCACTGACCCATAAGAGCACCTGATCAAGCAACACTATGTTTGTGATTCTCAGCCTTGCTTTATACTCCATGTACAACCTTGCTCCTCCCCATCTCTGTAGCTTCCAGCACACTTGCAACCTTCAGAGATCCTTAAGGGCCTGTCCCACTTGGGTGTCATTTGCGCGTCACACTGGTGGCGCGCGAAGATTTTGTGAATCCCAAAATCCTGGGGCGCCGCACGCGACTGCGCGTCACTGCCTACGTCACCACGCACCATGCGCGCGTAATGCATGCCATGCGCGTGTAATGCGCACATAACTCGAGTGTCACGACACGCGCGTTGTGCATCGTGACGCGTAAATGATGTCACGTAAATGACACGCAAATGATGACCAAGTGGGACAGGCCCTTTACACATTTTCAAGTCTAGCCTCTTGCATATCGGATGGCTCCACCACTAAACTTTGCCTTCAGTTGCACAAGTCCTATCCCCCCAGGAGTCACTTACTAAACCTTTCTGCCTCTCTCTGTTAAAACCCTGTTCTACTCTTTGCTTTTGGTCACCTACCCCAATATGAACATGCAACTCAGTGTCAATTTTGTTTGATATCATTTTTGTGGGTATATTTTATCATTAGCAAAGACACCGCTTTGAAGCACTTCAGTTCGCAGTCTGAAGAAGGGTCTCGACCCGAAACGTCGCCTATTCCTTCGCTCCATAGATGCTGCCTCACCCGCTGAGTTTTTCCAGCATTTTTGTCTACCTTCAGTTAGCAAACTGTTCACTTTGGTGAGAATAAGAACAATGACATAAAGGTGGGAGTGGAAATATTCAGTCAAAGTATACACATCAAATAAATCATTAAATCAAAAGTTTTCCAAATGGTGATGTCTGAACTTACAATTGTATTTTTCTCCATAAATGGTACATAGCCCCCAGAAAAGAAGGGTACTTTTGTTTTTAGCCCATATTGTATTGCTCCAATTTCAGGACACCGTGGGTGCAGGCTACATACACCCTTACAAAGCTTAAATTTGTGACTTCTGCAAATCTTCTTTGCTACAAGAAGTGATATCTAGGACATGCTACAATAAAAATCCAGTACACTCGTAAAAATGAGGAAGGCAACTATAATGAAGTGATAATAATGTACTAGTAATGATAATAATGAAGGCAACTGCTTTACTGAATAAACTAATCACTCGGTTTTGTCAGGTGCTTTTGTTTTGGGGAAGATCATTTTCAACTGAAGGTTCCAAGCAAGTCAGTTGAAAATAATGCTTTGAACTTCGATGAGATTGTATGCAAAGCACACTGCCTTGAGGAAAGTTTGAATAAAGGGTAAAGGTTAAAGGAGTTGTAGTTAGCAGTGATGAAGTATAAGATTCCCCAGTATTGGTCAGGTATTGAGAATCATCATTTCTTATGTGACTCAATACAAAGTAGTCAGATACTAATCAGGTGGGGGAGGTAATTCAAGGGAGATAGCGCAGAAATGACTGTGTCAGTGGGATAAAAATATGTACGTGGGCAGAAAATGACAGATAAAAAATGGATGTAGAAAAAATGCAAAGTACCTCACATTAAGTAAAAAAAATATCTGATCCAGTGATCCTGGTAAATTGAAAGCGCACCTTGTTCAGTATATGCAAAGACAGTCAATAAAACTAAGGGCATGTAAAGTACACAGCTCTCAGTACACGGTCAGTGTGCTTCCCATTGTACGCCTGCAGAAGGTTGAAAGAGTATTCGGCAATGTGCCAAATTTCCACCCACTTCTGAGGAGGTAGAGGCGTGGTCAGCTTTCTTTGTGATTGCATCAATTTGTTGGGGCCAGGGCAGATCATCAGATATGTGTAGGCCCAGGAACTTGAAACTGTTGATTTTCTCCACCTCTGTCCCGCCAATGAGGACAAGTGCGTGTTTCCTCGACCTTCCCTTCCTGAAGGCAGCAATCAGCTCCTTGGTCTTGCTAACGGTGAAAGCAAGATTATTGATTAACCGGAGTTCAACCAGTTTATTGATCTCCTCCTAAGCTCTGACCCGTCGCTATCTGTTATTCATCCAGCAATGGTGGCATCATCGTTGCATTTAAAGATGGCTTTGGAGCTGTGTCTGGATGCACAGTAATGGATGTAGAGATAGTAGAGCAGGGTCTGAACACACAGCCTTCAGACGCTTCTGTGTGGATGGTTAGTGAAGAGGTGTTGATGGAGCCAATCATACTGATTGAGGTCTACCGATGAGGAACTTGAAGACCCAGTTGCAGAGCCAGTCCCTGAGCTTGACGATGAGTTTGTAAGGGATGATGATGTGAAATGCCGACCAGCATGGCATATGTGTTCCTGTTGTCCAAGAGGTCCAGCGCAGAGTGGAAGCCAGTAAGATCGCACCCATTGTTGCTCTGTTGTAGGAGTAAGCCAATTGAAGGGGATCCAGATCATTACTAAGGCGGGAGTTCATTTGCATCATAACTAATCTCTCAAAGAACTTCATCACAACGACATGAGTGCCACCAGTCGGTAATCATTCAGTATGTCGCCTTGCTCTTGTCAATGCAGATGGGGACCTCAGACCGTAATAGTGAGAAGTTTAAGATGTTAGTGAAATCTACAACTACTGTCTACCTCTTTGATGACCCTCGGACTAAATCCTTGATCGGACTTTGCTGGCTTTACCTTGCACTAAACGTTATTCCCTTATCATGTATCTATACACTGTAAATGGATTGATTGTAATCATGTATTGTCTTTCTGCTGACTGGTTAGCACGCAACAATAGCTCTTCACTGTAACTTAGTACACGTGACAATAAACTGAACTCAACTAACTAACTAAAATCTCCAGCCAGTTGGTCTGTGCATGTTTTAAGAACGTGGTCAGGTACACCATCAAAGCTGGATGGTTTTTGAGTGTTCACCCTCATGAATGCACAAGAAACAGCTACTGAACATTGAATCTTCCAAAGTTGAAAATGGAATCTCGGGTACATAATTTAGTCACAGAACCTCTAAAATAATCAGTTCATTATCAATTAAAATTATCTAAAAGTGTATTTGCCTCCATCAATTAAATATTTCTGTTGCTTTAGATCTACCAGATGAAATGATGGAGGTAACAATGGTTAAAAGACACTTGTACAGGTACATGTATAGGGAAGGTTTGGAGGGATAAGCAAGTGGGACAAGCTTAATTAGGCATTTTGGTTGGCATAGACAAGTTGGCCTGAAGGGCCTGTTTCTGTGCTGCATAGCTTTATGACTCAATCCAAGAGCGTTGTTTACAATGGCTGCAATCTGCAGGTTTGTTTTTCTATCAGTGCAATAATTACAATCTTAAATCCATCTGGAATGATTTTTTCATGAATTCTAGATTTAATTTAGTGAAACGTTCACTGCTCATAACATGCTGCTAAAACAAAACCTAGCTTCCACTTTTAAAAAAGCGGTAACGCAGAACTCAGTTGCTGTTGCAGTTGTTAACCTAGAAAAAAAGCCAGTTAACCCTGCGTCATTCCTGCACTACACAAATCTACCTAGATAATGTTGAAACCAATAGCTACTATAATAAATATCCTAAAAAATACAGAACTCGGCCACAACTGCAATGAATAACCCAGGCAATGTAAAGCACAACCAGCTACATATCTAACAGAATAATTATTAGACTAAATGTTAAAGAGGCCCTGACAGACAATGTCAAATCAGAATGGACTGCAGATCTAGCTCAAAATTCCAATAATGCCCTCTGACATTCTGCAGTGACTACTGTAATAAACAATACATCTGGTATCCATTTGCATTTGAATGATGAGACACTGAACAGATATTAGCAAATACCAGACAAACTGCATAGAATGTGGGCACTTGTCCCAATAAATTGCTGGAGTTGCTACCTGGGTTTATTTTATAAACTCGGCTAAAACCTGGGGACATCTTGTACTGATGATTTAGGGGTGGCATTTTGCAGGTTGATCCCAGTTTTTATTAGGGTTGCTAAGACTGGCAATGCCTTCGCAGACAAGAATATTCATGAACGTTCGTGCTCGGCAATCAACGCTGCCGCCATGGAGAGGACTGCTCTCCCCTCTCAACCCTACTACCACATGCCTCATTGTACAATAGAATAGATACCAGTTTTGAAATGAGCGACCCTTCCCTGTTGCCTCTAACATTCCATGAAGGCTATGCTTGCTCACCTACTTAATATACCCCACTCTTTTGGCATACTTCCCGAACCAGAGGGAGGTTCCAGGTAAAATAAACAGAAGAAATAAAATATTCTGAGCACCAGAGCATTCCCAGAAATGGTATTTGTCAAACGTTTTTTTATAAAAGACACAGCCTATCGCTAACATTCATACATGCTGGTTACCAAACAACAGAGATACGATGCCCAAAGTTACCAGTCATTTTCTTTTAATCTACGAAAACTCTTCTTTCACAAAATGTGGCAGTTTTGGGCTTTTTTATTTAATACATTAGGATATAAAATCAAAGTATATAAGAATAAAGACATTGTATATAACAGGATTATGACTGTGTATGTTGTTTAATATTGCCCTGCCTTTAATCACACTTCATAGAAAGATTACTCTTCGTCTCATTTCCCAATATCACACCAGTGAAGATTAGCTGGTATTATTCTTGTATCCATATCTTTTTTTCATCCCTTGTGATAAGGGCACAGCCAGAAGGATGTTAAAATTGGTAAAATAATCTATGAATTTCAGATAACATTCATCAGCTGCTTAAGCTTTCCGCTCTCACAGGTATGCATAATTCTGAGTGTGGGATTGGCACTGTCGAGTGGATCCGATGTGAAGTGTTTGCTTTTAATCACACTGCAGAATCAAAACAATTTTTTAAAAACTCAGTGTGTTAATGTCATTGCAATTATCACTGTACAGTTTATTTAACCAGCTTTTCACTTAATAGTTCTGAAGCAGCCAACGAAAACACTAACAAGGACTATCAATCAGAAGACCAAAAGGACCATTCATTAAAGCACTGATTAGCCAATATTGCTTTTAGGTCAACATTATTCAGTTTGGTCTTCTAAATCCGTAATGGAGGCACTGTTTTTGAATCTCTATGCTTAGTCAGTACAGGAATAGATTTTATACTTAAAATCTAAATACTAAATACTAGCCCCACCGCTAATAAATGAATGGTGTGTTTCACACTGTCTTCCCCTTTGCTCTTTCATAGCAGTTTAACTGCTGAGAAATCAAAAAGAAAATCAACTGAGCATAAATATTTAATAATAAAAGGGAGTGCATTTACATATTTGGGACATAGATTTTTGATTAGAAGACATTTTGTTTGTGAGATGGATGTATTTTAGGTTTTCATAACGAATAAAGATTTCTTAAACGTGCACGTTTCTTAGTTAGGTCATGAACACAGAATATCAACAAATATTGGACCAGAGCACATTGGGCTCTTACATTTAAATTTACATAAGTCCACTTTCATGTTTTTGCTCTCAAATAATAACATGCGTTATAATGTATTGAATTACTGCAAGACTAGTAAGAGACATAGCCCCAGAGAAGTGGCTGTGACTGTAAAATACCAGTAGGGCTGGATTTTTTGGCAAGCCATTAACTACTAAAGTGCTCAAATAAATGAGTAGCTTTAGAATTTATTTCAACTTCCTTTTTGTGGTCTGTTTTGTTTACTGTGTTCTTAAGAACAGAAAATAAAATAGATAGTTATATTAGTACTACCACAATTGCGTTTTTAAATGTGACACCTGTGCTGGCAGTATCTATAGAGCAGAATTTTTTAGCAGATGGACTTTTGAGCAAACATAGATTAAAAATCAATCACCACAAACAATGTTATACAACCTTTAGAAAGACCAGATCCAGAGTTTTGTAGCTCAGCAACATTTTAACCACAACAATATCATAAAACTGCATGGTGCATTTCCTCAGGCTCGACTAACCACTGAAGTCTTGTAGGTACAGTCCACTGACCCAAAATAAACCTTTACATTAATGTGAATTTTAAGGCTGGTGCTTTATGTCATAGACTGTTTATGAAACATGACTATTTTTCAATCTTAGAAAACTATTTTCATTTTGCAAAAATGCCTTTTAGTTTTTTTACTTCAGAATTGAAACAGATATCAGGGGATTAAACTGTAAATGCACATGATGAAATTTCCGTGAATATCATGTGCACAGAATAGCTAATGGTTAAACGCAAGTCTAAAAATCTAAATAACAAATTGGATTATGCACAACGGCAGAAAAGCATCGGAGCAAAATACAAAATAGTAGCTTTTTGAACAAGCCTATTCCACCAGGTTTAGTTTAGTTTAGAGATACAGCGTGGAAACAGGTCCTTCGGCCCACCGAGTTCGCACCGACCAGAGATCCCCATACATTAACCCAATCCTACACAAACTAGGGACAATTTACACTTATACCAAGCCAATTAACCTACAAACTTGTACGTCTTTGGAGCGTGGGAGGGAACCGAAGATTTTTGAGAAAACCCACGCGGTCACGGGGAAAACGTACAACCTCCGTACAGACAGCACTTGTAGTCGGGGTCAAACCCGCGTCGCCGGCGCTGCAAGCGTTGTAAGGCAGCAAATCTACCGTGCCGCCCAGTTAGATCATGGCAGATCCATAACACAACAACATGTACTTACCTCAGTTCCATTACTCTCATTAACTTTACCCAGCCCCAAAACAAAATCAATCTCAACCTCAAGCTTTCAATTGTTAAAACTTTAAAAGATTTATGAGAGATTTCAAGATGTAGACTTTACCTAGCTCCTCGAAGCCAAAATTCGTTAACCACCACTCACGCCCACTTCACCACCCATCCAACACCACCTCGATGTTCTCCGATGACCGGTCAGGTTATTTTTCCCAAATACCCGCTTTCCCCTTATACTCCAACACCTCCAAATATCAATGGTTGCTTTATAAACAAGAGCTGGAGCAGCATTATCTGTAATTTATATTTCATCCAATTATCAACGGCCTTCTCCAACCTCATCTAAATCTGCAAAAGCTCCAAATATAAGTCTGAAACAATATGAAATGAACAGTTCAACCCAGCTTTGGACTCGCTTTGATCCCCAAAACCAGTCTGAAGTGGATTACATTGATATGATTAAACATAATCAGCTCAGTTAATCTTCCTAGGATTGGATATCGGTGTGGAGTTTAATGTATTTCTATACTTTATCTGATATTTACTTTAGACGGGTCTCAAGAAGGGAAAGAAATGAAAATTAATGAAAAGAAAACTGAGGTGGAATAAAAAAGCAGAATTTTCATTATATGTTATTGTGCATCTAGTACATTCCATTCACAGGCCGCTGTTTTTCCAATGGAAAGTGACAAGCAATTAGTTTTAATGCGAGAGGTGTGGAAGACAGTAGCTCGAATTAAATATTCCCATTCGTCACATACAGAACAGGTCAGCAGTTCCACCAGCAACTCGAGACAGCAGCCACAGCACAGGATTTGTTTGGACTTGCAGGTACTTTTGAGACAGCCTAAAAAGCAGCTGTCTGACCCAGAATCATTCAGCAGCTATGGCAACTGGGTGGGCCAAGTTCAGACTGGACAAACTTTTCAACCAATTTAATCAACGCTGCGCTCCTTGTCCTCCTGATATTTGCAGTCTCCACCTTTTTATTTTCAATCAGGTACTTATTATTCAGAACTGCAATGATGGGTGTTGGTCACACAACCACACAGATGGCGGAGGGTGTGGATGGACTTGACACAGCCATTGGGCCACATGCACACATCCCCTAGCTTTAATCCCCACAACAATTCCAAGGATGTATTGTGTTTATTTATAATCTCTACATATTGCCTCAATTTGTCTCCTTTAAGTAGAACTTACATTACAAATTTAGAAACTGCATTCATAGCAAACTTTAATTGAATCCACACAGGAGCTAGTAAATGCTGAAATGCAGGTTAATTTTATTCAGGAAGCAGTTTGAAATCTAAATATAGACTTGTTCAGGTCCTATGCTTGAAGCACTCAGAAATCATTATCAATATACTTCTCTGGGCCTTTAATAAACACACAGGGCAAATATTAACATGTAAAATGCTTAGCATATTCAGACAAATCTCAACTCTTGTGTAGGAACTACAGATGCTGGTTTACACCGAAGATAGACACAAAATGTTGCAGGAACTCAGCGGGACAGGCAGCATCTCTGGAGAGAAGGAATCTCAACTCTTATTTAACTTGAAGCCTAACTTTTTAAAAATAAATACTAAAGTGAATAAAAAAGAATTTTGGATACAGCAATGTGTAGTTCAAGAACATTAATCTTATGCTCCTTAATCAAACAAAAGTTGATGTTGGATACTGTATTATGTGGCTTTGTAAGCTAGACCCTGTTCTAGAAATCCAAAGCACATCGAGCAGGAACACGGTAATGACATGACCTAGAACAATCCTAGCATAAACCTTACACACGTCATTTGGTTAAAAGTTGAAACAATTTATAAAGAGCCAGAGAGAGGTAAATATCTCCATTAGCTGTTCTTCCAATGAAAATAAATGAAGATTTGAATACAAGACAGATACATTGGAAAATTATACATTAAATGAGATTATGAGTTGACTTCTGAGTTATTAGAATGATCCTAACCTCTATGTAATTAATTTTCCTCAAAAAAAATTTCAAATCATATATTTGTGTTTGGAAGTATTACCCTGCGAGGGAATGCAGTAAAGATGGGTGACAGATCAAGATGCAGAGATAAATCACTGGCACCACTGCAGAGGAAGGTGGACGATAATCCATCCGTAGAAGAATGTGAAGCATGGACTAAAAGGGGAGATTGGCAGCTGAATGCAAGCCTTTACTGGGTGAAGATTAGTTAGAAGTTGGGGCACAGCATGCAAAAGTTGAAATTTGAGAATTGAGTAATCCATGTAGAGTCCAAGGTTGTGGAGAGACCACATGGAAATGTCAAAGTACCAGAAGTGTGCTGGGAATGTGGAATCTCAATAAAGAGTATTTTTCAAAGGCCATGCATTGCTGACTATTCAAGTGTTGCCAAAAAGGACTGAAGACATCTATTTGCTGTAGGACAGCAAGTTTTACAAATACTATATGATAGAAACATAGAAAATAGGTGCAGGAGTAGACCATTCGGCCCTTTGAGCCAGCACGACCATTCAATATGATCATGGCTCATCATCCAAAATCAGTACCCAGTTCCTGCTTTCTCGTTAGCCCTAAAAGCTAAATCTTGCTGATATGGCAGCACGATATAAAGGCAGGCTTGTACATTACTGATGAGGCTTACAGCTCATTGCAAAGTTGCTAAGTAAGCCTGTGACGCAGGCTAACATCTTTTTATAACTGGTATTACACCAGGGTAAAACTTCCCAGAGTGGAGGACAATCCTTTGGGAGAAGCCAACACCACAATATCATTTAAGTGAGGATTGTGCAGTTTTGGAGCAATGGGAATATTCCCCACCCTCAACAGAAAGTATCTCAGAACGAATATCCTGAACTTACTTTGTCAATAACAGTGAACTGGTTCACAGGAGTTTCAAGATGAGGGGCTGTACCATTGAAAGGAGTTAATAATGCACCATGAGTTGGAAGGAAAAAGGTTCAGCATGAGGTACTGAGATTAGATCATTTTAACGGGTCTGGCCTAGATGATATTGCTGCAAAAGATGAGACCATTTAATTGTTTATGGAATCACTGAACATCCTGAATGAGCCAAATTAAGTTGGATGCATTAAGAGAGGAATTTGTTGCAATGTGGATGCAGTTCAATAGTTCAGAAGATGCTATGTGAGTGATCAATAGGCTCACTGATATCAATCCAATACACGGCTGAAAATAGCTATAACCAAATTGTAAGCAAAGGAGCTAATCCAGGACAGAAAAGTAAGAAGAGATGAGTTTGTGACTTCAACAGTGTCTCTATAAAGAAAAAACAGCTGTCATTTAAAGGCTCTCAATATCGAAGTCAGGAATGAGAGGCAAAGTGGAAATAGTGCACAAACATGGATATGTTTAAAAAATAAATACATGGTTGGGTTCATGGCATATAATAGTATACCAAATACACAAATGTACAATACATTACTCGTGTTATGTTTAATGTTAACAGTTGTCGTTCAAAATACAGGCATAGTACGATGTACTTATAGTTTGCATTGCTGCGGACACAATTATGTTCAAGTAGCAACTGTGGTATGAAATTTCATTTGATAAAATATTTTGCAGATTTGGAACCCTTCCTTAAATTTAAGAAAGGCTGTTCAACTCATGAGTGATTTCATGAGTAAAGTGTTTGTAATTGGGATGACAAAATATATTTTGTGAGAAATATTACTATATAGTATGTAAGGGCGTGTGCGTGTGCGGGTGCGTGTGTGTGTGAATAATCAGTTAACAAACACGTTATAAACATAGAGTGAAAGCAGGGTATAATAGGGTAAGGACTGATTGAAATTAAATGCCGTTGATGCCGGCTGAGGGAGGCAGTGAAATCATAAGGTCATTAGTGATAGGAGCAGAATTAGGCCATTTGGCCCAACAAGTCTACTCCACCATTCAATCATGGCTGATCTATCTCTCCCTCCTAACCCCATTCTCCCGTACTAATCAAGAATCTATCTATCCACTGACTTGGCCTCCACAGCCTTCTATGGCAAACAATTCCACAGATTCACCATCCTCTGACTAAAGAGATTTCTCCTCATCTCCTTCCCAAAAGAACGTCCTGCGAACTGTAGTTGGTCTATCCTTAGAAGTTTTAAATAAAAGGAGATGAATGAGAATTGAGGAGAGAAAAATCACTGCTGGATATGAAAGATACAAAATGCCGCCATTCCTGAAAACATAAAGTAAGAAATACTGTTGAAAATTAATACCAAGCAGTCCATGTAGCATCTGTGGAGAAAGGGAAACTGAGTTAATGTTATACATGTATTTCACAGGGTGAATACACCTTGTGTGGCAGCACTGTTGATGTATCAACAAGATACCTGTCGATACTAGCCACTGGTAACTGGGGAAGCTGGGCGTCGACTGCCTGAGTAAACGGCAGTATCAAAGAGTTGCCTGACATTGCTCGGATGGTGGTGGGAGTGGGAAGAGCGGAGGGAATAGTAGTGAAATGACATGGCAGGCCATTGAACCAGAAAGCCACACCTTCCACATAGTAAGTGAGAGCAAAGAAAACATTGCACCACTCAAGGTCACGTTACCAATAAGGAATGAGAAAGTGACCCTGGGTAAACATACTATCAGTGTTGCAGCCTTATTATCAGAAGTCAACAGGACATTGATCACAGCCCATTCGATTTGGCCATATTTGGAGAGTTATTCTCACCAGTTCTGAGTGCTCTGGATACCTTTGAAGTTGGAATTTTTCACAGAAATGAATAGTTGAGACGGTGAACGCAAGTATGACCTACTTTTTCTGCTGGCACATGGGATATCACAAGCCATTACTTCACACTTATCCCCAGAAAATCTTGACTGCACAATGTTATGGAGCTGCAGATTAATCTTTTACAGAGAAGTTCCTCTGCCTTCAATAATTAGATCAAAGCACTTACCCTAATGGACAGAGAGCAGGCCCGGAGAGAGGGGGGCAAGAGAGGGGGCAAGAGAGGGTGGGGGGGGGGGAGCGAGAGGTCAGGAGAGAAGGGAAATAGAGAGGTGGGAATGAAGAGGAGGTGGAAATGGAGAGGGGGAATGGAGATGGGGAAATTGAAGTTGGGGAATGGAACAGGGAATGAAGGGGATAACTGGAGGGGTAAATGGTGGCGGTGAATGAAAGGGGGAATTGAAAGGGCAAATGGAAAGGGGGAATGAAGAGGTTGAAAGAAAAATCCAGGGAGGCTTGAAAGAAGAGCAGGGGGGATAAGGGCCAGGTGGGAGAGTGAGGAAGGGAGGGAGGGACAGAGGAAGAGAGACGGGGGACAAAATCTGACGGAAATGGCCGATTTGCCCCACTGAGCATTGTTCCGCTTAATAGCTTCTGCATTAACTGCCAAATAAAGTGGTTCTGCTTCCACATGTCAAGCACCTGCTTAAACCCCAATAGACCAGCTTGAAGATGAGAATTCTCACACATACACATCTTTGTTCGAAGAGAGCACAGAATGAAATCACGGGCAGGTATTTTAAAAATATCCACAACCTGCGGAACTAATACTTTGGTACTATCACTATTTGCATATACAGTTTATAAATAACTTGCCTGCATTTCAACAACTCCATCTTCGCCACGACTAACTCACTCCTCACAGGGAACTATGTTGCGACCCAGAATAGGTTTAAAGAACCCACCCGCCCTCCCCTTCTTTGCGCAAGGGGGGCAATCAGAATTTTAACTATTGGTCGGGAACCTAATTTTAATATTGTGCTTGTTCTCAAGGGACCTTTCATGGAAGGAAGGAAACTTCTAAGATCATGCTGTCCTACTTCACACTAGGAAGTGGAACCAAACAGGTCTCAGCATGTTGACGGGTTGATGATGTCATCAACACATCTAAATCACGACATGGGAGGGAGGGAGGGTGGTGTCAGAGAGGTGAATGGCACAGTCGGCCTCCTGTAATCGAAACAACTTTGACTAGCTAATCCTAACACCAACGGGTCCGTTCTATTTTAAACAGCAAATTAACTTAAAAAGGCAGAGGGGTGGAAGGGGGAACAGAGTGGGGGTGAAAGGGAAATCATTTGTACTCACTTTTCCAGCTTGTGAACAGGCTTTCTAAAGTAGTGTCCTGTCACATTCTAAGTGTAGCAAGAAACAGCAACATAAGAAACATCAAAAATCTGTCAAAGACAAAAAGCACTGTTGTAATAGAAAACTAAATGGGAAGAAAAACTCTGCCACATATTAATATACACTGTGAAGGTTAATGTCTCATCTTGACAATCTCAACCAATTTAAAACCATGAAATTACTGAGAATAAACATGTTTTGACCTGTTTTCCTACATTGATGCCTCATGACACATTTTACTTAAAGAGAAAAAGATTTTCACAGTGGCTACTTTGGGATTCTCACAGAAATGCTGCATTCTATGAGAACTGGGCCCAAGCTCTCAAATTTAGAAAAGTGTGCAATGATCGCAATTTCTTACAGTTTATCAGGTTATTTGCCGGGTTGATGTTTCCCTTGGCTGATGAGTATAGAACCAGGGGTCACAATCAGTAAATAAAGGGTCAGCTATTAAGGACTGAGATGAGAAGATAACTTCACCTAGAGGGTAGTGAATCTTCGGAATTCTCTGCCCAAGAGGGCTGTGGAGACTCAGACATTGAATATATTCAAGACAGATCGATGGATTTTTAAATGTTAAAGGAATCATGAGATTAGTACAGGAAAATAGCACGGAGGTAAAATATCTGCCATGATCTTATTGAAAGGCGGGGTAGGGATAATGGGCCGAATTGTCTAATCCTGCTTATATTTCCTATGTACTGAAACTGTTTAGTCACTCCTAATCAACAAATGGTATCCTCCAAAGTCCTATCAAAACTGGAACTGGAATTATTCATATTAGTCGGCTTGAATGAGAAAGAATTGCAGTCAACGAGAACAAAACAAGGACACTAATTTGTCATCATTCTTATGATGGTACCATTCTCCATTATCCATTCTTCACATTCACAAACTGTTCTTTTCTCTATTGCAAGCACTGTTGCGGTAGTGACCCACACAGCCACACATCCATGGAAGTTAGGACAAGTGACCTGGGGTATCACCACAATATTCAAAGCCGGTGGAATTTTATCAGAAGCAAAATTGGACCCCAAAGTAACACATTAATTTGACAGAAACAGAAAAATCTTAGTTAACGTTTGGAAACATTTGGCCGAAAGAGGAATGGATTTTTCACAGCAACTAACACAAATTAATCCATCAATTGCATCTGCATTAGTGCAAATGAGATATATTAATGTGATACACTGGTCCACACATTTTTCTTTCAGATCCCTTGGGATGGCAAGCATTTGTTTTTTCAACTTTTACTTTTCAAAACTGAAAATTCAATTCAACCTCTAGGTAAAAGGCTAAATTTTGAACTCCAACTACTGAAATCCAGACTTGTGCTCCCATCCTCCCTCTATACTCAAAAGTCTAACATTTTCCTTTCAGCTTCAGGTTAAAATTCAACAGGTTCCAAGACAGACATGCAATCTTCCTTAACAGATGTTCAATGGCAGGACATTCCCTAACTCTGAGAACAAAGAATATGGAATCTGCCTAAATGTTCTTATTGAGTAAAACCCTGAACTAGAGAATGTCAATCAGAGAGGACATACGGAGGGTTCCAACATTGAGGCAATACGGACTGAGCTCAAAAATAAGAAAAGTGCAATCACTGATGAGATTATACTACAGGCTTCACAACAACCTGTGGGAGAGATAGAGGAGCAGATATGTTGATAGGTTAAGGAAAGATGTAAAAGCAAGAGGGTTGTCATAGTGATTGATTTTAACTTGCCCACTATTGACTGGACTTCCTCAGCGAAGAGGCCTGGATAGGGTAAGATTTGTTAGATGCCTCTTAGGCGGCCTCTTGAAACAGTATGAGGATGGTCCAAGTAGACGAGCGGCCATACTGGACCTTGTATTGGGAAACAAGCCTGGTAAGGTAACTGCGTAGGGAGGAACTGTAGATGCTGGTTTAAAACGAAGATAGGCACAAAATGCTGGAGTAACGCAGCGGGGCAGGTAGCATCTCTGGGGAGAACGAATGGGTGATGTTTCGGTTCGGGACCCTTCTTCAGGCATGTACGGTAACTGTCTTTTCAGTGGGAGAACATTTTAGGAACAGTGATCACAACTGCTTAAAAACTTTCAGATAGTTGTGAATAAGAAGCAAATTAGAAAAAGAAAACACATGTAACACACGAAAGTTGAAACCAGTCAGGTCCTTTAAGGAATATAACAAAAGCAGGAAAGAATTCAAGCAGGAAATTAGGAGGGCCAATATGGGCCATGAAATGTTTTCAGCAAGTAGGACTAAAGAGAATCCCAAAACATTTTATACAGACATTAAAAAGAAGGTAACTAGGGAGAGGGTAGAACCACTCAGGATAAAGGAGGCAAATTATGCTTGGAGTCAGAGGATGTACGCAAAGTACTAAACAAGTACTTTGCATCAGTATTCACCACAGAGAAGGACATGGGGGATAGTGACATCTGCGTGGGTTATAGTTATATGTCAGGGCATTTTGAGATCAAGAAGGAGGTGGCGTTGGGCTCTAGCAATAAGAGCAGTAAGGTGGATGATTCCCCAAGGCTTGAGTTATCTATCCCAAGTTAGTGAACTGAGATTGCTGAAGTCTTGACACAGATCTTTGTATCCTCTCTTGCCACAAGCGAAGTCCTAGATGACTGGAGAGTAGCCAATATTGTTCCTTTGTTTAAGGAGGGAAATAGGGATGATCTAGGAAATTAGGGTTTTATGAGCCTCACATCATTGTTCTGGATGCTATTGGAGAGGATGCTTAGCGATTGGATTCACTCACGTTTGGAAGTGAATGGGCTAATTAGGGACAGTCAGCATGCTTTGTGTGGGGCAGGTCATGTCTTACAAATTTGATTTTGAGTTTCTTGAGGAGGTGAAGAAGGCGACTGATGGAAGTAGAGTAGTGGACACTGTCTACATGGCCTGTCGTAAGGCATCTGGAGGTTGATCCAGAAGATTAAGATGCCAGGGATCCATGGTGACTTTGTGGCATGGATTCAGAACTGGCTTACCCATGGAAGACTGAGGGTTGAAGAGGAAGGGTGTTATTCTGACTAGAGGTCTTGCCTGTAGTGTTTTACAGGGATCTGTGCTATGATAGAAAAATGACGGACACAAATGTAGATGGGTTGGTTAGTAAATTTGCAGACGACACAAAATTTGGTAGAGATGTGGACAGTGAAGAAGGCTGTCAAAAGACACATGGGATATAGATCAGATACAGGTACGGTCGGAGAAATGGCAGATAAAGTTTAATAAAGACAAGTGTGAGGTGTTGCACATTGGAAGGTCAACTGTAAGGGGAGTTTGTAGTTTTTGGCAGGACTCTTAACAGTATTGATGTACAGAGGAATCGTGGGGCTTATGTCCATGGCAACACAAGTTTAATGGTTTAATGGTTCAATGGTGCTTTACATTGATGGAGTGGTTAGGGAAACCTATGGTGAGCTTGCCTTCAACGTTTGAAGCCTTGAGTACGAGATTCAGAAAGTCATGGTGGGCCGAAGGGCCCATTCCTAAGGCGTCCTTTTCTATGCACCTCTGTTCTATGTTCTTCCTGGTAATTCAGTAAATAAATACACTATCCCATAGGATACTATGCCATTCAACAAAGAACAGTTCTCAAAAAATGTGCAGGAAGGAACTGCAGATGCTAGCGAGGGAAAGTACCCAGGGAGGGGGTGGTTTGGGTGGGAAGGGACGAATTGACCAGGGAGTTACGGAGGGAACGGTCTCTGCGGAAAGCAGAAAGGAGAGGAAATGGCCGTTGGAGGTGGAAAAAATGTCGGAGGATTGTATGTGGGTAGACAAAAATGCTGGAGAAACTCAGCGGGTGAGGCAGCATCTGTGGAGCGAAGGAAATAGGCAACGTTTCGGGTCAAAACCCTTCTTCAGACTCAGATAGGATTATATGTTGTATGCGGCGGCTGATGGAGTGGAAGGTGAGGGCAAGGGGGACTCTGTCCTTGTTACGAGTTGGGGGATGGGGAGTAAGAGCGTTCCCTCTGTAACTACCTGGTCAATTCGTCCCTTCCCACCCAAACCACCCCCTCCCGGGTACTTTCCCTTGCAACCGCAGGAAATGCTACACTTGTCGCTTTACCTCCCCCCTCGACTCCATCCAAGGACCCAATCAGTTTTTCCAGGAGAGGCAGAGGTTCACCTGCACCTCCTCCAACCTCATCTACTGCATCCGCTGTTCTAGGTGTCAACTTCTCTACATCGGCGAGACCAAGCGCAGGCTCGGCGACCGCTTCGCCCAACACCTCCGCTCAGTTGGTACTAACCAACCTGATCTCCCGGTTGCCCAGCACTTCAACTCCCCCTCCCATTCCCAATCTGACCTTTCTGTCCTGGGCCTCCTCCATTGCCAGAGTGAGGCCCAGCACAAATTGGAGGAACAGTACCTCATATTTCGCTGAGGTAGTTCACATCCCAGCGGTATGAACATTGACTTTTCTAATTTTACATAGCCCTTGCTTTCTCCCTCCTTCCCCTCCCCTTCCCCCTTTCCAGCTCTCCCACAAGCCTACTGTCTCCGCCTCTTCCTTTCTTGTTCCCACGTACCCCCCCCCACTATCAGTCTAAAGAAGGGATTCGACCCGAAACGTCACCTATTCCTTCTCTCCATAGATGCTCTCACCCGCTGAGTTTCTACAGCATTTTTTGTCTACCGTCGATTTTTCCAGCATCTGCAATTCTTTCTTAAACATCTCAACAGGATTACTTTGAAGCTGGTGCAACTTGGGTGGGGGACGGGATGGAGAGAGAGAGGATGCAAGAGTTACTTGAAGCTAGAGAAATCAATATTCAAATCACTGGGCTGTAAGCTGCCCAAGCAAAATATGAGTTGCTGTTCCTCCAATTTGCATTTGGCCTCACTCTGACAATGGAGGAGGCCCAGGACACAAAGGTCAGTGTGGAAATAGGAAGGGGAATTAAATGGTTTGGTAACCGGGAGATCAGGTAGGTCCAGGCAAACTCAACAAATGTCAAAATAGTTCACAGTCATCACGGAGACAATATTATTCATTATAATGGATCCAACACCTAGGGACCAATAAAGGCAGCAGAATAATACGAAGTTTCCACTCCTGCTGCTTATAATGACACAAGAGGCTATTCAGCCCACCAGGTGAGTAGCATCTCGCAAGGGAGCAGTCCCATTAATCCTTCTCCCCCTCCTTATTTTCCCAGTACCAATGCAACGTATTCACTCTCATACTGTATGTGGCCATCAGTTCCACTTTAACTTTTTGGCCACAAACCTACATAAGCAGATAATTTACAGTCGTCAATGAATTTACCAGTGGCTTTGGGAATGTGGAGGAAACCGGAGCACCCAGAGGGATCGATGTGGTCACAGAGAAAATCTGCAAACGTCCTGCAGACAACACCAAGATCAGGAAGAGACCCACATCGATCCCTGAAACTGTGAGGAGGCAGAGCTAACTGTTTTGTCACCATACAGCTCCTGCTCAACAATGTATACTTGCCTGAACTGTTGAATTCCATTTGCAATTACTCAGCAAATGAAGCTGTTTACATACGCACGCAGCAAGGCTTAGATAACTTCCAAATACAGCCTAATAGACCATCAAACATAGGCTAATAGACAAGAAGACCATCTCCATCAAGACAGTCTAACCACCTAAATGTGGTATTCAGTAATATTAAGCCCCTGTCCCACTGTTCGAGGTAATTCATGAGTTCTCCCGAGTTTTCCCCTGATTCGAACTCGGATAATGTCCGTAACGGGTCCGTAGGAGTTCGTGGATGTCTTGTACCAGCTCATAATGGTCAACTACGAGTAAAAAGTAACAATTTTTTTCATCACAAGTATTTTTTTACTCGTGGACATTTATTACAGGGATGAAAAAAACGTCACGAGTTTACCGGATGTCCCGAGTACCTACCGTTAGCATTACGAGCCGCTATGTGACATCCACGAACCCCTACGGACCCGCTACGGATATTCTCCGAGTTCGAATCAGGGAAAAACTCGGGAGAACTCGTGAATTACCTCGTACAGTGGGACAGGGGCTTTACCATTATCACGTTCCAGGACATCAATATCCTTAGGGATGTCATTGACCATAAACTCAACTGAACCAGCCACATAAATATAGCTACAAGAGCAGATCAGAGGCTGGGTAGTCTGCAACAAATAACTCACCTCCCCACATCTCAAAGACTTTCCACCATCTACAAGGCATAAATCAGAGTTGCCTGGATGACTGCAACTCCAAAAACACTCAAAAAGCTGAGCACCATCATGGACAAAGTACGATTGGCATCCCATTCAACACCATAGGCCTTCATTCCCTCCAGCACCAACCCACGATGGCTTCAGCGTGCACCATCTATAAAACCCACTGCTGTTGCTCACATAAACGATTCCACCAGCACCTCACAAGACCGTGACCCTGAACATAAAACTAGGGCTGCAGACAATGTCACAACGTACAGATTCCTCTCCAAGGCAACACATGATCTTGCTTTGGAAATAAATTGCTATTGCCTCATCAATGGACCGGAATCTACAATTCCTTATTCTACAGCATTTTAGAATATCTGAAGGACTGCAGGAAGTCAAGAAGGTGCCTTACCTCCAATTTCTCATGCAATGTTAAGGATGATTTAGAATTGTTAATTTTGCCAGGGTCATTCAGATACCAAAATATTACTGAATAAAAAGCTGAACTGGGTTTCACTGTTATACCCCACAAAGATCACTCAGCCTTCCAATGCGCATCGTCTAGGCCTGTATATGAAGCAAGGCCAAGGGTGTGGAACACAAGAGTTTCAGCATGTGTCTGTCATCAGGGGAGAAAACTGAGAAGAGAGAAAGTCTTTACAATCAAGCTTAATTAACCACAAGTTCTCACCTTTCCCTTCAGAACAGCCTCATAGCATTTTTGCATTGAAAGAAAACTCGCAGCAAACTTAAAACAATGTTTAGATCTGAACTTAAGTGAAGCAGGTGCCTCTGGAAATATTGTTCCTGGTAACAGAGGCAAATATTTCAGGAGGTTTGGATTAAAACTCTCCCATGGTACAGAGCACACTGGTGACATTGTAGCTCCAGCCAGACAACGAGGTTTTCTGGTTAATCTGCTGCCAGAAAACATTTTACAGCAGCTCTTCAGTACAGCTGCCTGCTCTGCATCATGACATACAACAGAGCACACATCATTTACGGCTTCTTCACTATAACAGAAGACAGATAAATACCCCTCACTGCAGTATGTTTTGGGTCGAATTCCCACTGTTGCCCTATATGGCCACTGGGCATTATGTGCACCGACTTCATATAAGGTGACACATTAAGCAACACACAGGTCTGAATAAGAAGAGGCTATTCACTCCAATCAAATACCCACTGAGAATGTCACAGGTCATTCTCATCTATCCCAGGTTTGGCACTGCACCAGCACCAGCACCACTTATGCCAGTTGAATTAGCAATTAGCGTTCAGTCTGCTAAGGCACACTTCGTAAATCACCATGTATCAGATGCCCTCAACTTTTCAGCTTGGTTTAAATGATATATTCCCCTCCTCCCCCTCACCCCACCATCTGATGAGAACTGGCCATCTTGCCAGAATCTAATGCCTTGGCCTTCACAAGGTCATGGTCAACCTCCTTGAACCGCTCCAGGCCCATGCTTAGTCACGTGTGTGACCAAAAATATGAAAAATGTTGGAATACATCTCTTCCAATTCTGAAAGCATTACAGGTATACTGTCTTGTGCTGTATATGTGATTCATATTTTTTTTCGAAGTTTATCGTGAAATTTTTATGTTATGCTGACAATGTTTGTTTAGGGTCAGAGGACAAATATGACTGGCCATGTGCGTGACCTCACACGGAAGCGTTCTTTTCATAAAACTCAGTTTTATCTTGCAAACTCTGTGAAGTTTAAAAAGCTAGAACGTTCATATCTTTAGCAGACGTGCATTATAGTTCTGTAGGTAGGAAAATAGCAATGAATAAGATTAATCTCTTACAATAATTTTTTTATGTATTACTTTATGTGATGCCATCTGGTCACGTGTGTGACATTTTGGTTCACTTTCCAGAGAATGGCCCGCCAGCATGTGTGGTGAAGTGACTCGCATAGACAAGTAGTTCCAGGGTGGAACATTGAGGAATGGTGATAGATTTCCAAAGTTAGTGTGTTACCAGATTTGGAGGAGAAATTCCAAATTTGACATTGTACAATCTTGGAAATATATCGCTGTTCCTGACAGCAGTGTCACAACGTGCCTTTTGCCCTCATTTTAGTAAGTGCGGAGGTTGTAGGTTTAGGAAGAGAGTTGCAGAGAATTTTGTGAGTTTAGATTACAGCCATGGGTGAAGGGAATGTGGAATATTGGATGGGATGTCGATCAATTGTGCTATTTTATCCAGAGTCACTGGCAGAAAGCGTTCTGGACCACCGATTAAGTAAAGGTACTTCAAATCCCACCGCAAACTTGAAAATTTTAATTCAAATAATTAAACAAACCTGGAAATTTAAAATTGCTAGTCTCTTAGCACTAACTCCAAAATTAGATTATCATAAAAATCTATCTGTTTTATTAAAATTCTTCAGGAAAAAAAAATCTGCATCCTTATCCAGTCTGGTCAAATTATGAGTCCTTCCCTCCAATGTAATTGACTCTTAATAAACTGCTAGGTTCAAGGCATTTACGGATGAACAATAAATGTTAGTGTCCCACAAATAAATCACAGATGATCAAAAAATTGTTGTAGGAACTCAGCAGGCCCGGCAGCATCTGTGAAGGACAATAGGCAGGCGATGTTTCACGTTGGGACACTTCTTCAAATATTTTCCTCTTGCTGGCAGACAAGAAGTTGAGAGGAAAGCTTCATGCACTATCAGACTCTTAATAAGTAATAATTTAAAGAAAAAAATGTATAATCTCTTAACCCAAGCACAACATAACCAATAATGGGCATCAAATAGTTTGATACACATACCAACTAAATTCATGTTTTTAACCAACAGACAGGTTCAGCTTCAACTGGCTATTGCACTAAAAAGAAGCTGGGCGCATCAGACTCAAATGAACCAAATAAATCTTTCAATCATAAAATAGCCAAATCCAGAATCATGAAAATGTTTTGTGTTCATCCAAAGGGCCACCAGTACTAGCCCTCCCCAGGTTCGAACCCCCGATTTACAGACACCCAACATATACAAAAGAGTATTTGGGAGACGGAAGAGTTGGGTGGGATGCTGGCTGCTGCAGGGCTGCAGGCATCTTCTGCCAGGAGGAAATGGAACACTTCCATCTACCTTCTCGCCCCATTCCCTAACCCCACTGCCGAGACACAACAATGTGGGGCTAGATTGAGCTGAGCTGAGCTAGTAGCACTGAGCTGACTCACTCATTTACTCACCGAGTCAGGGTGGCAGCTTCTCTCCCTGCACCTACTTGCTCTCCCACACACTGTTCTTGTTCATTTCCATTTTACGCACATTTCAGGTTACAAACAATTCTCAGGAACGAAACCCTGTTGTAACATGGGCACTTCCTCTGCCAATATTTACCTCCCTAATGGATTTCACTGTCTCTGGAAATGGGGGTTGTTGCAGATTTTTTTTAAACTGGTCCACTGTTGTTCATCCGCAATAAACAAATCATTATGTGTAGGAAGGAACTGCAGATGCTGGTTTATACCAAAGATAGACACAAAGTGCTGGTGTTACTCAGCGGGTCAGGCAGCATCTCTGAAGAAAAAGGATGGGTGACATATCAGGTCGGAACCCTTCTTCAGAACAAATTATTATCATTGGATTATTCAACAAATTATTGAAATGATTCCTTCATGCCAATTTCAGAGTTTCATTCTGTCCATATTACAATCCAATGCAAAGAAGCAAATATCTATTTTTTATAGGGGACAGAATTATAGTTAATCTTCATATTTTGATTCCTTTCCAGAGAAATTATTTCATTTAATATTACTATGATAACGACGTTGTATTTCTTCTGCTTCTTGAAATACAACATTTTCTTTTCACTGTCGCCAGCCTAGTTTAAATAATGTGTTTCCCCAAAATATATCAGAACAAAACTGTCCCTTGGTCTTCTTAAACGGGGTGATATAATGGGTACACAGGCTACACATTTTCAATTTCTCCATATTTTCAATCTGCTAAGGTTTGCACATGTTTTCAAGCTCCACGACTCCTCCCACCTGTCAGCTAAATGCACATAAAAATGGACATAATGGCCATTTGATCATTCAAAAGTCAATACGTTATTCTGAAAATGACCAAATGAAAGATGCAGCGCTGCCTCAATGGATAAATGCACCACCAACCTAATTTCTTGTACTTATGTATATAAGGGCGGCACGGTGGCGCAGCGGTAGAGTTGCTGCCTTACAGCGAATGCAACGCCGGAGACCCGGGTTCGATCCTGACTACGGGTGCTGTCTGTACGGAGTTTGTACGTTCTCCCCGAGACCTGCGTGGGTTTTCTCCAAGATCTTCGGTTTCCTTCCACACTCCAAAGACGTACAGGTTTGTAGGTTAGTTGGCTTGGAAAATGTAAAAATTGTCCCTGGTGGGTATAGGATAGTGTTAATGTGCGGGGAGCGCTGGTCGGTGCGGACCCGGAGGGCCGAAGGGCCTGTTTCCGCGCTGTATCTCTAAACTATATGACAATAAACCCAACTTAAAGGCTCTGTCTCACGGTGTTGCGGTCATTGGCGGTGAAGCGCGGCGTCGCCGGAAGAGGGGACCGCACGGCAACCACGAGAGCGCCGCACGGATGCTGCGCGGGGGCCGAGTGATCTCCGTACGGCCGGTTCCACGAGCTTGCGGCATCGGGTGATGACGTCATCGCGCAACGCAACGAGCTACGCAATGTCTTTCGGATCGAGGGGCTGTGGCGGCGGCCATGCCGCACACGTACCTCACTGGCGGCAGCTGTGGCGGTGAAAGTTCGACTCACGGCGCTCGTGCCGCACTGGCGGCGGCTGTGGCAGTGACCGTGCCGCACTCGTGCCTCACTGGCGGCGGCTGTGCGGTAAGAAATTATTTTTAGACATTGTTGACTTTTTGTGAGCGCCGTGCGGTGTTGGGACCAACGCCGCATGGCCTCGGCAGTGTGCGTTTGACCGAACCCGCGGTCTCTGGCGGTCCACGAGCGGTAGATACTTCCTGTATCACCGCCAATGACCGCAGACTCGCGAGACAGGCCTTTAACTCTAAGCCATTAACATCACAAACCCTGGTAGCAATCAAGCCAACAGTGATGAAATGGAATCAATGTTTCTGAGTTGCAGTTCTCCCTGTGGACTAATGGTCAGCTGACACATACTACCTCAAACCCTGCACTCACAGCAACGTTGGGTCAAAGGGATACAGACAGGACAGATAGCTCCTTTACCATAATCGGCAGCTTAATGTGAAAAACAATGGAAACAGTTATACACATCTTAACCAAGGCCTCGACACAATGAGATGAGGAACTCGCCAAAGTCTGAGACTTCCAAACCCACAAACCCATGGTATCATTTGCCAGAATTCCTATGTATTGAATCACAGCTGAAGGGTAAATGTACATCTCTTAATAACAATCATAGCTGATGTAGAATGGTCTGGATTTAAAACTAGATTCTAAATAAATTGGTTAAATAGTTTAATCAATTACAAATTAAATAAGGGATCTGTCATCGTGCCAGCATGTATTGGCACAGTACAAGGCTGTGCACACACTGGACCCAGTCATTCAGATCCTGTTCCAGAGGAAACAGCTGATGTAAAGCTAACAAAATAAATATTGAAGTGGATTTCAGCCCTTTAGCTGGTCAATTAACATACACCCAGGCCAAAAATTGCCATCATGTAACCAGGGATAGTTTAGATTCTGGGATTAATAAAGAGGAAGTAACTTTTTAAATAATGATTGAGATGCACAACATGTTAAATTTTACTAATATATGTTTCATCCTTGCAACGTGGGCGGCACGGTGGCGCAGCGGCAGAGTTGCTGCCGAACAGGGCCAGAGACCCGGGTTTGATCCCGACTACGGGTCCTGTCTATGCGGAGTTTGTACGTTCTCTCCGTGACTGAGTGGGTTTTCTCCGAGATCTTCGGTTTCCCCCCACACTCTAGAGATGTACAGGTTTGTAGGATAATTGGCTTGGTATAAATGTAAATGATCCCTAGTGTGTCTAGGATAGTGTTAGAGTGCGGGGATCGCTGGTCGGTGCGGACTCGTTGGGCTGAAGGGCCTGTTCCCGCGCTGTATCTCTAAACTAAACGAAAATGTTCCATCACTAGAGTTGCAATTTCACGGAAACTCCACAGTCTACTCTGTGTTTTCTAACTACTCTTTAAAAATATGTCTTGATGGACAATGGGTATAGCATTAATCTCAAGAAAAAACGCTCTCTCTCTGTGCCAGCATTAATGTCAGTAATATCAGTAATAGCTCATGGTCCAATACCTTTGTTAAAGGTAAGGTTTCTAATTTTAACAGAGTTACAGAATTCTTGTGGACCGGATGAGTCCTATAACCAGAAGATTTTGTTCCAAGGAACCACATTTCTCCTTACTCTACCCGTCTGCCAACCACCACTGCCCCCCATCAAGTGTATTTATTTACCTGTCATGGACACAAAATGCTGGAGTAACTCAGCGGGACAGGCAGGATCTCTGGAGAGAAGGAATGGGTGACGTTTCGGTTCAAGACCCTTCTTCAGACTATCATTTGCCAGGTTTTGTTCCACCGCCACCTCTCTTTTTCACCTTTCTCCCCCATACTCTAAACGGTCTGAAGAAGGCTCCCGACCCGAAACGTCATTTGTCCATTCCCTCCGCAGTCACTGCCTGACCCGCTGAGTTCTTCCAGCACCTTGTCTTTTGCTCACAGTTCCAGCAACTGCAGTTTCTCGTGCCTCCATCTGGTTAATCAAGTTGTTGTAAAATATTTCATTGCACAATTTTTAAGAGTTGGGGAAATATCCCCAGTGCCCTGGCCTGTATTTACCCCTCAGTCAGTATCGCTAAAAAGCAAATTATCTGGTAATTATCACGCTGCCGCTTGTGAAGATTTGATGTTTGCAAATTAGCTAACTATTTCCTAAGTTACAACAGTGACTACATTTCAAAATTGACTAAAATCTGCTTTGGGACACAGAAAGAGATGCACGTGGAACTCTTTCTGTCATTACACTTCACCAGCATTCTTTCGTCCAAGATACTCCCAGGAAGCTACCTATTGGAGCTACCTTTTGTCCTAATATTCCCTTGAATAGCTTATGAATGGTCCTTTAAAACACCTTGTAATGTTGTTACATCAATGCACGATGGTGTTGCTGTTCACCCATCATTGCACATTTGCTCATTCCAAGCCAGATAGATCATATCAGATTCCGTCCCCAAATACAGATCCTTCCATGAGCCCAATTTAGGGTTAGTTCAATTTAGCAGCACGGGAAACAGGCCCTTCAGCCATATTTGTCTCCATCTGTATAGCTCTAACCAAATAATTTCAAAGTGATGTTTGTTAATACTATTAAAAATTGTTTTAGCGACATACATCTTTGAAGAAACTTTCATTATTTCTGTAAGTTTAGTTTAGTTTAGAGATACAGCATGGAAACAGGCCCTTCAGTCCAACGAGTCTGCACCGACCAGCAATCCTCACACTCTAACGCTATCCTACACACAGTAGGATTTACACTTAATTGACAATTTACACTTATATCAAGCCAATTAACCTACAAACCTGTACATCTTTGGAATGTGGAAAGAAACCTAACATCTCAGAGGAAACCCACGCGGTCGCAGGGAGAACGGACAAACTCTGTACAGACAGCACCCGTAGTCAGAATCGAACCCGGGTCTACTGCCGCTGTAAGGCAGCAACTTTACCGCTGCACCACCGTGCCGCCCTTCGTGGGTATCTGAGATCAACTCTTCCCACTCTGTCCATCTCGTCCAATTTTCTTTCAATCACCCATCCCAATATAATGAATTCTTATCTAAAGGATTTCATTTCAAATCAGATGAAACATAAATTTGATAAACATATGAGCATTATAAACAGCCAATTATATTAACAACATATTAAATTGTAAATACTTTGGGGAAATCCCTTTTTTCTCCTCTTTTGCACTTCGATACATATCATGTATTCTTCACAGACAATTAGCTTTGGAAACTTGTCCTTTGGTTGCTTTCCCTCAGTCTCTAATGCATGATTATTTGAAAAAAGGAATGAAACAAAAACGCAAAACACAATAACTCATTACAACTTTCGGTCTATCTAGCAATTTAATCGAGGGGGAGTAGAGTAGGACTTCTGCTAGTTGTTTTTTTTATACCTTAATATTTCACAGAATAAACAAAAACAGAAAAGAAAAAACGACAGTGATTATTGGCTGCAATGCCAACAGTTTCCCATTGCTTTGAAAAATAAAATCTCTAATTATTAAATTCTAGAAAGAAGCCCAAAAACTCAAAACACATGTTAAAATTGCTTAATTCAATATTTTAAATTGAAAAATCCAATTGTTGAAACAGAAAGTTTTACAATTAGATTACACAAAATGTTCCGCTATCTATCTTAATTTTCTGTTAGCAAGCATTGAGTTTTGTCCTCCAAATGTTGTTGCTCCTTACATTTTTATGCCAATTCACTTTATTCTGATGCTGCATAGAAGCCAAGTGTCTCTGGATATTTTCTTGTCTCAAACCAATGTCATCACTCATGAGACTGTAACCTCTATCCAAGTAAAGTGCTTTCCACAGACGCGCACACAGAGCCTCACAAACGCTGGATGTTTATTCAATCACCACAACAAAACTTCCTTGCAATGAGATTAGAATCTCTCACTGGTGTATGGTTATCACCCAGCCACCCACATTTCTGTAACAGTGACTGGCCAGCACTGTAACAACAGGCAGATAGAAATTAAAATGTATTAACTTATTGAAGACTGTTAACTTAACCTAGCATTCATTCTGAGGTCTGACTGAGACAGTTAAAGAAGCTACTTTTGAGAAGCCAAGTGACAAGCCATTTTGTTCTTTTGTTGTGGAGAAGTGTGACATCACATACCATTATACAAATAACAGAATAGGACCAGAAGCAACACTGTGTTCATCAATGAGGCCAGGAATTAAGAGCTGCAAAGAAGCTTTTTTTAAATTTTTACTTGCCTTATTAAACAGTAACATGGAATCAGCACACACTACACATACAGATATAGGCAAACCTATCGAGACACAAATCAACCAAGTTACAAATACCTGGCCAGTCGCTCCCTCCAACAAGGGTGTAATTGTCAAATTCAGCAGAAAAAAGCAGCAATTGGATTTGGATTAAAAGGAAAGACAACAATTGGGCTGCAAGATGAAGACAGGAGGGGGGGTGTACCTGGGACACCAGGTATCACCGTTGAGCCCTCTGGAGACGATGTGGGCCTATCAATGAAACGTCAAAGAAGGAGGGTGCCCACCTGATGACCCCGATGACGTACCTACCCGACCTTTCACCACTCCAATCCCACTGCCAATATCAAAAGTGCCGACTTACTACAGGGATTGAAACATCAAGTCCTATTAGCTCTACTAATTGGAATTATTTGAGGATGTAACAAGTAGAATGGATAAGGGAGAGCCAGTGGATGTGGTATATCTGGACTTTCAAAAAGCCTTTGACAATATCCCACACAAGAGATTAGTGTGCAAAATTAGAGCACATAGTATTGGGAGTAGGGTATTGACATGGATAGAGAACTGGTTGGCAGACAGGAACTAAAGAGTAGGAATTAACGGGTCCTTTTCAAAAAGGCAGGCAGTGACTAGTGGGGTGCCACACGGCTCAGTGTCGGGACCCCAGTCGTTTGCAATATATATTAACGATTTAGACGAGGGAATTAAATGTAACCTCTCTAAGTTTGCGGTGGCCGTGTGAGCTGCGAGGAGGATGCTATGAGGCTGCAGGATGACTTGGATAGGTTGGGTGATTGGGCAGAAGCATGGCAGATGCAGTATAATGTGGATAAATGTGAGGTTATCCACTTTGGTGGCAAGAACAGGAAGGCAGATTATTATCTGGTGTCAGATTAAGAGAAGGGGAGGTGTAACGAGACCTGGGTGTGCTTGTACATCAGTCACTGAAAGTAAGCATGCGGGTACAGCAGGCAGTGAAGAAAGGCAATGGCATGTTGGCCTTCATTTCGAGAGGATTTGAGTTTAGGAGCAAGGAGGTCCTACTGCAGTTGTACAGGGCCCTGGTGAGACCGCACCTGGAGTATTGTGTGCAATTTTGGTCTCCTAATTTGAGTAAGGACATTCTTGCTATTGAGGGAGTGCAGCGTAGGCTCACCAGGTTATTTCCTGGGATGGCGAGACTGACGTATGATGAAAGAATCGGTCGACTGAGCTTGTATTCGCTGGAATTTAGGATGAGAGGGGATCTTATAGAAAAATATAAACTTCTTAGAGGATTGGACAGGGTTGATGCAGGAAAAACGTTCCCGATGTTGGGGGAGTCCAGAACCAGGGGTCACAGTTTAAGAATAAGGGGTAGGCCATTTAGGACTGAGATGAGGAAAAACCTTTTCACCCATAGTTGTGAATCTGTGGAATTCTCTGCCACAGAAGGCAGTGGAGGCCAATTCACTGGATGTTTTCAAGAGAGAGTTAGATTTAGCTCTTCAGGTTAACGGAATCGAGGGATATGGGGAGAAAGCCGGAACGGGGTACTGATTTTGGATGTACCTGTTTTCTGTTTCTATGTTTAATTACAAGTTGTTTGCTTCTCCCTCAAAACAATTAATTTTATCATCTGCAAATGCATGAGTTTTTATTTGTGTTTCAAAATTCACATAACGTTTCCTACATTACTATTTTAAAAATTCTCCCCTCTACTAGGCAGTCTCCCATCGCTCCAATTTTGTGGGTTCTCAGGTGGCCAATGGTCTGATGTGGCCAATGCCTCCATTTTTAGTAGCAGCTGGGACATTCATTTGCAATAGAGTGAAGGACTTTCTAACTATGGTCTTTGCCATACAGTTTTCGTGGCAACTTTAATAAGCCTCTAGGCATCCCTCTTCAACATAGGACGTCACAACAGTGATCCTTGGTGTTTGCGTGTTACGGAAAGCAGCAACGCACTATGGTAGCAATCAGGATTATGCCCCCATTGACTGCATTTTTCCTCCTTACTTTGGAGACTTATATGGACACAATGCATTTTCAATCTCCAGACAAAACTGAAATTGCTACGGCCATGGATCAAGTGCTGGGATTACTAACGGTGGGTGTTGAGAGTTATCCTAGACATGTTGGGCTGAACGGCCTGTTTCTGTGCAATATGACGATATGAAAACGAATGGAGTCACTGCTTTAGCACAAGAGGACGATATGGATCACACCAGCCACTCAAATCATACATGGAGGGCACTCTGCTGATAACTAGGTTCTTTCCCACAATCAAGAGTGGTGCTGCCATAATCTCATCTTCTGCTTCACTCTACCTCTCACAGCTCTGCTTCACCCTACCTCTCCCTACCTCTCACAGCTCTGTATTGTTGGTACATGGCAGATAAAGTCATGGAGGCCTACAGCACATAAATGGCCCCTTCCATCCACCGTTTTGCCCATCTATATGAATATCATTTGCCTGCATAGTTTGGCTTCTCTGATGATTATTCCCACCATCATAATGCAAAGAGATGTGACAAATCAATAATGTTTAATGTTTTATGTATCATTCATAACTGTCACTGTATGTCATGTTGTCACTTGTGGGCGGAGCACCAAGGCAAATTCCTTGTATGTGAATACTTGGCCAATAAACTTATTCATTCATTCATTGAAGTGGAGCAAGGATCGATCAGTTGGACCAAATGCCAAAGAAGCGTAGGAAGGAACTGCAGATGCTGGTTTAAATCGAAGATAGACACAAAATGCTGGAACATTTCTGGAGAGAAAGAATGGGTGACGTTTCGGGTCGAGCCCCTTCTTCAGACTTCTTCTGAAAAAGGGTCTCAACCCAAAATGTCACCCATTCCTTCTTCCCAGAGATGCTGCCTGTCCAGCTGAGTTGCTCCAGCATTTTGTTTCTATCATCAAATGCCAAAGAATATGGCCTTGCTTTTGCTGCAATTAGCTTTGGTCCTGAAGGCCAGTCTGAAATGGCATCAGAAGGGGTGGCAGAGTAGAACAGTGATAGAGTTGCTGTCTTACAGTGCCAGAGAACCCGGGTTCAATACTGACTACAGGTGCTGTCAGCAGGGAGTTTGTACGTTCTCCCCGTGACCTGCGTGGGTTTTCTCCGTGATCTCCAGTTTCCTCCGACATTCCAAAGACATACTGGTTTGTAAGTTAAATGGCTTGGTAAAGTTGTAAATTGTCCTTGGGGTGTATAGGATAGTGTAAGTGTGCCGAAGGGCCTGTTGCTGTGCTGTATCTCTAAACTAAACTAAAACTATAATGCCAAATCTAGGGACTGACAGGTCATTCATATATATAGAGCTTTGAGTGCCTCTGCTCCCTGAAATAGGCACTGCTTAGCAGAATGAGGAATAACCAACCTATCACCATGACTGGGCTGTAGTTTCAAACCGACCAGCCATGTTCCCTGTCATGATCCATACGGTGAGAAAAAGCATCCAGAAAAAAAGATTAGCTTAAGAGAAAAGTAATCCATCTATAATGAAAGTGACAATAATAACATTAGCCAGAACATTACTGATCCTGATTCTATTGAACTATATTCACCGCGGCCATTAATGGTGATATATTTATTCCATTCCTGTCATTGCAGGTCTGTAACCAAGTGCCTGAGTTATGTTTAATGTTTTATGTGTCATTCCTAACTGTCACTGTATGTCATGTTGTCACTTGCGGGCGGAGCACCAAGGCAAATTCCTTGTATGTGAATACTTGGCCAATAAACTTATTAATTAATTCATTCATCCAGCCCATCTAGTTCATCCCTATCACAGCATGCAGAATAGGACCCTCACTGTGAAAGGTAAGGTTGAGAGGGAAACATATGCAAGTGGGTCCAGCTGAGTGGGGCATCTTGATCAACATGAACAAGTTGGGCAGAACAGCCTGTGTCTGTGGTGTATGCTCTATAACAGGCTTGAAGGGATAAATGACATAAACTTA
The DNA here is from genome assembly GCA_038087875.1 of Malacoraja senta. Classification (NCBI taxonomy): domain Eukaryota; kingdom Metazoa; phylum Chordata; class Chondrichthyes; order Rajiformes; family Rajidae; genus Malacoraja; species Malacoraja senta. The sequence continues at coordinate 75,203,191 of CM075978.1, forward strand.
TACTGTAAACACAGAACATTTCATTGCAAAATGTGCCAAATAATTAAATTCTATATTAGACACAAGATTTAAACTTCATGAATCTGGAAAACGAATTTGCAAGGAGATTACAAAAGTATAGCGTTATCACTTATTTCAAAGAAGCAGCTGAAAGGTGCGCATCTCCAAGGCCCCAGCTGGCTGTAATTCAACTTCTTGCCCGCATTTCCATGTTTAAAATAGGTCCTGTGGAGCAGCCCTGCGGCCCTGCAGCATGCAACAGTTGTAGCTGCATAGGCCCACTGTGCAGCCAACGATTACGACTGACTGTCCTTTCACTAGCTTTCAAAAAAAAACTTTCATCTTTTTTTATATTGAAAAAAAAAAGTCCATTGCCAGCCAACTCCTGAAGCAAAATTGCAACAAATCTGAAGGGTCTGGCAGCCAGGAAGCAAATTCTCTCTTAACAAGAGGCTCAGATTTGGGACACCTGAAGAACGTTAAAAAGAAAGGCCAGTTGCACGTTAAAAGTTTTAATTACAATTTTAAAAAATGTAAGTCAAGGCATATTTGCTTGTTGGTGCTGATTACACTTCCACGGTAGTTATTTCTTTTGTCTACTTTCACTGAAGCCACGCCAGCCTGAAACCTCATTTATTCTGATGAAAACCAAGCAGCAGACACTTAAGTGGCAGCTAAAAGTGCCACTCTCAGACAGCCGACTGCCTGCCTCATGCTTATAATAGTTAAACATGTCAAAGATTAGGAGCGGACATTTTGTGAAAATGATGAGAAACAGGACACCGAAGGTGCAGTTTCAAAATTGTTTCTCAGAACCTGCAGAAATTCCAAAATCAGCCCTGAACAAAAATGCCAACAGTGACCTTTACAACTCCCACCGCAGCGCCCATTGTGTGAGGTGGGGTTTAGAATGTACTCACAATTACGTACTGGTCTCCAATCTAAACTATTATTTCTATTGTTACAATAATAAAGCAAATTAAGTGGGATTGGATGGGCAATATCTTCCCTCAAAAGTACAGGGCATTTTGAAAATACAAGCTGCGTCGATCAGGTATCATTTATTGCTCTGGGCTAATCAGAATTAACTTTTTATGGCACACCAAATGAAAATCATTTAATAATGCAATGTGCACACTTTGGAAATTCCCTTTGTAAACCTCGTCGGCCTCTTTGAACATAAACCACGGAACAGAAACTGGCAAACAACGCTGTTTACTGATAGTGAGAAAGAAAATCGCTGCTGTACAAACTACAAAAACAGAAGACATTTCAGTCCATCGAGTCCACATGGCTTTTGGTATAGCAATCCCATCAGTCACGTATTCTCCTGCAACCACGCAACCTATTGTCTTTCACATGACCACTTCTCTTTTTTTCTTTCGCAATTTACCCACATTAAGGGCAATTCACAGTAAACTAAGTAGGCTAAGCCTTTGTGGTGTGAGAGTAACTTGGAGAACCCGGAAGATACAGGGAAAATGTGCAAGTTCTGCACAGATGGTACCGACGATATGGATCGAACCTGCCGGTTCCCTGGAACGGTGTGGAAGCAGTATTAACTGCAACTATGTGCTTCCATGAAAGAGACTGCTGTTGAAAGCAAAGCAGCAGCCTCATCAAGTGTGTCTGGACACATTTAAAGATGTTAATTCTAATACATTTGCCAAACATCAAATCTTTCATAGAACTCTTTGTGGTCTATGGGTTGTGCCCAGGGCACCTGGACAATATTAGACTGCCTTTGAAAGATTATCAACTCAATCAAAGGCACGTTTTGGTCGGCCTAAAGTTTGCTGTGTGCCCACAGCAAGGAGCTGACCACAAGTGAATGTTGCATGCAGGCAAATTCCAAGGTGCTGAGGATTTCACTGAAGTTTGGTGCCAACTCCACAATATCTTCCTGATATTGCACAAAGAGTGACTGGAACCTCCGTAAAACCCTTCAAGCTTAATGCTAATAGTAAAACGCCTGTCCCACTTGCCGATTTTATTTCGGCGACTGCTGGCGTCATATCAGGGTTGGCAAAAGATTTTGAATATTTCAAAATCCAGTGGTGACAAAAAAATGTTGCGACGCTTGAAAAAACACCGCGCGTCATACGTCGTCACGCCGCAAATTTTTCGGTGACCTGATACGTCAGTCAATGATGCCGGCAGTCGCCGAAAAAATCGGCAAGTGGGACAGACCCTTAAGTGTGTATAAGCAAAATTGGCCAATATTTCTGTTGAAATATAAACCCTGTAAGCAAAAGGAATACCATCTCTCTTACTGTGAGTGGCAACATATGAATATATTTGCAAATTTTATACTTTGGAAAAAAATGTTGAACACTTTTCCTTACGAAAAAAGTTGACTGCCCATAATGATAAAGGTCAATCTGATGATGCTCATTTGTGACCCAGAAATCAAGTATCTACAGTGACCTCACTTTGACTGACAGAATGAACAGCACTCTCAATCCCACTCAGAAACTAAAGCTGCAAAAAAACTATCGCTGATTTGACTAAATGCACAGTGAAATATTTGAGTTGGTAGGAAGCAAAAAAGAGATTCTCACCTATAACAAGGTAAAATGGTTCAAAAACCACTTTCTTTCTATAAAAATTCACAATTACTGCCCAGCAAATTAGAAGAACTTGACATAAATCATAACAGCACATTCCCACGATTTTCCAAACAATTTATCAACCAATTATGATCTGTAGTTCCACAGGTTTCTTGATTACCTCCAAATCACTCAACTGAAGTTGAGGCTTTAGGTGCCCAAATCCCGAATTAACACCCTGACCTCTGCTCTCCACCTCACTCTCTTCCAAGAGCTACCTTTTTGACTAATCTCACCTCCTCCCTCATATCTCGTTATATGCCTTGGCACAATTTTTTTTTTAATTTGTTTCACGTGTTCCTGTTGACTTTTGCTGCCTTCTTTCCAAGTGCCGGTAGTAATAGCATTTCTTGCAGTAACGTGGTTGCAAGTGAAGGACAATTTGCAATGATACAATGTCAACAATGAAATAAAACTTCCACATTCAGACCGAGCCACAAATGTTGTCCATAACACCAAAGGACTCCCAGCGGCTCTTCGAATAATGCTATGTTATCTTTTACAACCAGCTGAACACAATCTAGGCCTTGGCTCGGTACTCTGTTTAAAAGTCAACAACTCGGGCAACTCAGCCCTCCCTCATTTCTGCAGTCAATTGCCTTCTTCAATAATTTATTCAGGCTTAAACCACAACTTCTTACTCAGTTTCTGTGGTGCCACAGACCAAACCAGGCTGACACAGATTAAAAATGGAGGGAGCAGGAAAGAAAAAAAAATCCTGGTGTTACCTCCCACATAAAAAGAATGAATAACTGGAATTTTGTGTATATAAGAGTTAGCATACAGACTCAACATCATTCGCCATCTGTGCAGCAGATTGTACATTTTCTATAAGGATTGAAAGCAGATAGTGCACATAAGGTTTATAAGTTGTGACAAACTGGATTTCTGGCTGCCTTCCTGACAGGAACTAGCCCTATAAAAAATAGTGCTATCAAATCCCCATTCTCCAAGAGCAAATAGGTTCACCGTACATTGGTTGTGGTTGTGGTTGGGGGTTGGCAGGGAGTGTTAAATGTTGCTACTTTCATGATAGTTAGTGCACTAAGCACTCTGCATCAAGGGGACGTTACACTTTCCAAGCAGCAAACACTGAGAAAGTATTAACAGGTTTGATCACAGCCTTGAAAAATAATGCAAAGTAGAATAGAGCCCTGTTCTGTGGAATGGGTCAAGACCAACCAAAGGCTTGCACCTAACAACGCTCAAGAGTTGTCAGGAATGGCACATGACAACAATATGCTTCTCTCCCAATTACTTTGCACTGAGATGCATGATATCGCATCTCTGCAGTGAATGGCTTTCAAATAAGATTCTGGAGTTCCAGAACCAGCTGTTATCAGTCAACTGAATCATCCTACCACAACCAGAGGGCAGTGCTAAACTACTATCTACCTCTTTGGTGACCCTCGGACTATCCTTGATTGGACTTTGCTGGCTTTACCTTGCACTAAACGTTATTCCCTCATCATGTATCTATACACTGTAAATGGATGGATTGTAATCACGTATTGTCTTTCTGCTGACTGGATAGCACGTAACAAAAGCTTTCCACTGTACCTCGGTCGGTACACGTGACAATACACTAAACTAAACTGACTGACTGAGTTTGGTTCTGAATCTGGACAGGCACTCACATCCTGCCAATCCTGTGCGGGATCAATGGAAAACTGATGAACCCAATCTCAATTGTATCTCCAGGGAGGGGAGGAAGGAGTCACCTTTTCTTTGCTCAAGACCACCTCCTGGTGGAGGAACCCAAATGCAACATTGCCAAACTTCACAGATCACACCACATGTGAAAACACCATCTCAAGCAAGATACGTTTGTGAAAGGTGCAATGGGAGAGTAATCAAAGCACAAACATTTGATTCACTCTTAAATTTTAAAAATGTAAAGTACTTCTTTAATCTGTAACTCTCCCCTTCGTTCCAGTTGCATTTCAGGCTCCATTTCACTATAAACATGGAAATAACATTCTGTGTGATACTTTTTTATAATTATTGGTCCGGTGGAGGAATCTGAAACAATAATTCTTGTCCTAAAATCGAACAGCGATGCATTTTCAGAGGACAAATAAAGCTAGGATATACACATCGAATGGTGGGCCCAGGAAGTATTGAGGAACGAAGGGACCTGGTGTATATGTTCAAGGGTCCCACAAGTCAACAGCACAGCTAGATAAGATGGTTAAGAAGGCAAACTGGTTACATTAGCTGAGGCATAAAATATAAGAAGAGCACAAAGGTTCTGATACAGCCATACAAAACAATACTACAGCTGGAGCACTGAGTGTAGTCTGGCCACCATACTATACAAAGAATGTGTAAACAAGAACTGCAGATGCTGGTTTGAACCAAAGATAAGACACAAAAAGCTGGAGTAACTCAGCGGGAGAGGCAGCATCTCTGGAGAGAAGGAATGGGTGACGTTTCGAGTCGAGACTCTTCTTCAGACTGAAGGAGGGTCTCAACCCGAAACCTCACCCATTCCTTCGGGTCTCGACCCGAAACATCTCTCCAGAGAGGCTGCCTGTCCCGCTGAGTTACTCCAGCCTTTTATGTCTATTATAGAAAGAATGTATCGCACTGGAAGAGCCTCAGCAAAGATTCACAGGGGCAGTGGAGCTTTTCAGTTATGAGAGAGAGTTATGGATAGGCCAAGTTTGTTTTCCTTGAAGCTGAGATGTATGAGAATAGGGGTTGAGGGGTGTGGGGGGAGGGGGGGCGGGGAAGTTGTTTGGCAATACTAAATGAAGGGAGGCAGAGATAGGGTGGATAACGAGAACGCCTCCTTCACCAGTGATGCCAGTTACCTTTACCACTTTGAGGTCAAAAGGTTTGAGGTAAAAGGCATAGATTTGAGGTAAGGGATAGAAGATTCAGAGGGCATTTGTAGGGAGATATTCACGCTGAGCATGGATGAAATTTGGGGCAGACTCTAAGGGGGTGATGGGGACCAGTACTCAGGCACATTTGACAGGTACTTAGAAAAGCACTTGAAATGCCATGCCATAGGAAACTGTGGGTCCAGCGCTTGTAAACGGGACATTAGTACAGACGGATACCTGAAAACTGGCACAGACATGATGGGTCAAAGGATCTGTTTGCATACTGTATAACTATAACTAATATCCTCAAAGAAAACATGACTTACTAGTGTTTATCCTTCCAACCCCTGCAGGTTCATGGGCCTGTCAAAATGTCTCCTAAATGTCACTGTCATATCTACTTCCACCACTTTCCCTGGCAGAGCGATCCAGACACCTACCATTCACTCACTGTGTGAAAAAACTTGCCTTACAACTCCTGCTTTGAACCTTCCCCTTCTCGCCTTTTCTTTCTCCCACCTCTGGTATTTGGCATTTCACTGTCTGTATTATCTGTGCCTGTCATAATTGTATAAACTTCTAGATGATCGCCCCAGAACGTTGGAGAAAAAATCACACAGGTTTGTCGGTCCTATCCTCTAAGCTAATACTCTCCAATCCAAGCCACGTCCTAGTTAACCTCTTATTGCATCTTCTCCAACGCTTCCAAATCCTTCCTTGATTGTGTGTGGTGGGACAAGAGCTGCGCACAATCATAAAGGCATGCCAAGATTTGGACCAAAATCTTAACATGGATCGCAATGCAACCTTTATCCAACACAACAGAAAGAAGCACACATATTTAAGTGAGGCTAGACACAAAAAGCTGGAGTATCTCAGCGGGACAGGCAGCATCTCTGAAGAGCAGGAATGGGTGACGTTTCGGGTTGAGGCCTTTCTTCGGACTGGTTAGGGATAAGGGAAATGAGAGATATAGATGGTGATGTGGAGAGATAAAGAACAATGAATGAAAGATATACAAAAAAGTAATGAGGAAAAATTCCCGCAGCTCTGCCCTTGCTCCCCCGCCCCCTAGTCACAACAGAGACAGAGTGCCCCTAGTCCTTACCTTCAGCCGTCGCATACAACACATAATCCTACAAAATTTCCGCCACCTCCAATGGGATCTCACCACTAGCCACATTTTCCCATCTCCACACCTTTCCGCCGAGACCGTTCCCTCCGCAACTCCCTGGTTCACTCATCCCTTCCCACCCAAACCATCCCCTTCCCAGGTACCTTCCCCTGCAACCGCAGAAGATGCAACATCTGTCGCTATACCTCCTCCCTCCACTCAGTCCAGAGACCCTGACAATCCTTTCAGGTTAGGCAGAGGTTCACTTGCACCTCCTCCAACCTCATCTACTGTATCCGTTATTCAAGATGTGGTCTCTTATACATCGGCGAGACCAAACGCAGACTGGGCGATCGGTTCGCGGAATACCTTCACTCAGCCCGCGTGAACCAACCTGATTCTCCTTCCCATTCCTGCACAGACCTTTCTGTCCTCGGTCTCCTCCATTGTCAGAGGAACAGCATCTCATATTTCGCTTGGGCAGCTTACAGCCCAGTGGTGTGAATATTGATTTATCTCACTTCAGGTAGCCCCGGCATTCCCTCTCTCTCTATCCCTCCCCCACCCAAGTCGCAGTAGATTCTCATTTTCACCCTACAAACAGCTTGCAATGGCGTGTTTCCTTTATCATCGTTACTTTTTTCCATATCTTTTATTCATTGTTCTTTATTTCTCCACATCACCGTCTATATCTCTCGTTTCCCTTATCCCTAACCAGTCTGAAGAAGGGTCTCGACCCGAAACGTCACCCATTCCTTCTCTCCAGAGATGCTGCCTGTCCCGCTGAGTTACTCCAGCTGTTTGTGTCTATGTTCGGTTTAAACCAGCATCTGCAGTTTCTTCTTACATATTTAAGTGAAGCTGCTTATATCAATTTTATGGCAACCCACTGAGGCTAATTTGAAACCGGTATTTGGAGGGCAGATTGTGAATCCCATTACCACTCAGCAGCAGGGATACAATGCTGCTCGCGTGTCTTCCTCAGTCCTTTTCCAAGGGCACTAAGTCACGTTCAGTGAAGCAGAGATCTCACTGGACGTAGTGTGAATGCTCATGATTCCAAAAGCAAATGATGGGAAGCAAATGAAGGGAATGGATGCCCCCACACAAATCCCCTGCATCGTTACAGCGGGAACATCAGGCAACAGGCTGCAACAGCAAGACTAAACAAAAAACTGAAAGAAGGAAAATGTATAATTTCATCAAAATGTTGTCTGGGCCCCCACGATGAAGTCACAGTGAGCAAGATGATGTGCTATTGCGAGGATAAGAGCATTGTTTGAAATGCCTAGTGATTTCCTAGAAATGAAAAACAGCGTGACAACGGAGCTAAATTCTTCTCCCACAAAATCCCATGCCAAATTGATCCACCTTATTTTACGTCAAAACATCAATATGCGCCAATTTCATCAATCCACCAAAGTTACATCCACCAAAACTTTGAGTATTCATCTAGCTCTCCACCTTGAAAAGAGCAGAGAACACTGTTTTCTTGGATTTGCGTCCAATTATGAAATGGCATGGTTATGTCCACAATTTTGATGTGGACAGCAAAGAACAGGATTTTACCTAAATTGCAAAACCTAAAGTTGTTGTACCTAATGTTTTAGAATGACTTGCTTTTTGTGAATTAGTTTAAATTTCTCCTTAGGAAAGCATGCACTGTACTTTGATAATTTTTTCTATGGTGTCAGGGGCTTTCAGGATTATAAACATGCATGTTTATAGTGCATAAATAATAGTGTAATATCTTTGAAATGTTTTTTTTGTAGTATGAATGATCAGTGTGAACTTGAAAGGAAGGAATGTATGCTTCATTCTTCAAATCCCAATTGTTTAACCTGATTTCTGTTTACGCTGCTGCACTTTTATGTTTTACCAGAACTCAAAAAGATTCCCAGGAAATTTACACCATTAAATGATCATGAAATCTAATGCAAATATAAGCATAAATTAGATTGAGGAAAATCTAGCACATTATACTATTTTGCAATTTAGGTGAAATTCTGTTCGTTTCAGCCCACAAAGTCTAAATGGATAATGAAAGGCGATCACAATTCAATTGTAGTTTGCTGAGAAAACTCTCATCTAGAAATTAGCTGTGAGTAGATTTGGGAGCAAAACAGCCTTTGATCATCTATGCACAATTGAATGTTCCTCAACAAAATTTCTTCCAAGATGTATTTAAAAAAAGCCAAAGACCAATAATCAAAAATGGAAATGCAGCACCAAAGGAGAAAGTAATCAAACGCATTACTATACAGTAATCGGGCATTTCACTTCATGGAAGCTGCGGTATCCACAGTGAGCAGCAATTAAAAAGCTACGGCATAAACTAAACAAAATGGATTGTACAGTAAATACATAATTCAATCATACCAAAATAGACTATGTGGTCACACGGTAATGCTCGCACCATAAACAGCTTTGCAAAAGGCTAAAAAGGATTCCAGGATAATAGTTTGTACAGGCATGCAGCCACAAACGTCAGGTTTCATATTCAGCCACAAAATAAAGATCTGTAAACAAAATTGTTTAAGGCATTCAAAGATCAAGAGCGCAATTATAAAGGATACATTTTATCATGTGTTTGTGAATTATGTATTTTTTTAAATTAAATTGCCAGTGAACCTGCTTTCAATAACATAGATGTCAATTACTGAGAAAAATAGAAATTGCATCCACAATGGATTTTGAGTAAGTTGGCTGATTCCTTCCAATCCTAGGTAAAATTGGCTGACTTCTCAATCCCAAATTGTTATCAGTCAGTATTTATCATCAATCGGGCTGCATTGTTACTCTTTACTTGTAGATACTTGCCTCTTCACCTAGCTTATTGCTCATTTATGAATACACAATACAAGAAGTAAGCAGAACAACAACATTTATCTGTATAATGTTCATAATTATGCAGGAGGGTACATCTGAAGTGTTATAGACTAAATAATGCCAGATTTATCTTTTAATATTAAAAATCACAGTCTGTACAAACGGAAATGAGAGTAAATGAATATCAAAGAGACAGCATTGCTTCAACCACTAAAGTGGTTATTAGAAGAAAAATATCAGTCGGGAACAATTCCCCATTAGGCCCACTGAATGCCCACGTTAATAAAAGATTTTTAGCATTTATACACATGTATGACTGCAACTACAAATTTCAAAGCCAGCTCCTGTTTTTGTATTGCTGTCCTATACAATACTTTGTATATCTGTGAGAAGACGATTTCTTTACAAATATAAAAACCAAGCTGACCAAGATCTGGAAATATTAATATGAAGACTACTCCAGCCATAGCATTTAAAACGAAATTAAACAATTGCTTTCAAATCAAATTAATTCTCCTTACTTTTGCTCAGAATTGATCGTACTACATTACAACAGTGACACTGCTTCAAAGAAACATCAATGGTTGTAAGGAATGTCGGTACATACTAAGGTTGTGAAACGTGTGCGACAAATCCAAGTCTCTTTCTTGTTCCACAATGTATGGTTAATTCTTCATATACAGATCATAGTCTGGTCAAGTTCAATATTAAAATGAGACGATAATACTAATGCTTACACGGTGTTTTTAACAATGAAATGTTTCACAGCTTATCAAGCAATGAATTACCTTTTAGACTGCAGTTCCCATTGAGAAAACAAAGACATAATAAGCATGGTACAGGGAGAAGGAGGAAAACAGAAGGAATTAACAGATCACTAACTCGACTCGTGCACATTCCCACTGAGTAGTTCTGAAAGCATAGGTGCATCAGCCTTGAGATAAAGTTACTCATCCTTGGTTGCCTTTTTATTATCGGAATAGAACTGTAGTGGACCTGAACCTGACAGACTCAGACGAGTAGGGGATAATACACAGGAGGCATTTCAAATTAAACAAGAACAAATTGAAGAGCATTGCAAACAGTAAAATAAAATGTTGTTTTTCTTAACACGAGTAGGGTTGGAACTAATCAATCTCAGACCACGGAGCTAAGGATAACAACAGTTCGATAAAAGCCTATGGTTAAAGTTTTATTTATCCTATTTATGTTTGTATCCAATGGTATTGGGGTTAAAAGAGAAGCTAATTTTCACCATTTTCTCAGAATTAGGCAACATTTATCCCCACGCTCCCGTTCCATTCTCGGTCAGCTGCACTCATTAACTTAGGGTTTGGACACTGAAAAGGGCAAACTTAAAACTTGTTTTGTTGTGCAAACTGTAACATTCTCCCCCTTCCCAGAGCTTACCCCAACATCTTGAGAACCAGAGAGTGAACTGTGCATCATCAGCGCAGTTCATGCTGTGACAGTAATTTCAATGATAGTGGGCACTGTCAGTGGGGTGGAAAGAGCAATTTAAATTTCTCCTTTCACTTTTGTGAGCTCCTTGCATATGTGAACCCTGACCCATCACGGTGGAACTCCACTCAAAGAGACCAGACAGACAGAATGGCTCGGAGAATGAGCACAAGCAGCACATTGATTCACATATTAACACGGGAGAAAATACAGTCAGTCAAAGGCAAACACTTCTATTTAAAAGAACAAGTACCTAGACAGCATTGGGCAAGACAATGGTTAGAATTTTAGAAACTTGGAAGCCATTCTTTGGAAATAAAGGCTCATTTTTTTTCTTTTGAAAGGAATTGTATTAATAGAATGCTATAACTGTTACACAACTCTGACAATACCAGGGTTTTTTAATCCACTCCCTTGGTTAAATCAATAACGATTACTTATGACTTATGACTCAAAATACTTATGACTTGGGTTTTCCCAAATCAACTAAAAGCATTGCAGGGTTCTACAGATTTTTGTTCCACAGCAAATTTCACTGAAGTTCCCTGATGTAATTTTGAAGACAGCACAAAAACCTGTGGGGCCAAGGATGTGTGGTACCCATCATTCTGCCTCGCAGCAAGGTAGAAGACAAGCAACTCTGAGCCAACCGCATAGATTTAAACATTGTACTTGGATTATAATAGGTTTTGCCGGTTTACAGATTGGCAACTGTGAGAACTGTTTAAAACAGGAGGCCAAGTTCAGTTTGCATCCCCACCAAATGGCATGGCCCAACTTCCAACGAAACATGCCACAGTAAACATAATCCATGCGGCACTTTTTGAAACCGGCTGCCCCATCGGAGACCCATGGCAGGCAGAGCAAGAGCATCCTACTGGAGCGAATGTTTTGGCAATTTATTTGAAGTACTTTTTTGGCAAACAGAGAATGCCGAGCTTTCAGTGATTTCGTTCAGAACCCTGAAGAGCCGAAAGGTGTGTTGTCTTCTTTTAAAAGTGCCTAGGACAGCCGCAGAGCAGGAGTACACCAGTTTACCAGGAAATATAAACTGAATCAACCATAAGCCTGACACCAGGACGGCAATGAGAGCACATGATGACTGTCCAGGTGTTTCACCTCTCAAACCTCCCCCTTCCTCCACCACAACCTCACTCTTTTTCAGTGGTTGGGAACCTTTTTAATTCCAATTTTAGGACACATTCAGATTGAGAAACTAAGCACTTCACGGTGAATTTAAGTAAAGTAATTAGCCAGAGCACTCAAGTATGGGAAAGAACGGGTTTTTTCTGAGGAGGTGTGAAAGCAGACAAGTTTAGAGCAAACTGTTCAGAGCTCAAAAGAACTCTGAACCTCGGCAGGACATATAAATATGAAGCCGCTTGTATGTATATACATTACCTACACCAGAGCAACATCTATGCTTGGCTCTGAGGAAGTAACATGATGGTTAAAACAACAAGCTATTGGTCGTAATAATTTTAATCCTGATACTTCCCAATTTGCAGGAGTAACAAGCTTCCTGCTCGCACATGTCCTCCATATGAAACTATTCATAAATGGGGTTTGAGGAAAGGTCGTGGTGTGTGGATATATTACAAACTTTAAATGCTGATAAAATCAAAACATCATATAATCACTACCCTGCTTTAGTTACAATTCTGGGTTACGAAAAAAAAACCACGGTGAATGAGGATTCGATCCTCTCCTGAATCAAGAAAATTTTAGCTCCACATTCCTGGCTGTGGGATAAGGTCTGGGGTATTTTACTAGTAATCAATCTTCAGTCCCAAGAGGCCACTTATGAACCTGCAAAATCCCAGTCACATTTGTGTAGATTTACCCTTAAAAGGGGGAAAAAAACGAATGAAACACTTTGGTTCTTAATGTTATTCCACTTCTACCAAGAGCAGGCACATCCTCAACTGGACTCTGGTCCTTGCTTTACAAACTGTGGGCCATTAACATGATCTAGAATGGATGTATTGATAATACTCAATTGAAGATTAAAAAGATAACCAATTCCTATCCTCTAAAAATTTGATACAAAATGACAACTAGTAACTCAGAAGCCCTTTAAGTAGCACCCAGATAGTTACCGTTAAGTTTGTGATGTCCAATTAGATTTACTTATTGGTCGCACAATGGAGAAAAAACACTAAGATTTTCAGATGTAAAACACATTATTAAAGTTTTTTTTTAAATAATTGAAACATCAATTGTCAGTTTCCTCATAAATTATATTTCTTTTTTTTAATGTTTCATTGAACATTATCCCCAAAATCCCTCTTTTCTGAAAGCCCCCTGGGTCCGATGCGATCAGGTGCACAAAGTTCAGTATTGAAATGTTACATGTGGCCAATTCAGAAAGTACAAGTCTGATCTTTGCTATTTTTCCTACTTCTCAGCTTTATGGAATCACTCAACGTAGCAATTCTTATTTCAGTGCAATTGCCTAAATTAATAGAAATACCAGCGGCAGCAAATGAAATATATTATCTCAAATCTTCCTGCTCTCCAATTGGCAGTCACAGTGAACACTGGCAAGGCCAGGTGCCACTTCTTAAAATCGGTCGTCTAAATATGGACCTGTGATGAGATGCATGAACTCAAGTATGCCTCATTTAGCTGCAATCTGCCCCAAAGTTAAGATTTGTTAATATTTAGATTTCAGACTTCAGTGATACAGCGCAAAAACAGGCTCCTCGGCACTCCGAGTCAGCGCCGACCAGCGATCCCCCTCCCCCCCCGCACGCTAGCACTTTCTTACGGGGGCAATTTTACCAAAGCCAATTAATCTACAAACCTGCATGTCCCCGGAATGTGGGAGGAAACCGGAGATACCAGGAGAAAAACCCACGAGGTCACAGGTAGAACGTACAAACTCCACACCAACAGCACCCGCAGTCAACTAGGTCTCAGGCACTGCAAGACAGCAGCTCCACCACTGCGCCAGTGTGACGCCCAAATTTCTCCGATGTCACAACGATAAGATTTGTTTCTATGCTGAAGATACTTGTCAACGGACACTAAAGTGCAGCAACGTATCTTGGAGAAAGACACAAAGTGCCAAACTAACTAGCCTTTTTTTCTTTTGCCGCATTCTGCACAATTCCCAATGTACACATCACTAATTCCATCTTTTCTCAAGGCAGACATTGTCTATAACGATGCAATGAGCCATGTCTTTTTCATGTTCATACCTTTTTTTAAAATAATGATTTCAATTTCAAAACTTTCTTTTGAGTACGGATAGCTCTCTCCTCCATCTGTGTTTGTGTGTGACAACAGCCTGTTAACACTGATCGCATGCCACGACCTGCCAAGAAAATAACATCCAAGGCCAAGTGGACACGGGCAACAAAATTCTTGCCACTTTGAAAATATCAACCTCCCTCAGTGGTACTTTAGACATTTAAGCTTACAAGTTAAAAGAATTGCATTTCACAATTTGTGTATAATTTCAGCAACCTCCAACCACAAACCCTAACAATTACTTCCAGTATAGTCTTCATATCGTTTTCAGTAAATGAAAGTGCAGGAACTGCATGCTTATTTTAGAAAAAGCATCTAAGTGAGCTAGTTTAGCAAATAACCAAACCTTCTCTTGAAATTCAGGCTGTTGCAAGGTATCAGTAGTTTTACAGAGGACTCTGCCGTAAGTGAAATCAATCTGTCAAACTACTTCAGGCTGGATTTTGCCAATTTCTATATTCGGTTGATCTCGGAAACATTTTGCTCTTGATTCTGTGCTAATCACCTTTGGGAAATAGTTAAAGATGTTCATAAGGATGACACAGTGGTTTTCAGTTAGTGCTGCTGTTAAGGGCAGCAGAGTAGCACAGCAGTTAATGTTGCTATGAGGGTGTGGTATGGTGACACGGTGGTTAGTGCAGATGCCATCAGCTCCAGCGATCTGGGTTTGACCCTGAACTCCGGTACTCTCTGTGTGGTGTTTGCAGGTTCTTCTTGTAACACTGTGGGTCTCCCTCAGGTGCCCTGCTTTCCTCCCACATTCTGAAGGCCTTCTGGTTGATAGATAATTGGCTATAGTAAATTACCCCTGGTGTGGGTGAGCAGCAGGTTAATAGGCATGCAAGAGAGAACGGATTACAGGGAAATAAATGGGGGAACAAGATGAATGGGATTGCTCAAAGAGCTGACTAGGCTTGATGGGTTTAATGGCCTCCTAAATCCTAAAAAAATCTAAATAAGGACCGGAAATGTTTTTTGAGAATAAACTAAACATGTGCACGCTCAACATTATTCAGCTCGCTGGTGTCCCGCAAAAAAACAAAGATAGGCTCCCAAAATAGCTGGTGCAAAAGTGCAATGTGACATTTTCCCAAAAATGGAGCAAAAATGACACCAAATAAATTCACGACTGCAAATTATACACATCCTACAGGCCGTGATGCAATAATGATGATATCTACCCGACTGAATACTGAAACATGGCTTTTGGGGTAAATGCAAAAAGCGGCTTTCTCAAGAAGTCTTTAGTATAAATATTTTAGAGCCAAAGCTTCAGAAGAACTGTCAGTTCCGTGCTGGAGTATTGATTAGGTTTTCAGTTGTGAACCAGAGGCATTTCCTTCCATTCGTAGCAGCCCATTAAGCTGATCAGAGAACAACCCCCCACCCCCCCCCCCTCCCCACCTCAACAAAAAAAAGCCTTTTGCACAAAATAACAATTGATATTATTGCTGTGTGCTCACACCTACACACCAAAAGTAAACTGCAATGAAAATCTTCAATGTGTGAAGGCACTCATAAATTATGCAAGAACAGCATTAAGATATTCTGAGGAAACAATTTTTTTTTTAAGAAAAAGGAATGACCTACAACAGACATGATGCATTGTGACAGAAATAAAATGCTGGAGAACTGCTCTTTGTACTGGGAGCTCATCATCGAGTACCAGAATAGTTAGCACTCACAGTACTGTAAATTATCACTAGTCAAGGCCATTGATTTTCTGTGTATTATTTCTTTGGGATCAGAGGAACAATACAGCCCTGCTAACCCCTTCCCGAGCAGCTTCGCCATTCACAAGACTGGGGTCTGATTTGCCAGCACAGGCTCCTTCACATTTTTTTCACCCACTTTTTCCCTCAGTCTTGTGTCCATCATGTACAATACATCCTTTTGTCCTGATATTCCCCCCTCCTTTTGCTGTCACATCACGTTTCTAGACACCACGTGTGGATTAGTTTGCAGATGATTTCTATAGGGCAAGTTCAACCTCTCCCATTTATGAAAGACTCTCAATTTAATTTGCTTGCACAAACAGCAAACCTCTCTCTCTCTCTCTCTCTCTCTCTCTCTCTCTCTCTCTCTATTTCGCTCTCTCCACCTCTCTCTCTCTCTCTCTCCCGCTCCCTCCACCACCCCTCTCCAAAACCACCATCCCCCCCCACCCCTGTCCAAAGCCCTCGGGTTACAGGCATTATCACAAGTCTTTACAACGCAAGCCAGGAAAGACGATAAGAGTCGGCCTGCCCGCAAGGCCAGGCAGACCAGTCTCAACTGGTTCTCAAGATAAAAACTGAGCGGTGTCGGCTTTTTACCCCCTCAGCCAAAAGACCCAGGAGCATTAATACTGTCAGCAGGTAAAGAAAAAACTGCTCGATGACTGTGACACTTTCATCAAAAGTCTGGAGCCAAGCCAAGTTCATATATGTTAATGGACAGCCATCATCAGGGCCTCCAATCCCCTCCCCTCCCCCACCAAGCCCTCCTCCACCCCTGCCAGTCTACTCTTCTACCCCTCAGCTCCTAAAAGCTAGACATAGATTATGTCTGCCTTTCCCTTTCTATTCGGGATAAACAAAGTGCTTCAAGTTCAGGGCACACCCTGGGACCTATGACAAAGCAATCTATCATTCTGTCTGCTAAACCAGTCTGGCTGCACCAAGGCTAAAGAGACTAATGGTTCAAATGTACAATTTCCCTTTGTGCTGCTGCCCCGGTGCTGCTAACCCCTTTCTTTACCGTCTTCAGACGAGCAGATGTGCTTGACCGCTCTGTGTAAGCCCCTCCCAGCCAAGTTAGCTTTAATAAAAAGCTGAAGAGGAGGAAAAGCACAAAGCTATATTAAATGAAAAGAAAGTGACCGTTCCTTTTCTCTGCTTGAAAAGTTAAAAAAAGAAATTCATGTGTCTTGATGAAAGTAATTTCTAAATAACAGGATTTTAAAAGCTGCTACTGGTGATCCTGAAAAGAACGGGGTCAAGGAAACGGCAAATAAATTATTACAGGATGCCCTTGCTACTTCAAATGTTTCACTTGTGGCAAATAGGTTTGGAAAACATTTCTGTTAGAACTTTCCTTGCTTAAGAAGCTTTCAAGCTGCTTTTCAGTCAGGCTCTTTACAGATAGGCGCTTGCTCACATCACGCATTCCTAATTCTGTTTGTCTCTGTGTACATTAGACATTTTATAGTACTTCATTTTGCTCTTGATCACTTGTATCTGTGCACATTTAAGGCAGCATCAGGTTTAGATTGATCTTTAATAAATCTACTCTGGGGGTGGTTTATTTTAGATAAACCATTTTCTGTGCTGGTGTGCACAGATTGGTTCATTAACAGCTCATGCAGTGAGCTGAATCCATTCACGTCTGCACAGGGAAACCAATTCAGATTGATCTGAAATAGGGAAATTACCATAGGGAGCAGATAGCCAAACAGGTCGGACTCAAGCTGTCAATAAGCTGATTTATTAAAGACCGATTCAAACCGATGTCGCTATTCACGCAGCCATTGAGCAGCGACACCCACCGACTCTCCTGTCCTCACACTTCTGCACTGCCAGGATTTGATCTGAACACATCAAAAGCAAAATGAACCAGGTTCGAATTCAAAACTTTTGAAGGATTTACTATACAGGCCACCCCCCCCTCTTCCCATTAAGCTGTCCACCATTGTACATTTTAATGTGTGCTAGGTTTTGTTCAGTTTGCATTTCTCGAGAGGTAAGTCGGAACACATTGGAGGAAAGCACAACTCTCGAACACTTTACTTGGATCAAGCTGGTTTCACTTCCCTGTGTATAAATTATAAACCCGATCATTTTTGATTGAAGCAAAAAACATCGGTTAATATCAATCCAAACATTCAACAAAGGCAGCCAACCATTCCTCGGAAAGAATAGCATTCCCAAATGAATGTGATATACTGTATGGTAAGCTGCTGCTGAGGTGGGGGGGGGGGGGGGGGGGAGAGCGCGGGGAGAGAAGATGAGGAATTATATTCACTATTTGCATCTTCCATCCAAATAGAAAGGACGGATCCTCATTCATCCTCCATATTAATTTGAATAGAATCTCCACTGCTTATTATCAAGGATCCTTACATTTGAATTCCTTGGTACAGATCAGCTTTGTCATCAGCCTTAATTCTAGTTTCTTTGATGCAAAAATCAGCGATAAAAAGTAGCAGTTGCAAACTGCTCATCTTTTCATCAGTCTGCAGTAACAACGATCTCAAAGGATATTTTTTTTAAAACACTTCTCGTGAAAGTGTTCAGGTTTTCGGAGACAGATTCTCTCCAACAAGCTCAGGCAATGGGTACGTTTAATTTTCCTTCCGTTTGTGCGGTGGCCATGTTCAGTGCAATTAAGCAAAAAATTCCTCAATATATCAAAGTGCTGTAGTATCGCGACTGAGTGGAGAGGGGACATTATATTTTCTTGCAAAAATTTGAAAAACAACATTTTTTATCAAACCGTAAAATGAGAGATGTAATTCAGCAGTATTTAACTATTCTGTTGGGAAGAGGGCATGATGCCAAAGTCAAGTCATTCTAACTGTTTTGCAGACACACGACAGCGGAACAAACAACATGGCATGGAGCACCTTGCTTATACTGTATCACTAGACACATTATTTCACCTATTCCACCCCTTCCTTCCCGCTGGTCTTCAGTTCTTTACGTACGAAAAAAGTGGGGGGGGGGGGAATGTAAATTATCCATTAGATTTCATCGTATCTTGCTAATGCAATTACATCAAGAAAATTATAGCGCGTGTGGAATCAATTATGCATGCACTTGGACCAGGACCAAAGGCTACAAAGTCAGATAGGACTGCGCACACGGAAAAAAAACCTAGAACTCACAGATGGACCCCATCAGTTCATCTTACTGTCTAAAAAGTTCATGCACTTAATAATTTATTTGTGTTCTGGATACTGTTTCACCGATGAATATTAACAACTCTGAAGCATGCTTTCAGCATAGCAGAGCGGGCAGCTAGCAGCTTTTGACTACAGTATCTTTGGGAAAAGAGCCACAGTGGCAGCTTCTGTGCTAATGCAGAAAACATGATCAGAAGTGATTAACAACAGCTTCATATGCAAATTACATTAATAAAGGAGTGCAAAGTCATCATGTAAATTAAACATGTCAAATCTCTTGGTGAACTTTCAATCTTGAGGAAAGGGGGGAGAAACTGGCACTGCTTTAATTTACAACATCAATTTTCCAAGCTCTGAAACACTCAAGTCTTTGGCGATACAAACAATTTTCACCTTTTTCTCTGCAGCATCCTGACAGGCCAGCCTGATGCGTGCCGAATGCACATGTTAATAGGCCAATCAAAAATGCAAAACAATTGGCAATTACAGCGAGGACCTAATGGTCATTAGAATTTACAACTAGGTAATGAACTAAAGTCTGCCCGCACCATGCATATTCATAAAGCAATTTAGCCTTTGAAGATTAAAGAAGTGCTTAAAATTCAAATGAGGTTTGGTAAATTATCAGCAAGATTCATCCAGAAAGCGCAGGTTGTTCTGAGCTATTTTTTAAAGTTTTTTTTTAATGCAAAAATATTAGATCTGTTAATCTAAGTTTGCCGCGAATAAAAATCCTCAAGACAAGTCTCAGGAACAATAACAACGCCAGGATAATAACACATATTGGCATCCGTGGATCTAAATTATCATTCAGAAACGTACCAATAGATGTCTAACAATGAGCAACACACACTCACAATCTGCATACATTGATTAAAAACACACACATGACAATTAGCTAGCTGTGAGTGCTGTGAGACAATATTGCACACGGCGCAACATTTATAATATTCAACTGTGGGGTATCGGACTCCACAATATGGGCCAGCAGCAAATACATTATTTAAAAATTTGGGGGGTTTTCATCAAATGAGCAAATACAAGATGGATGGCCACAACATGCCTCATTGTACCTAATGCTCTTCAGCATGTTTTCTATGTTTTCAGAATCATTCAGTAAAAATTCATTCAGAATCATTCAGTTTGATGCAGGACTGGGGTAATAAGGAGAACAAATACCAGGGTTTAGTGGAAAAATAGTTCTCAGAATTATCAAGGTTTGTTTGACATTTAATTTGTGATTGCATGAATATTAGCGCTGTTGAGCCCATTGCCCACTTGTCTCTCTTTTACATCAGAGTCCATCAAGGAACTCTGCGATCACCAAACCCGTGAACAGGGCTGTGGAAATGAAGAGGAAATGACAAGCAGCTGCTCCATCAAATAGCCACAGTCATTTGAGCATTTCAAAAGAAAACCCAGGAGTAACAAGAGCAAAACACTTGTGGCCACACGTTCTTCTGAAACGATTGCTGCTCGTGTATGTTAACAACATTCCAAGAATAAGGCAGCTCCCGAACTGCAGCTCACCATGGAGGAACAGTTCACTGTCTGAATATCATGAAATGGGTGAGCTCTTCGTCTTTCTCACTGCTAATCCCGACCAACCCATTTCTCACACTAAACAATAACGTTGTATCGTAGTGTGATCAAATATATGCAAAGCAGAGTTATTAAAAATTAGATGGCTAATTCAAGAACAAACTATTTCTTTATAATTGGTGGAAACTCTTCTGTTTCCAGAAACTCTCCCTCCCCCGGGCCCAAAGCCATGTACGTATTAAAGCTAAAATGGATGTATATTTGATTGCCCAAATATTGTTTTCCCTTCATTAATGAAACAACTAATCAATCTATTTGAATACTATGTTAAAGAACCATAAGAATGGCCCAACTTGCCACTTAAGTATGCACTCAGAACCGAATATACTGTGTGAACATCATTCTTTATTAGCCCCAGCTTACTGGTTTCATATTTAGCCAAAACACATGATAATTCCTTAAGGCAAAATATTTATAATAATGATCAGATTTCGTGTTTTGTAATGTGATTAAACGGGCGTCTTGCTCAGATATACAGTAGGTGCCAATATAACAAACGTAACTGATAACTTCCACTTTAGTGGAAAACAATTGGCATGGTCTGACTTATTGAAAAATTAATTTATCATTAGATAATGTTCATCACGTAATTGTGAAACTCTTTACAAGAATTTTCATTTGTTTAAAAAGGTCCGTGCCCATTTCCCAAATGGTGCCATGCCCAGAGCTGCCATCTCTATCCTAGCACAATATTACAGTGCACTCATGAATAACATTAATATTACAGCATGGCATCTCACAGGACATTTACATGATCCCATCTGAGCTTACACCTGAGGGCCACACTCAGACTTGGTAATTGAGCTCTGATTGTAAAGGCAAATGAAGAACACTAAAAACCTGCTGGGATCTGCGTTGACCTCTTTCCTCCCTGCACCTTGCTCTTTCAAGTGCCAAAGTGTTTCTCAGACACTGAATAGGAACATATTAAGACACTGGTTCCAAATCAATATTGGGAGGGAGGGTGGGGTGGGAGCAGAGGGGAGCCAATGCAGAAAAAGGCAGAAAGAGGGAAGAGAATATGGTAAAATGAGAGGAACCCAGCGGGCCTGGTATGCACTGCTGCACCAGCGTTCAATATTAAACTAGTACGGAGCACGAAGCTGAATACTTAAGATACCCAGTGCTTTGAGCTTTTGGGAAAGAGGTGGCATGATGCCAGGAAATGGCCGACTAGGCACTAAATGCTTTTATTCCACAAAGCCTTGCCAATATGAATGTAAAAATTTAGACAATGAATTATTCTCCACCAAATAAACCTGTTTTTTTCTTTTTTATTATTCCTTACAACTGAAAATATATTCCAAAAATATATAATTTTATCAAAGACTAGCTAACACAAAAGGAACAGAGTGCTGGTGCCCTGGCTAGTTTGGTGTCAGCAGTCAGCCACCGATTACCAAGGTTAACAAAACATCCACTATATTAGGATACTGGTCTCGCTTCTACTATTTTACAAAACTAGACTTACAATACAGCATTCTCCTAAACACTATCTAATTAAAGGAATCCGCAAACCATTTTCAAATAAATGAAAGTAACAAAACAAAAAATGCTTATTCCCTCTGCCTTGCAGTGCACACTTAAAACCTCAGCACCATCAAAATAGACAATAAATAAAACTTTTAATGATCAGTCTGTTTAATGTAATGAAAAGCTCATGGCTACACTGCAATATTTATCCCCTTTACAATATTTCATAGCGATTATTTCATAACAACATTGACGAGAATTTTAACAATTATAATCTATTTTTTAATAGATACTATGTAAATGTGAGCTGTGAAATTACAAAAAATTGTCAGGAAAACAGTTCAAACTTTTTTCACCACGGCAAATAAGGAAGTGACAGCAGGGAGGGCTCGGAAGTGTATATGCAATCATATCGCTTAGTTTCTAAAATGCAGTGTAATAAAGTACACATTTGTAATGCTTGTTGTTAAAGTAGTTTACGACACTGATTATTTAATTATTAATAATATGGATAACGTGAGACAGAATATTTATTATTTCATTCTGAAACTGGTCTTCATGGGACAAAATTGCTCTTTTTTGTAATGTTCATGCAGATAGAGTGGCTCATGTATTGCAATTAGGAGTCTAAATGCCGGCTGTACGAGCGCGGGTTTGTGTGCTTGGTTTCCAATGCATGCAATAAGCTACTGTGCAGTCCGCTGGCTGCTTGATACAGTCTGGATCAGATTTGTTTGACGGTAGCTGTGTGGCATCTCCTTTGAGTTGCTTTCCCCAATATGTAAATAGCAGGTTGCATCACTCTAGCGATAGCCCATATTTGGCGATTTAGCATGGCTTTTACAGTCTCTAAAGGCTAGAAGCCCCTTCCGCCAAGCTCTAGGTTCATTAATCATGCCCTGTATTTGTGTTCATTTTCCTTTGCATCTGAGACTGTGCATGTAAATGGTCACGACATTATTTGTCCCCTCAAAGTATCTCCAACCCACTTCTCAAAGGAAAATACCAGATTCACTTTTAGAGGAATAATAACGCAACCTTCTCCCAAAAAGGCAAAACCATAATATATCTAAATTGTAAAATAAAGCAGCCAGTCGTGGGGAAATTTTCTTTCTAAATAAAAGCAATTTCTCTGGAATGTGCTGGGTATCTTCCTGCATAATTGGCTGCCATTAAGTAAACATAATCTGCAATGCACCTTTTATCTTGTTTTTTTCTGGGATGTATTAACATCTTTGATTGAAGTAGCTATGTGAGCAAAACAAGGCCACATTCAACTTTGAAAATTAGCACATTAACGCGCACACAGTCTTGAGAATCTGCTTAAATTGTGAAATACGTTCTTGAACCAGGACCAGTTATTCAACAGGAAATAAACCACACAATTAAAATTAACTAGCAAACTTTGTCTCAAATAACAACTTCATTAAAAAATA
>CM075978.1:75226882-75241882 GCA_038087875.1 Malacoraja senta
GTGGAGGCCAAATCACTGGATGGATTTAAGAGAGAGTTAGATAGAGCTTTAGGGGCTATTGGAATCAAGGGATATGGGGAGAAGGCAGGCACGGGTTATTGATTGGGGACGATCAGCCATGATCGCAATGAATGGCGGTGCTGGCTCGAAGGGCCAAATGGCCTCCTCCTGCACCTATTTTCTATGTTTCTATGAACAAACTGGCCAGAAATTAGATCCAGCTGAATTAGGTCCTGCTCCTTGGTCTGTTCTGAGTTTTCCTGCTCAACTCCCTTCATTAGCAACAGAACACCCCCTTCTTTATAATATTTAAATCATGCAAATAAAATCTTACTGAAATAATATTTATGCTATGGTATAATTAGATGAAAAGAGTAGATGAAATCTAGCTCCCACTCCATTTAGTGTGGACGTTCGAAACTGACTGCACATGCTCAACAATTGAGGTAGGGTGCAGCGGGAACTGGGAAACTGATTACACAACAACATGGAAATGTGAAAAACCAATAGACTAAGAGACCTTTTTAAAAAGAAAAAGTAGATTCTGTAAAGGAATGAGAGATAGAAAAATTAAATTACAAATGTTGCAAGGCTATTAGTGCTAGATGCAATCTGCCACCCATATTAAGAGAGAGTGTAATGATTGCTTGGTCTTTAGCACTAAACTAGTGCCTGAATATTGACCTCTGATTGTACCCATACAGCATGAATACAGGCCCTTTGTCCTAATTCGTCCTTGTTGATGAAGTTGCCCCTTCTAAGCTAGTCCCATTTACCCACGTTTAGCTATCAAACCTTTTCTTTCCATTAATCTGTCCTAATGTTATTTCTTTCCATTAAATGTCCTAATTTAATTGTTATTATTGTACCTGCGTCTACTCCAAACTCTTTCATGGGAAGAGACTGACAGGACAGAGGAACCAGTTCAAGGATATCTTCAAAGCCTCCTTGAGAAAATGTTATATTCTCCCAGAGGCAGGGACTATCCCAACGTTTAAGAAACAGTTAGACAGGTACATGGATAGGACAGGTTTGGAGGGATATGGGCCAAATACAGGCAGGTGGGACTAGTGTAGCTGGGACATTGTTGGCCAGTGTGGGCAAGTTGGGCCGAAGGGCCTATTTCCACATTGTATCACTCTATGACTCTAAACAGCACATGACTACATTAAATGGAGAAGATGTATTCGGGACCACCTCACAAACCACTCACCTACGCACTATGTCGGACACCACTTGCCTCATCTCTAGCAAAGTTCCTACGTCCCCCGCCAGCTCGTTCCGTACACCCATCATCTTATTTTAGGGCAGTTGTGTGTGGATGGGAATGACTGGCTTCTGCTCCGGTTCTGTTCCTTCATACGGCGGCCTTTGAAGCCAATGTTCGACCAACAGACTACACCAGAGATGAGGCAGGTGGTGTCTGACATGGTGTGTAGGTGCATGGTTTGTGAGTTGGTGCATTCCCTCTGCTGCACAATTACTGCAAGCATAATTACTGCACAATTGCCTTTTATGAATCATGCACGAGTACTCCCTGATCCCTCTACAACTCTGAGCTCTGCAATCTCCATGTCAATAATATGCTTGTTTTTATTTTTCCTGTCAAAACGAACAAACTTGCATTTTCTCACATATACTCCATTTACTCACTTAACCCATCAATATCCTTTTGTGACCTTGTGTCCCCTTCACAACTTGCTTTCCTTTCTAGATTCATCATTCAATTTAGCAACCATACCATCAATGCCTTGATCCAAGTCATTCATTTGAGTTGAAGCAGATTTGAAGCGGCATGATATATTACTGAGGGCAACCTAATTTGAGAAGGATATTCCATTGTCATTGCTTTGTATTAGGTCAATAACACCATGTGTAGAGGTTGGAAACATAGAAACATAGAAAATAGGTGCAGGAGTAGGTCATTCGGCCCTTCGAGCCAGCACCGTCATTCAATATGACCATGGCTGATCACCCAGAATCAATAGGTAGACAAAAATGCTGTGGAAACTCAGCGGGTGAGGCAGCGTCTATGGAGCGAAGGAAATAGGCAACGTTTCGGGTCGAAACGTTGCCTATTTCCTTCGCTCCATAGATGCTGCCGCACCCCCTGAGTTTCTGCAGCATTTTTGTCTACCTTCGATTTTCCAGCATCTGCAGTTCCTTCTTAAACATCCAGAATCAATACCCTGTTCCTGCTTTCTCCCCATATCCCTTGACTCCATTAGCCCTAAGAGTTTTATCCAACTCTCTCTTCAATACATCCAATGAATTGGCCTCCACTGCCTTCTGTAGCAGAAAATTCCACCAGATTCACAACTGTGGCTGAAAAGGTTTTTTCCTCATCTCAGTCCTAAACGGCCTATCCCTTATTCTTAAACTGTGACCCCTGGTTCTGGTCTCCCCTAACACCAGGACCAATTTTCCTGCATCTATCGTGTCCAATCCCTTAAGAATGTTATATGTTTCTATAAGATCCCCTGTCATTCTTCTATGTTGATGTGATTCCTTGTCCATATCTTGGAGTCATTGTGCAGTGAAGACACAAGGACCCTTGGATGGAAGGATCTGCATTGCAATTAAGTGGTTACTCTCTGACCAGTCAGAACTGTTTGCGTTCCTGAAAATGTCAATGATTACTGCATCTCTGAGCCCCCCTGGTATGTTCTCCTCCCAGATGCAGGAGCTGAGGCCGTAGGTTTGTGCCTGACATTCCTCTCTGCTAAGTCTCTGGGGTTATTATCTACTCCCAAGACTCTGCAGTTTCTTTGTGGACATACAGCCTTTTTGCCTTGCATTGAGAGACGTGCATTAAGGACATGTGCATTAAGGATGGAGCCATGGTTGAGTCACGGGGACATAGAGATAGAGTCATAGAGCTGTAGAGCATGGAAACAGGCCCTTCAGCCCACCTTGTCCATGGCGACCTAGTTGGCATATTGGGTTAATCTCATTTGCCTGCATTTGGCCCATAGTTCTCTAAACCCTTCCTATCCATGTACGTCCAAATGCATTTTAAAAGTCTTAATTGTAACTACTGCTATAGCTTGCTCTTCCAACTCATTCCAGATATGGATTATCCTCTGAGTGAAAATGTTGCCCCTTAAAGGTCTCCCCTCTTGCCTGCTATTGCTGAATTTTGTACACTGGGAAATAGGCAGTGAGTGTTTGCCTTTTCCTTGCCCCTCATGATTATAACCTTCACTAAAGTCACCCTTCAAGGGAACCAAACAACTAAAGTTCCAGATCTCTCTGTTCTGCAACACTTTCCAGGGCACTACCATTTACTGTGTAAGTCATAAGATCATAGGTGATAAGAGCAGAATTAGGCCATTCGGCCCATCGTCTACTACTCCACCATTCAATCATGGCTGATCTCTCTCTTCTAACCCCATTCTCCTGCCTTCTCCCCTTAACCCCTAACACTCGTACTAATCAAGAATCTATCTATCTCGGCCTTAAAATCATCCATTGACTTGGCCTCCACAGCCTTCTGCGGCAAAGAGTTCCACAGATTCACCACCCTCCTGATTTTGCTCTTCATATTCACACAATATGAGGCGCAGCACCTCATATTAGTCAGAGTTAAATTCAGGCATGAGATTTCTCTGCGGATTTCCGCGGATTTTGAAATTTAGTAAGGCTCGCCGCCGCTGCGAGGCTTCACCGCCGTCGTGGCCCCATCGTCGCGAGGCTTCACCGCTGCCGAGGCCTCAACGCTGTTGATGCCCCACTTCACGCCTCCGTGGTGCCGACCCGGGCCCCAGCCGCGGGCGCCGTCAGCCGCATCATCCGAACCGGGCTTCTACCCGCCAGGCTCCGACCCGGGCTTCTACGTGGTGATCCGGGAGGCATCGAGACCGCGGCGCCTCGATAAAGGCCTCTGGCCACGTTCCCAGTTCACAGCCGCGGCCCGTCGGGATGCCTTCTGGCTGCGCAATACAATGTATTGTTGCATTTCCAACTTGGACTCGTTATTGAGCCAGCAATTAGCATTCCTTAATAGTCACTGACTTTGCAAATTCTGGCAATCAGAAAATGACCAGCAATCAAAAGAAGATAAAAGATATTCACATATTTTTCTTAAAAAAAAATAATAATTTGACCATAAATTGAAAGAAATGAAATCTTTAATTTTAAATTTTGAGAAGTGTTATTTTCAAATAATGTCTTAAAATTCCAGGTGGAGATGTTAATATTTTGTCGACTATACTTAATTTGACTGCGTAGCTATGTGGCACAATATGATCATCTTTGAAGTAGAAGGATCATCATTTTCATCCTAACTGTTAAGAGTTGGATTTGAAATTCATTTGGCGTTTAAATACATTGGTAAAGGATACTTCTCTCTAATTAGAGTGAACAAGCAAGGAACAAGTATCATGTTACAAGTAGGTGTAGGTGTAATATAAAATATTTTCAATATGACTTAAGTGTAAACAAGCAAGGAGTTGGTGTCATTTTAAGGAATGATTATCACAAATTTTCTGTGTACATTTATTTTTTTATTTAGCGAATGCAAAGTCCTTTAGCCAAAGCAGTTGCCTCTTGATCTGCTGTATGAAGGGTGACAAGTCCTCCTTTAAGTCTTTTTTGAGGGCATGAGAGTTGGGTCAGCCAGGTTAGAGCTCGGGGGCCCAGGTGTTTCATGAACTCTGGAGAGATGTTATCATAACCTGCTGCCTTTCCACATTTCAGGCCATTAAGAAGTGACAAGCAAGGAAAGTGTGTTATTTTAAGGTACAATAAAAAAAATTGCAGTATAAATTAAGGGTAAACAGGCAAGAAAATTGTGTCATTTCAAGGTACCCCTGCCTGGGGCGTTGCCCCTTGGAACCCTACTGGGGGGCAATGCCCCCTGGACCCATATCTCTACCTCTTTTTTCAGATTTTACCTGTCTCATGCCTGTAAATTCCATTTGGCATTCCTTGGGCCAACTGATCTAGTTTGTGCTGTAAACTAAGACAACAGTCCTCACTGTCTTATATACCACCTATTTGCTGCAGTATTAATGACATTGTCTTGCAGGTAGACAAAAATGCTGGAGAAACTCAGCGGGCAAGGCAGCATCTATGGAGCGAAGGAATAGGGGATGTTTCGGGTCGAGACCGTTCTTCAGACTGATGTGGGGGTGGGGGGGGGTGGGGTGGGAAGAAGAGAGGAAGAGGCGGAGACAGTAGGCTGTCGGAGAGCTGGGAATGGGAGGGGAAGGAGGGAGAAAGCAAGGACTACCTGAAATTGGAGAAGTCAATGTTCATACCGCTGGGGTGTAAACTGCCCAAGCGAAATATGAGGTGCTGCTCCTGCAATTTGCGGTGGGACTCACTCTGGCCATGGAGGAGGCCCAGGACAGAAAAGTCGGATTCGGAATGGGAGGGGGAGTTGAGGTGCTGGGCCACCGGGAGATCAGGTTGGTTACTGCGAACCGAGCGGAGGTGTTGGGCGAAGCGATCGCCAAGCCTGCGCTTGGTCTCACCGATGTAGAGCAGTTGACACCTAGAGCAGCGGATGCAATAGATGAGGTTGGAGTTGGTGCAGGTGAACCTCTGCCTCACCTGGAAAGACTGCTTGGGTCCTTGGATGGAGTCGAGGGGGGAGATAATGAGACAAGTGTAGCATTTCCTGCAGTTGCAAGGGAAAGTACCGGGGGAGGGGGTGGTTTGGGTGGGAAGGGACGAATTGACCAAGGAGTTGCAGAGAGAGCGTTCTTGCAAATCATTAATGTTCCTTGAAGTGTTCCTTCATGTAGGTGATCACATTGAGTTAATATAACTCTGTCATATAATATTATAATATAGTTAATATATAATATAACTTCTCTTTTCACTGACTCTCAGTCTGAAGAAGGGTCTCGACCTAAAATGTCACCTATTCCTTTTCTCTAGTGCTGCTGTCTGACCCGCTGAGTTACTCCATTTTTTTGTGTCTATCCAAAATTACAATCTGCTTGAATCCATCCCAGATTGTCACCAGGTACATGGGTGGGATTGATAGGTTAGAGTGGCCTTTGTTTTTTCTTCACTTGTATCATGCTGTTAAATGCGCGGGTTTCCTTTTTTTCCCATTTTTGCCCTTTCATAGCATGGGGTTCTGCATTTTTGTTACAGATTTGTTTTCAATATTTAAATGTGCCTCCTAGCTCAAAAAGGCAGTGGAAATCAATTGCTAGATTTGAACCATGAGCCAGCAGTAAAATATGCGCTGTGCTGAAGTTCTTGGTGCTGTCTCGATGAGGGCGCATAACCCGACTGAAACACCAGTTAAAAGCAACGGCATGCAGTAAAGTGTCGGGTAGCAAGCGCAGATCTTATAGCTCTTGCGTGAAGCCATTCACGCCACTAACATCCATTTTGAGTTCTCATTCTTCCAAACTCAATTTCAAACATATTATTGGATTTTAAATAGATCATCTTATCCAGCATGATCTACTGAACATATTTGCGTGCGTTCTACAACACAGTTTCATCTTTTATTGATTTATTTAGGTTTGGGCGAAAATAAATAAGATCATCTCTAATTATTGTTCCATTTGCAGAACAATTGTGTTTGCTTATTGAAGGGACTGAATCAAGCAGGATGGTGTACTAACTGCGAAATACATGGTTTAAAATGGAGGCTGTTTTCATTTATTACAACTGGTTTCATGTAAGTAAAATCAGCAGTGAACATTGCAGGTCAGAAATTAGCTGCAGTGATAGATTAGACTGGCAAAAGTCCTGACAATCCCTATTCTAACCGGAATGCCGAGAGGGACAGTAATTTTGTGCCACCTGCCTACACTTTATGAGTATTTTCTGAACAGGATGCAGCCAGCGCAGTGGCATTCTGTGGCAATGCCAACGCAGAATTAAATCAACTGCTTCTATGTTGCTGAAGGAATTAAGATCCTAGTGCTGGCTGGAATGATGCACCAGATGCATGTATGGCGATTGGTTGACTTGTCAACAAAAATGCTGGAAGGTTATGGAAGGCAAAAGCAAGGTGAATTTAAGTGAGATGTCCTGCACTTGTACAGGGCCAATTGCTTTGGTTAACTAAGTATGGAGGTCACATTTATTTATGCTTGCTGTAAGATGAATGAATGAATGAATGAATCAGTTTAGTGGCCAAGTATATTCACATACAAGGAATTTGCATTGGTGCTCCGCCCGCAAGTGACAACACGACATACAGTGACAGGTAGGAATGACACATAAAACATTAATCATTAATAACAAAACATTATTACTAAAATAGGGATAATAAAGGGGTGATCACTCTGCCAGGATTATACTACAGGCCTCCATAGTCAATGAGGAATGGAGGAACAGATATACAAGCAAATCATAGACGAGGATAAAAGCAATAGGTTTATAGTAGAGCGTAGGAGGGAACTGCAGATGCTGGTTTACACTGAAGATAGACACAAAATGGTGGAGTAACTCAGTGGGACAGGCAGCATCACTGGATAGAAATGGGTGACGTTCGGATCGAGACCCTTCTTCAGACTGAGAGTCGGGAGAGGGAGACTAGAGATATGGAAGGGTAAGGTGTGAAAACGACAGATCAAACCAGACAGTTATTAAGGAAATGTAGAATGGTTCATTGTTCGCTGAGGGGAAGGTGACAACGAGGTGTACAAGTGAAAAATTAAATCAGGAGGACAGTGAAAACTAGTTTGAGAACTAGGGTGGGGGAGGGATGGAGAGAGAGGGAAAGCAAGGGTTACTTGAAGTTAGAGAAATCAAAATAGTAGTCGTGGATTTCAACTTTCCCCAAATTGTCTGGGATTGCCTTTGTGTAAAGGGGCTTCAATGGGGTGGATACTCAAGTGTATCCAAGAGAATCTTTGGAGACAATATGTAGATCATCTTGCAAGAGATGGAGCATTATTCAACCTTATCTTAGAAATGAAACTGGCAGGTGGTGGGAATGTCGGCTTTGGGAACGGTGATCAAAATTCTGTGTTCCAATTAAATATGAATCGGGATAAGGTTGGTTCTCAAGTTAAGGTGCTAAATAGGGGGTAAGGCAGATTTCAACAGCATAAGTGAGCAGCTGGCGGAAGTATATTGGGAGCAGATGCTTGCAGCTAAAATTATATCTGATAAGTGTGAGTCTTTTAAAAGAGAGTTCAGAAGAGTTCAGGGCTAGTCTGTATCGATGAGGGGTGGTGCAGCTGGTAACGCTGTTGCTCATCGTGCCAGAGCCCTGGGTTCGATCCTGACATCGTCTGCTATGTGTGTGGAGCATGCACTTTCTCCTTGTGACCTGGTGGGTTTCCTCTGGGTGCACCCTGTTTCCGTTCACATCCCACAGGCGTGCGGGTTTGTGGGTTAATTGGCTTCTTTAAAAATGACCCCTCATGTGTCGGGAGAGAATGAGAAAGTGCAATAACATAGACTTAGTGTGAACGGATGATCGGTGTGGACACGTTTCCATGCTGTAGCTGTAAACTAAGAAACTAAGACCGAAAGGCACTGATGGCGTGATTAGGTTAATTCCCGGGATGGCGGGACTGTCATATGTTAACAGAATAGAGTGGCTGGGCTTGTATACACTGGAATTTAGGATGAGAGGGGATCTTATTGAAACATATAACATTATTAAGGGTTTGGGACACGCTAGAGGCAGGAAACATGTTCCCGATGTTGGGGGAGTCCAGGACCAGGGGCCACAGTTTAAGAATAAGGGGTGGGCCATTTAGAACGGAGATGAGGAAAAACCTTTTCACCCAGAGGGTTGTGAGTCTGTGGAATTCTCTGCCTCAGAAGGCAGCGGAGGAAAATTCTCTGTATGCTTTCAAGAGAGAGTTGGATGGAGCTCTTAAAGATAGCAAAGTCAGGGGATATGGGGAGAAGGCAGGAACGTGGTTCTGAAGGTGGATGATCAGCCATGATCACAGTGAATGGCGGTGCTGTCTCGAAGGGGCGAACGGCCTACTCCTGCACCTATTGTCTATTGAAAAAGTAATCGGTGCAGAGTCCCTTGGTACTGTTATGTTTTAATGACTTAAATGTGAATGTAGGAGGTATGATTAGTCAGTTTGCAAATGAGCTTGAGCAAAGTGGCTGGAGAGTCGGGTCAGCCTGACAGAAGTATTTAAAATTGTAAGAGGCATATACAGGATAGATGGTCAGTTCCTTTTCCCCCCATGGTAATGGCATGAAAAATGTGAAAACAAGAGAGCACAGCTTTAAAATGGGAGGAAGGGTCTTCAAGGAGTATTTGAGTGGAACGTTTTTTTTTTACACAGAGTGGTTAATATTTGGAACGTGCTGCCAGAGGAGCTGCTGGAATCAGATACAATTACTATATAAAAGAGACATTGAGACAGGCACTTCAATAAGATGTGGTCCCATGGGATTAGTTCAGATGGGCAAAGATGTTGATATGAATGGGTGCTTTCTGTGTTGCCCAATTCTCTGGCTGTGATATTGTAGGGTCCTTGCTCCAGCTGGATATATTCCTGGAGGAATCTGACTCGCACTTCACCTCTCGATGGTCATACAAACCTCCATTTTGCAGTGCGCTCGTTTTCCAAACTAATTGAAAAGTAAACAGTTCTTTATCACCTGGACGATCCTTTGCTGTCAGATCACTGTTGTCCAAATCCAATTTATTTTGTAACTTTTATGGAAAAGCGTTGAATTATTTTTTTTAAGTGTAAATTTGCA
The DNA here is from genome assembly GCA_038087875.1 of Malacoraja senta. Taxonomy (NCBI): domain Eukaryota; kingdom Metazoa; phylum Chordata; class Chondrichthyes; order Rajiformes; family Rajidae; genus Malacoraja; species Malacoraja senta. The sequence continues at coordinate 75,236,540 of CM075978.1, forward strand.
TGCCCAAATGTTCTGTCTGGGTGCCTTCGATATTAGCTTTTGATTGTTGCCCGGGACCATCCTGGAGGGGTCGATAAACCAGGCTTATTGTACCTTGTACAGAACCGTAATGTAATTTTTTCTAACGCTAGTGCTTGAAAATTATGTGGACAACGAACAGGTTATTGGTTGATTCCAGTTGATTCCGTTTTATGTAACTGTTCCTGATATCTCTGGATTTCAAACTTCTGCTTTGATTTCTATTTGTCTATTAATTCACCAAATCTTATCCTTGTAGGTGAGGTATTACGGCTATTATCTGTCTCAATTACAGCCACAGTGAAACCCAGCTGGACAGGCTGGTGGACAGAGCCACTGGAGTAAAACACACACTGGTCACCTCACCCATTCAGCAAGGTGAGCCTGGAGCACTGCCAACACCAGTCCAACTGATGGAAGCCACGCGGACATTCTCCCTTTTGAAGGGAAAACACCGTAAATGTAATTTTTTTCTAAAGCTAGTGCTTGAAAATTATGAGATTCATAACTTAAAACATTTAAATATTTGATATAAAGACGCTCTCTGGTAAGGCACTTTTTTTCTGTAGAATTCTGTGCAAAGCACTGTTTCTTTTCTATAGAATTTTCATATGTAACACTTGAAGCTGTGCAATGCAGTAAGACGTTTCCACTAGTCAGTAGTTAGAATTCCATTAAAATATTCCCGAAGGAAATCCCGATTAATAATCTATAGGATCCTGTGGGAATTTTGGAGGATTTTTATTGCCTTATAGGATTTAATAGGATTCTGTAGGATATTCAGATTCCTATGGAGATTTTAGTATGGGACTGCACTGGAATGGCTAGAAGGAAATTAAAGCAGGAAGATACAGGAAAGCCTGATGTCTGAGAGCAATTTTAATTGAACTCAAGTGTCAGATCAATGAAAACAAATAAAGACATTCCACATAAACAGGATAATGCGTTTATATAGGGTGAAAGGTTAAATTGGAATCAGTGTCAAATATATATGTATTTAAAAAAGACAAAGACCATTCCCCACCCAAAACCTTAAAAGGGCATGTTTGATCTGCTGGAGGAGGGGAAAGGTGAGCACTTCTGGCAACTGCTGAGAGCAGCTTAGTTTTTATAGGATAAAGTCACGATTCAAATTGCTATTGAAATGATTGCCGTGCACTCACACCTGTCACCCTTCTGAACACTGCCAAGAAAGTCTGGTTTCTTTTTTACCTTTTTGGGTATTTTCGGCTTGCCCGGTAGGAAATTACCGGCCGCCCATTTTCCATTCTTCTTAATTGGCCCCTTTAGGATTGCGTTTGGGTCACCGTGACCTTCCTGCTGGCCGCCCCTCAAGCTTTTACAGTCTTCTTGATAACGTGACAGATTATTCCCTTTTCTTTGAACAAAATTTAACAAATGCATTGAGGGATGTCGATGAGAATGTCTCCTCATCGCAACCACTTTAGAAATTAATCGAACCATTGCATAAGACTATGATTGTTTGAATGCCTGTCTGTTTTTTTTTTCTGTGGCTACTTCTGTTCATTTCTTTGACTGTAAATTATTGAAACATTTGGTCCTGACGACATCACGAAGCGCAGTGTTTTGGAGTATTTACTGATTCTGACTGTGATGGCGAGCACAATCAACATCAGTTGATGGCATCATTAGAGCGGTGTACTTCACTCCCAGCTGCCTGTGTTGTTTCATTCCAGCAGAACCGTTAGGATGGGTAACTCCTCCATGCTGTTCCCCTGATGATGGTATCAGTATGCACTATCTAAACATTTAAAAAAAATGAATAAATGATTAATAAGGAATGTCCAAATCAATCAGATTTAAAAAAAATCTGAGAAAGGGAACCTGGTAGTAAGATTCCATTCATTGCATTATTGGCAAAACTGCTATTCCTTGCATACTTCAAGAGAATGTTTGTGAATTACTTTTACTGTCCCTGTTATTCAGTCTGGTTTGCATCTCTGCATTCTGCCTTGCACCGTGCCAAGCGACTGACATGGCAAGTGGTCTATGACCAGGACTCCATTCATTCCACTCTGTCACTGGTCAGCAAGAAGGTGCTTAGAGGGTCTAATCTGCTCAAGTTCCTTCCCTTGTTCTGGGGACTGCACCTTCCCTTCACTGCCTGCCACTAGTCAAGTGAAGTTTCCCCCGGAATGGGCTTCCATCCTTACCATTCAGCGGGCAATGCAGTGCCATGGTAGATGCCGAATAATACTCATTTCAACATAAATTGCCTGATGCACATTTTCCCCTTTGCAGTGAGGTAAATGCAGTTGAATCCTGCTCCATCAAGTCTACTCCGCCATTCAATCATGGCTGATCTAACTCTCCCTCCCAACCCCATTCTCCTGCCTTCTCCCCATAACCCCTGACACCTGCACTAATCAAGAATCTATCTCTGCCTTAAATACATCCACTGACTTGGCCTCCACAGCCTTCTGTGGCAAAGAATTCCACAGATTCACCACCCTCTGACTGAAGACATTCCTCCTCATCTCCTTCCTAAAAGAACGTCCTTTAATTCTGAGACTATGACTCTGTGGCTAGTCCTAGGCTCTCCCACTAGTGGAAACATCCTCTCTACATCCACTCTATCCAAGCCTTTCACTATTCTGTACGTTTCTATGAGGTCCCCCCCTCATTCTTCTAAACTCCAGCGAGTACAGGCCCAGTGCTGTCAAACGCTCATCATAGGTTTTGACCTACTCATTCCTGGGATTATTCTTGTAAACCTCCTTTGGACCCTCTCCAGAGCAAGCACATGGAATACCATGGTAGATGCCAATCAATGCTCATTTCAACATAAATTGCCCGATGCATTTTTTCCCTTTGCAGTAAGATAAATGCCGTTGAATCCTGGTCTGTGCAATGTATTTAGATGTACAGCAAAGTCAAACTCGGCCGTGACAGGTCTAACTGCACTATTACTGACGGTTAAAATCGGAACAAATTCCATCTATCGGGAATATGCTGGTCTCAAGGTTGCATCTGTATGGATTCTTCTGTATGTACAGATTTTTTAGTTTTAGGAGATGTCACTGGAATTGGCAGCTCATTAACTGAGAATGACATATTCTGTTACTGTAACAGAATGGAAAGGACACTGCTTACAGCATGCTCTGGTATTGCTGCTGTTGCTATGATCGTAAGTTCAGTTAAATTCCGTTCAAATCCCTTGTTTCATGTCCTAAGTGTAAAAACAAACTTTTTTCCTCCTTTTTCAAAGGGTCATAGAAATAAACTTGCAACAACGCAGGTTTAAAAAAAAAAATCATAATTCTTTAATCTTTCTGAACAATCATTTAAGCTTGTTATGAGAATACTGAGCACCTTGTCAACCTTCTACAGTGCTGTAACCAGACATTGTAATGACAGTGTATATATGCTGCTATCAAATGTATTCTATTTCAGCGAGTCACCATGGATTCAGAAACGTGTATTTTGTATTCCTTTCAATAAATTTTTTTGCTGTATTATAATTGAAGTCTACAGTGATGTTTGTTTGCAAGTTGATTTAGTTTTAATCGCTGGGACGAAAAAGTTCAAATGAGAACTGTTCAGGACACACATCACTTCAGAGAATGACTCTGTCCCAAGGTAATCACACAGTAGATAGACACAAAATGCTGGAGTAACTCAGCGGGACAGGCAACATCCCTGGATAGAAGGAATGGGTGACGTTTCAGGTCGAGACCCTTCTTCAGACACATAGAGTCATAGAGTGATACAGTGTGGAAACAGACTCTTCGGCCCAACTTGCCCACACCGGCCAACATGTCCCAGCTGCACTAGTCCCACCTGCCAGCATTTTGTCTATATTCCTCCAAACCTGTCCTATCCATGTACCTGTCTGACTGTTTCTTAAATGTTGGGATAGTCCCAGCCTCAACTACCTCCTCTGGCAGCTCGTTCCATGCATCCACCACCCTTGGTGTGAAAAAGTTACCTCTCAGATTGCTATTAAATCTTTTCCCCATCACCTTAAACCCATGTCCTCTGGTCCTCGATTCACCTACTCTGGGCAAGAGACTCTGTGCATCTAGCATGTACATAGTATGTGCAATGCTATGTACTGTAGTACATTCCACTAGAGAACCAGCTTCATGTTTTGGACGTTGCTTGGTCAGTAGCCTTCAGTGCCTTGGCAATGCAATTGCTTGCCTGGATAATTATTAAATGCTTTGAGAGTCTTTGTCTCCACCACCCACTTGGGCAGTTACTCCAGATTCCAACCATACTAAGTGAAAAAATACACAAATCGATACCCTCTGTTTTTATATATCTCTGCTGTATCTGGGGGACTTTAATGAGCTATGCAAAATTATGAGGAACACAGGGGAGATAGTGAGAAACCTTTCCTGGCACATATCTACTGCCAATTTCAAAGTGCATAAATGAACTATAGTTGACATGAACTTCGCAGCTGATGATCAAACTTTTGTCTAATAATAATAATAATTGATTTTATTTATGGGCGCCTATACAAAAGTCTCAAGGACACCTTACAAAATTTAACAAAGAAACATATAATCAGAGTAAAATAAGTTATAAAGACATCACCAATACACAAATTAAAGACAGAAATTCGATCCAAAAAAGACAGCAAAAAAATTCAGAAACACAATGTGAAGAGATCTAGGTTCATATCTAGGAAACGCTGGTTATTGTAGGTAAATTCATAAAGATGAAGCGTGGAAAGAAAATATAGCAAGCTTTTTTGCCTTGTCCAAATATGTGTGTTGTTTAAAAAAAAATTTTTTTTTAAATTTAAATGTTTATTACAGGTATCTGCATATCATAGTCCAAACCAATACAAACTTTGTTTAACGATTACGTATTAAGTATCCAGGGTTCCGGGGATCCAGTTACGTAAGTAGCTGGGGTCCTCCTTTATCGGTTACATATTAACATTACCTCTAATTATTTATTTATGTTTATAGATAAGAAAAATAAAGAAATAAAGAGAAGAAATTAGAAAAAAAATAAGATAAACTATCAATAATACAACTTAGGAGATAGGTCTGTAGGTCAGAAAACATAACTATTCACCTAGTCCTGGGTTCAGGTTTCAGTCAGGCCTCAGCGCCGGCCCAGTCTACCCCTTCAAATAATCTATAAATGGAGACCATATTTTAGTAAATAATTCTGGTTTGTCAATTAAGACATATCTAATTTTTTCCAAATGTAAGGTCTCCGACATCTCCATAATCCACATCTTAATTGTGGGGGTTGCAGGATTTTTCCAAAATTTTAATATTAATTTTTTCCCAATTATTATACTGTAATCAAGGAAATTTCTTTGGTTTGTTGTAAGTTTTAGGT
>CM075978.1:75246882-75294555 GCA_038087875.1 Malacoraja senta
TAGTATCCACTAACATACACACACACAGTGGCATATATATAATCACATGCATACAAAAACAAAGTGACACACTCACATGCATACATGCACGCACACACATATATGCACGCACACACATACATGCAGGCACACACATACATACGTGCACACTTACATGCATGCACACACATACATGCACGCACACACATACACGTACACACACCTACATGTTCACACACATGCATGCAGACACACACATGCAGGCACACACATACATGTTCACACACACACATACATGTACACACACACACACACACACACATGTACACACACATACATGCACGCACATACATACATGCATGCACACACATTCATGTACACATACAAAGCTGCTCAGTCACTAATCCCTGGTGGTTTTACAGTGCGGTTACTTGCAATGGAAACATAGAACGATCATAACTATGGGAAGAATTCCAAATGCTGTGAATGCAGATGAGATGAGTGTGAAGGTGAGACGTTACTATCCACAGAGTCAGTGTTGTGCAAGAAGCAGCTTGCATTGTTTTGACGAGGGTTACACAAGTAGGAGACAATCACTGGAATAAATCAATTGCTACCTGTGCGCACCTACACCTGCAACACATGGAAGGCAGCACTAGTAGATATCCTTTCATTTTAGGCAATAAAAACTCCTTATTGAGAAAAGTAGTGTTGTTTTTTTTAAAGCGATACAGCCCTTCGGCCAACTGAGGCCGCACCGACCAGCGATCCCCGCATATTAACACTATCCCACACACACTAGGGATAATTTACAATTACACCAAGCCAATTAACCTACAAACCTGGACGTCTTTGGAGTGTGGGAGGAAACCGAAGATCTCGGAGAAAACCCACGCGGTCACGGGGAGAACGTACAAACTCCGTACAGACAGCACCCGGATTCAGGATCGAACTCGGGTCTCTGGTGCTGCAAGCGCTGTAAGGCAGCAACTCTACCGCTGTGGCACCTTGCCGCCCGATGATAATTTCTAATAAACACCTAACAGTTCTAGCTTGCCCTTACATGGTTCATACTTTATAAATTTAAATCCTCATGAAATTAAAAATGCAGGCAAGATGTGCGACTGGTGTAGATGATTCACACTGAAAATGCCTTTAACTGGAATGCATTAATGGGAACCACTCTTACCTAGGTTTCTGCTGGTTTATTGGCAAGTAGGTTCTCTGTAAGAATATTTCTTCCACTCCTCCAAATTGTTGTCGGATTGCATATCTAATTTACGATTCAATCACCCCAGCACCCCTTCCCTCAACATTGTCCTCTCCCTCGGCTGAACACCTTCGCTCGTACCGCCTAGGTCTACGCGATCTCCCAGTTGCTAAACACCTTAACTCCCCTTCCCATTCTCACACTGACCTTTCTGTCCTGGGCCTCCTCCACTATCAGAGACAACGCAAATTGGAGGAACAGTACCTCATATTCCGCTTGGGCAGCTTACAATCCATTAATATGAATATTGAAGGTGGACACACAATGCTGGAGTAACGCAGCGGGACAGGCAGCATCTCTGGAGAGAAGGAATGGGTGACATTTCCGGTCGAGACCCTTCTTCAGACTGATGTCAGGGGAGGGGGCGGGACAGAGATAGAATGTAGGCGGAGACAGTAAGACTGGTGGGAGAGCTGGGAAGGGGAAGGGGGTGGAGAGAGAGGGAAAGCAAGTTAGAGAAGTCAAAGTTCATACTGCTGGGGTGTAAACTACCCATGCGAAATATGAGGTGCTGTTCCTCCAATTTGCACTGGGCCTCACTCGGACAATGGAGGAGGCCTAGGACAGAATGGTCAGATTGGGAATGGGAGGGGGAGTTGGAATGCTGAGCAACCGGGAGATCAGCTTGGTTAAGGCGGACTGAGCGGAAGGGATTGATTTGTCTAACTTCAAGTAACCCTTGCATTTCCTATCTCCCCGTCCCTCCCCCACCCTAGTTCTCCGACTAGTTTCACTGTCCTCCTGATTAATATTACTGTCTGTATGCCTCGTTGTCACCTTCCCCACAGCCAACAATGAACCATTCTACATTTCCTTGAACGTCTGAAGAAAGGTCTCTACCCAAAACGTCGCACATTCATTCTCTCCAGAGATGCTGCTTGTCCCGCTGAGTTACTCCAGCATTTTGTGTCTATCTTCGGTCTAAACCAGCATCTGCAGTTCCTTCCTGCACAATGTCCTCTCCCTTGACGCCTGAAGTCACCTCAGCATCTCTGAGAGTCAGGGAAGAGGGAGTCTAGAGATATGGAATTAGCCCCAACACCTTTTGGGCGAGAGAGTCTCAGATTACAATCGGGTGAGCTCAGGGTCATTCACCATGGTATCATCTACAGACATGCTGTCTGACCCGCTGAGTTGCTCCGTGTTTATCTATGGGGCCATTCTTTGGAAAGTGATCCAAAATGTCACACACGTTACCGAAAGGCATCACATAAAGTATTACATTAATAAATTCTTGCAAGAGATTAATCTTATTCATTGCTATTTTCCTACCTACAGAACTATAATGCATGTCTGTTAAAGATATGAACATTCTAGCTTTTTAAAATTCACAGTTTGTAAGATAAAACTGAGTTATGAAAAAAATGCGTCCATGTGAGGTCACACACGTGACCAGTCATATTTGACCTCTGACCCTAAACAAACATTGTCAGCAAAACATAAACATTTCACTTGATAAACTTTGAAAAAAATATGAATCCTATATACAGTACAAAACGATATACCTGTAATGCTTTCAGAATTAGAAGAGAAATATTCCACCATTTTTCATATTTCTGGTCACACACGTGACCAGGAATGGGGGGGGGGCCTATGGTATATCAAAATTTGAAAATTGAAAAAGCATTATTTGAATGACAAAGTTCCACATCATTGGATGAGAAATAAGCAAACTCAATTGTGGATTTGTGGACACCAAGCTAATAAGTTCACGACTGGTGAGCATCGCTTTGACAAAGTGAGAGATTAAAATGCCAGTGTAAATTGGTTTCTTATGATATCACCTGGGCCTCTGCCGCCTTGGCCAGGTACCTGAGTTAGCGAACAGTGGGGCATACGCTGGCAATCAAAACACATTGGGAACAGCAGCTAGCTCGGGCACAGGGGAAGTCATTCTTTTCAGTTTCCACACAGAACCAAGGAAGCCAGAGTTAGTTGTGATGAAAGGCCATTGTTCAGGAACAGCAGCTCAGTTTCCTGGCCAACAAGTGCAGCCTGACGTGGATCATTTCCAATGTTTTCTGTTGTTATTTTCTCTGACACCTTAGCCCTTTCTTACCCTGTGTTCTCTCACCCCCAGTCTGCTTGGGATACCAATCCCAATGAATTAATCTATTTAAACCACAAGATCGTAAGTAATAGGAGCAGAATTGGGCCATTCAGCCCATCAAGTCTACCACGCCATCCAATCATGGCTGATCTATCTATCTCTCCCTCTTAACCCCATTCTCCTGCCTTCTCCCCATAACCCCTGACACCCCAACTAATCAACAATCTATCTCTGCTTTAAATATATCCACTGACTTGGCCTCCACAGCCTTCTCTGGCAAAGAATTCCACAGATTCACCACCCTCTAACTAAAGAAATTCAGGAATAGCTTTTTTCAGGAATAGCCTACCATGTGTCATTCTGCCACCCAGTTTAGTTGACCAGGCAGATGCTCCCTGCTTCAATTCTCAGTGTGGCACTCAACATTATTGCTTTCACTCCAGCTGTGCATTGCAGACAGTGCAAATGGTCACACTATTGTCAGTTTGCTCTAAGGCTATACATCTGTACCTGAAGACATTTCACGTTCCGATGGCTATTGTATGAGTTCTAAGTCAACATGCACTTGAAGGCCATGGAGAGCATCATCAGGCATTGGTTACATTTGGCAATCAGTTTAATGAAGCACGGCCCTGTCCTGTCCAGTCAGGTTGTATTTCAGATAGTCAGGCAAAGAGGTCTATGCTTTCAGTTCACAGATAGGACAATATTTCCCTCTTCCTTTAGTTTAGTTTAGTTTAGAGATACAGCACAGAAACAGGCCTTTTGACCAATGAGTCTACGCTGCCCAGCGATCCCTGCACATTAACACTATTCTACACGCACAAGGGACAATTTACATTTATACCAGGCCAATTAACCTACAAACCTGTACGGCTTTAGAACATAGAAACATAGAAAATAGTAGGCCGTTCAGCCCTTCGAGCCAGCACCGCCATTCAATATGATCATGACTGATCATCCAAAATCTGTACCCTGTTCCTGCTTTCCCCCCATATCCCTTCATTCCGTTAGCCCTAAGAACTATATCTAACTCTCTCTTCAATACACTTTGGAGTGTGGGAGGAAACCAGAGCTCCCAGGGAAAACCCTCACAGGTCACGGGGTGAATGTACAAACTCCGTACAGACAGCACCCATAGTCAGGATCGAACCCGGGTCTCTGGCACTGCAAGCGCTGTTAGGCAGCAACTCTACCGCTGCGCCACCGAGCCGGTGCCGGTTTTACGGACTGGAGAACGCAGAGAATTATGATTTGGTCAGATTGACTTCTCCACTTTCCCATTTGACAGTAGGTTTCTCATGCAGAAATAAAAATATATCAAGTAAATTTTTTTTCTTAACTCACTTGGATGCCACCTGGAAAATTAAAATGTTGATTTGATAACGGGGAAGATTTGGCCTGAAGGGAGTGGTTTGCTTTTGAGCCGTAAAGTCATAAAGTGATACAGTGTGGAAACAGGCCCTTCGGCCCAACCTGCCCACACCAGCCAACAAGTCCCAGCTACACTAGTCCCACCTGCCCGCGTTTGGCCCATATCCCTCCAAACCTGTCCTATCCATGTACCCGTCTAACTGTTTCTTAATCATTGGGATAGTCCCAGCCTCAACTACCTCCTCCGGCAGCTTGTGTGGTGGGAATGGGATGGGATTGAGGCAAAAAGGAATTTTTGTACTTTAACACTTACATTGATCAAAGTGGCCCCAGCACAAAATGCGTTGCAGCCTGTGAAGCCTGTGAAGACGAATAAAGGACAACATTCATTACATTACGGACACACAGCTACAACCTGATGCTACAAGTTTTGGACTCAAACATTTCATCGTATGCTTTGTTTCATCAAAGGTACCTTGTATTTTATTCTGGTGCAGAGGGAGACAGAGGAAAACATGTCATTATTTAACTGTCCCTTCACTATCCCTTAGTTTGCTTCTGAAGCCTGTTCACATCATTCATAAGGGCCTGAACTGTATTGAAGGAGTACTTTGCCTTTTGCTTTGTCTTCTCATTCAAATGCCGCCCGCCCTAATTGGTGATGCTTAGCTGACAGCCAGCAGGCGGCAAAGGAATTTCTAAAGCCATTTCTGCCAATGACTCCGCAAGTTAATACTTTATTGTTCTTCAGCCTTTTACTCCAGTTTTATCTGTTCCCTCCCATCGTTTGGCTCTCTCCAATTCAGATGGGCCAGCAGATTTCACAGGCTGGCCACCAACTCTTGCCAGTCAGCAGTGGCAGCTCACATGTGGAGCCTGTCCCAGCCCTGCTTACAGCCCAGTGGTATGAATATTGATTGGTCTAACTTCAAGTAGCCCGGCATTCCCTCTTTCTCTATCCCTCCCCCACCCAAGTCGCACGAGCTTCTCGTTTTCACCCAACAAACAGCTAACAATGGCCTGTTTCCCTAATCATCGTTACTTTTTTGCTTATCTTTCATTCATTGTTCTTTATCTCTCTGCATCATCGCCTATATCTCTCGTTTCCCTTATCCCTAACCAGTCTGAAGAAGGGGCTCGACCTGATATGTTACCCATTCCTTCTCTCCAGAGATGCTGCCTGTCCCGCTGAGTTACTCCAGCTTTTTGTGTCTATCTTTGGTTTAAACCAGCATCTGCAGTTCCTTCCTAACACACGGGAGCCCACACTGTCCTCACCCGCTGTCGATTTGCTCACGGGATTCACTGGATCACAATTGTGACTGAAACCTCAAGCTAATGTATTCCTCACTGAAGTTTATGCAGCTATTGAGGGTGAGATCAGCTAACTTGCTACACAAGCTACAGGAAGGGCTCATTTTATTGCTACACTTTAGGAAGCCTCAAAACTATTTACAGTCTAATCATGTCAGTAAGGTCACATTTTTGCAAACAAAATGAGCATGAGTATTATTTTATGGAAGCTTTGGGGCATTTAAATTGAACCAAAGAATCACTTCATTGAATATGTTTAACATTCGTAGGATATTGGGTACTATGGTTTTATTCAGCATCTGGAAAAAAGACTTATAGGATACAGTTCTGTGTGTTGGCTGCCAAGAGCCTCTATTCCCAACATCAAATGTAACATGAACACAATCTTCACAAAGAAGCTCCTTTTATATTCTATTCCTTATTAAAATAATCTCATGAAAGGTTCAAAACTTACAGTGCTTTCAACATCATGCTCTTTGGGAGGGGGTTGGCTAAAGTAAAAAGAGATATGCATTTCCTTCATCAACACCGTGTATTTTGAAGGCCTTTGCTTTGAGTGAGGTGTGTCCTTTAGGTCTGTTTAGAGATACAGCGCGGAAACAGGCCCTTCGGTCCACCGAGTCCGCACCGACCAGCGATCCCCGCACATTAACATTACCCTACACACACTAGGGACATTTTACACATACACCAAGCCAATTACCTTTGGAATGTGGGAGGAAACCGAAAATCTCGGAGAAAACCCATGCGGTCTCAGGGAGAGCGTACAAACTCCGTAGAGACAGCACCCGTAGTCGGGATTGAACCCGGGTCTCTGGCGCTGTAAGGCAGTAGCTTTACCGCTGCGCCACCGTGACCGCCATGTCATTGAAGGCTCTGGCCAAAGTCTTCTGCAGTTTGTTTTTACCAAATTAAGAATTAAATTTATCTTCATGTCAAGAGTAGCACTTGCTTTTGTGAAATCTCTGTACTTTTAAAACATACTTTAACATGTGTTGATTTAGTGGTATGTTTCGCAGCCAATGGCATAATTGATTTTTCACATTGTAACCCGGTGAGGTTCCAGCGACTATTTAAATTGGAGTTTCGGACTTCCCTGTCAAAATGCTCCTTATGACAGTAATGAAGGAATGAAATGTGGCTGAAATTCTGCAACTCGCGGTGCAGTAGACAGTTCAGCTCCGTAATTGTACGCTTCTGTAGTGATTAAGTTACTCCACTTGCAGCCAAAGTTCTGGACCATTGATCCAGCAACACAAGTCTGAATCCCACCGTGGCACCTGGGGAATTTAAATTCAAGCAATCAGACAAACCTGGAGGGTTTTTTTCCCCTGAGAAACCATAAAACGACAAGATTGTTGTAAAACCTGCCTGGTTCAATAATGTCCTTCAGGGGAGAAAATCTGCCAACCGTACCTGGTCTGTCCGACACACAATCCTTGATCCACCTACGCCTTTCACTTTTAACTGGAGCCTCAATTTAAGAGCAAATAAGAATGGACAAAAAGTGCTGGTATTGTCAGCAATGCCAGCAAGCTGTGAAGGAATAACAAAATAGTTTCTCCGAGATAAAGAGCAGACGTATATCGATTCACCGACAGGAACTATTTCTGCCACATTGAATCCAGAACTACAACTTGACTTCTTTTCATCCATAGATTCATACAACATTAATTATTTCAATCAAAATATTTTTGTTTTGATTCCAATTTGTTTATTTAATCATTATCAAAATAAAGCTTGCTCTTTCTCGTTCGATGTCATAAGGTTAGATAGAACTGAATTATATATTTAAGAAACATTTACTGTTACACAACCCAGTAATGAATACATTATTGTACAAAAACTTTTTGAAACACATGTGCTGCTTTTACAGATTAGTTTCCTTAAGTAGATACAGTTTCGAATTTAAAAAATATTGAAGAATATTGGCCAGAACTAAATAAAGAATGCTGCCTAAAGTACCTGAGCTACTGCACCAAAGTAAGTTGTGGATTCTTTAGAGAAACGCTCACTTTCAACTTCACTAAGGTGGGTGACTCATTTTGCAGTTTTCTTGAAGTTGACCTTCAAAGAATGGCCACTTTGTTCACAGCATCCCAAATATTAAAGAAAGGCTGCAGTTTTCCATTTTCTTCAGAGTGTCTTTCAAGTGAATTGCTTTTACTGCTTTTACAGATTCTAAGAACAACTTACGAAACATATTTGGGGATTCACTCACTTGTTCCAACAATTAAGAATTACCCCTCGCTTTTAAAGTTTTGCATTGTAAATTCTTGCTGGCCACCGAATCTCCCAGAGTTGGCTGGATTATTCCAAATGGATCATGACTCCATGGTAATTATGATGAGACCAATGTTTGAATCAGTTGTTATTAAAAAACCCAGAAAAGAATTGGTTGAAAAATGAACAAAGGTAGCTAACGCCTGCATAACATTAATTTGTAAGCATGTAATCATTGCTTGCTTAGTAGGGTAAATAACTCACATTCCTTAAAGGGTTAACATGTTTTGAGTTGTACGCTGACTGAATATTATTATTTATCGATTATTATTTATAAAAAAATATTTTAGTTTAAATGTTATTAAAATCATGAATATTTGGTAAATTATGATTAATTTCAAGAATCATTCAGACCGCTGTATGCGTTTCACTTATGTAGCTGTAAAGTCAGTCTCAGTGGGTAGGACAGGCTGCAACGCCTGACAGCTGGACCTAAACTGGATTCAATTTCATGGAAAATACTCTTTAAATCAAAGACAATTCTGCTTGGAGAAAGATGTACCTTCTGGAAATGAATAGACGATGGCTTGTGGTACTATCAGCTGGCCCACTGAATCAATAGCACAAGCAATGGCTTTGTACATCCATTCAGCATCCTATTTATTTCCCCTCAGTACTTGAGTGCACCTGCTGAGCTGTCCAGCACTATAGTAGCGAGTGCCCTGGTATTGTCTATTCCTGTAATGGCTAAAGATGTTAACTTTATACCTTTATATTCTAACTGGATCTACATTCATTATCTGGCCAGATGGAGACACCTGTTTAAACTCTCCGATTTACAATCCACATTGCAAACCGTAATCGGACATTCCCTATTAAGTACAGATTCGCACTTCTGCTAAAAATGACTAACCATACGTGGATTTGAGATTACTTCTGTTAGTTTATCCCTCTTTCTGTTCACTAAACATTAATTGCTGATCTTTTTTTTTTATCACTCTCTGTACTCCCAGTTAATTATCGTGCTGTAAATCTCTTTCAACTCTACATGCCAGCAGTTCGGGGATATCAATGGCTCTTTCAGGTACTGGCTGCTTGTCTGTCGCGCGAGGCTCAGCTGTGCTTTGGGATGATGAGCATTAGCGCCCTGCTGAGACGATTCTCCCAATCTTACAGCTACCAACAGGAACTCAAAGGGATTCGCCACACTTCTACCTGTTTCCTTAATCCCCACTTTCTCTTCCTTCCCTTTGTCCTTATGCTGCTATGTCAGCTGGGATGAAACTGTTTTTTTTTTCTGATGTGGTTCTTACAGATAGTTAACCCATTTCTACCCAGAGCTGGCACTGCAGTCAATTCTTGTAGAAACCCATTGTCCCCGTACCTCGAAATACCTGAAAGTGATTGATGCCAGTTTGCATTCATCTGCTGGAACCTAGCTGCTTTAAGCTTCAAATGTTGCACTTTCTTTGTGCCTCGACAGTAGGCTGACCTATTTTCTAATGAATCGCGTTTCCAAAGTTGGTTTGTGTTCCTTTACTGTTTTTATTGTTTGTCACTGTAAGTAACAGTGGATCTATACATGGTGCTTCAGTCCCAGTCCTCAACGTATATCCAGTTGTAATATCCAGCTGAATGGCTGTAATGAATTTCAAGGATCTGGTGCATTACACTGCAGCTCGTGTTGGAGGTTAGAATGGATCTTTGATCACACGGAAAACACATAATGCTCTCGCATTGTATTCCTTTGTTCACCTTGCTTTAAGTGATTTAATGTTCGTGCCACAAAAATGACAAAGCAGCGAGCAAGTTAAGTGTACGCACTCAGGGCCTTGGCGCAGAGTTTTCTTCTGTGTGTCATCATGAAGGGAATGAATATCCGTCAGTCTGTGGCTTAGTTCAGTTTAGTTTATCGTCACGTGTACTAAGGTACAGTGAAAAGCTTTTTGTTGCGTGCTATCCAGTCAGCAGAAAGACAATACATGATTACAGTCGATCCATTTACAACGTATATATACATGCTAGGGGAATAACGTTTAGTGCAAGGTAAAGCCAGCAAAGTCCAATCAACGATAGTCCGAGGGTCATCAAAGAGGTAACTAGTAGGTCAGCACTGCTCTCTGGTTGTGGTAGGATGGTTCAGTTGGCTGATAACTGCTGGGAAGAAACTGTCCCTCAATCTGGAGGTGTGTGTTTTCACAGAAGGAGTGGCCGGGGAGCGACTCGTCCTTGATTATGCTGCTGGCCTTGCCGAGGCAGCGTGAGGTATAAATGGAGTCAATAGAAGGGAGGTCCCTTCAATGTCCTTCTGAGATTACCCCACTAAACAAAGGCTGGTGGCACAGGAGTCGGCACCCATTTCTCTCTGCCGTGTAAATTCCAAGTCTTGGCTTTACTGGGAACACGTGAGATGTTTAGTATAGTTTAGTTTGGAGATACAGCCCGGAAACAGGCACTTCGATCCACTGAGTCCACACCGACCAGCGATCCCTGTACATTAGCACTATCCTACACACACTAGGGACAATTTACAATTACACCAAGCCAATTAACCTATATACCTGTACGTCTTTGGAGTGTGGGAAGAAACCAAAGAGCTCGGAGAAAACCCACGCGGTCATGGAGAGAAAGTACAAACTCCGTACAGACAGCACCTGTAGTCGGGATCGCACACGGGCTTCTGGCGCTGTAAGGAACAACTCTACCGCTGCGCCACGTGCTGCCCACTAAAATGTAAAATGTCTCCAAATGAAAGGGTAGGAATCAAATGTTGTAAAGCTCACGTTATTTCAGATGTTTTCGGAGTAACACTTGGGGAGATCTGTGAGCAACTGCAGTTGGGGGCGGCATGGTGGCGCAGTGATATTGCTGCCATACAGCACCAGAGACCCGGGTTCAATCTTGACCATGGGTGCTGTTTGCACGGAGTCTGTACATTCTCTCCGTGACCACATAGTTTTTTTCTGGCTGCTCCGGTTTCCTCCAACACTCAAAAGACGTACAGGTTTATAGGTTAATTGGCTTTGGTAAAGATTGTACATTGTCCCTAATCAATAGACAATAGGCAATATTGCAGGAGTAGGCCATTCGCCCCTTCGAGCCAGCACCACCATTCACTGTGATCATGGCTGATCGTCCACAATCAGTACCCTGTTCCTGGCTTCCCCCCATATCCCTTGACTTCACTATCTTTAAGAGCCCTACCTAACTCTCTCATGAAAGCATCCAGAGAATTGGCCTCCGCTGCCCTCTGAGGCAGAGAATTCCACAGACTCAAAACTCTGGGTAAAAAAGTTTTTCCTCATCTCCGTTCTAAATGGCCTACCCATTCTCAAACTGTGGCCCCTGGTTCTGGACTCAGCCAACATCGGGAACATGTTTCCTGCGTCTAACACGGGTCGGCAACCTTGTTCTGCATAGGGGCCAGAACCCATGCTTGTGAGCGGAGGGCGGGGCCACATCTAGTTCAAGTTCCAGTTCCAGTTCCAGTTCAAGTTCATATTTATTGTCACGTGCACCAATTTATCGCCATAGTTAATAAATGGAGGTAATAATAATACATACTGACTAAACTTTGACTTATATTTATATATTTAAGCAACATTATGTCTACTGAACATAGCAGTTCGAAGGCTCTGTACTTAGAGGAGGGACAGGGTGCCCGGACAACGCCAGCCTCCACCGAGCCCTGGGTGCCCCCAGTGAGGGAGGGCAAGGCGGGGGGAGGCAGGGGCCAGGAGAGCGGCTGCCTACTCGGATTGCCGGGATTACCGGCGTCACGCCGCCCACCTGCCGCTGCTCACCATCGGTGGACATGAGCGACCGGTCTGAGCGGGGCTCGCTGGACCGGCAGCTGGGTTGCGATGCAAAGGCCCAACCCCCCCCTGCCTCCCCTCCCCGTCCCCGTCCACCTCGTCCCGCCCCCGCCTGGACCTCCCCGGCCAGGCCAGTCGCAAAGGTAAGGCGGAGGCCGAGCTGTCTGACGGGGACAACGAGAGCCTGGACAGCATGCTCAACTCCAACGAGACCATCAACTCCTCATCAAGCACAGGCTCCTCATTCAGGGAAAGGCTGCCCGAGGCACCCTCCTGCCCGCAGACCTACCTGTGAGAAACACGTCACAGCTGGGACTCCCCCACCATCAACAACAACATCTTCCAGTGATGGCAGTACCGCATCAGATTAAAAAAATACGCCTGCGGGCCGGATGATTTCGGGTTACGGGCCGGATCCGTACCGTGGGTCGTAGGTTGCCGACATCTGCTCTAGCGTGTCCAATCCCTTAATAATATTATATGTTTCAATAAGATCCCCTCTCATCCTTCTAAATTCCAGAGTATACAAGCCCTGTCGCTCCATTCTTTCAACATATGACAATCCCGCCATCCCGAGAATTAACCTTGTGAACCTACGCTGCACTCCCTCAATAGCAAGAATGTCCTTCCTCAAATTTGGAGACGAAAACTGCACACAATACTCCAGGTTTGGTCTCACCAGGGCCCTATCCAGAAGGACCTCTTTGCTCCTATACTCAACTCATCTTGTTATGAAGGCCAACATGCCATTAGCTTTCTTCAATGCCTGCTGTACCTGCCTGCTTACTTTCAGTGAATGATGAACAAGGACACCTGGATCTCATTGTACTTCCCCTTTTCCTAACTTGACACCATTCAGATAATAATCTGCCTTCCTGTTCTTGCCACCAAAGTGGATAACCTCACATTTATCCACATTAAACTGCATCTGCTCACTCACCCAAACTGTCCAAGTCACCCTGCATCCTCATAGTATCCTCCTCACAGTTCACACTGCCACCCAGCTTTGTGTCATCTGCAAATTTGCTAATGTTACATTTAATCCCTTCATCTAAATCATTAATGTATATTGTAAATAGCTGCGGTCCCAGCACCGAGCCTTGCGATACCCCACTAGTCACTGCGTGCCATTCTGAAAGGGACCCATTAATCCCTACTCTTTGTTTCCTGTCTGCCAACCAATTTTCTATCCATGTCAGTACCTTACCCCCAATACCATGTGCTCTAATTTTGCCCACTAATCTCCTGTGTAGGATCTTATCAAAGGCGTTCTGAAAGTCCAGGTACACTACATCCACTGGCTCCCCCTTGTCCATTTTCCTAGTTACATCCTCAAAAAATGAGTCAAGCATGATTTCCCCTTCGTAAATCCATGCTGACTCGGACCGATCCTGCTACTGCTATCCAAATGTGCCGCAATTTCATCTTTTATGATTGACTCCAGCATCTTCACCACCACCGATGTCAGGCTAACTGGTCTATAATTCCCTGTTTCCTCTCTCCCTCCCTTCTTAAAAAGTGGGGTTACATTAGCTACCCTCCAATCCACAGGAACTGATCCTGAATCTATAGAAGATTGGAAAATGATCACCAATGCATTCACGATTTCTAGAGCCACCTCCTTAAGTACCCTTAAGTGCGTAGGATAGTGCAAGTGTACAGGGATCACCACTAAGCAAGAATATTTACAAATTAATGTTATGCAGGATATAACACACAGGCAACCAGGGATCGCTGTATCTAAACTAAACTAAACTGGAGCTGCTAATAACACATTGGTGCAAACTAATTGTGTGGATAGTTTAAGTCCAGGCGATATTTACCAAGATGGGTTAATTGCCATAAATTCAGCCAGATTTCTGTGCATACATGACATGCTATTGTTGTCCCTGTTATTGGCGGCCAGCGGTACAGCAGTTAGTGCTGCTGCCTCACAGTGACAGAGACCCAAGTTTGGTCCTGACCTCAGGTGCTTTCGGCGTGGAATTTCCAATTCCTACCTGCGACTTTGTGGATTTTCGCCAGCTCCTCTAGTTTCTTTGCGCATCCACAGGTGGTGTATACCCTGGTTTCAATGTAGCTGGGCTGCAGCAGAATCAAATGGCATTGATGGGGAGTAAAGGCTCTGTCTCACGGTGTTGCGAGAGTGCCGAGCCTATGCCACGGGAGCGCCGCACGGATGCTGCGCGGGGGCCGAGTGATTTAAGTACGGCTGGTCCCACGAGCTTGCAGTAAGTAAAAAAAAAGGGCGGGCCGACTGCGATGATGTCATTTCGGATCTGCGGGGCTGTGGCGGCGGCCGTGCTGATCGCGGCGCTGTGGCGGCGGCCGTGCCGCACACGTGCCTCACTGACGGAGGCTGTGGCGGTGAAGGGGTTCTACTCATGGCGCTCGTGCCCCACTGGCGGCGGCCGTGAAGGTGACCGTGCCGCACTCGTGCATCACTGGCGGCGGCTGTGCGGTAGGAACATATTTTTGAACAGTGTTGGTTTTATTTTAGCACCGTGCGGTGTTGGGAACAACGCCGCACGGCCCCGGAATTGTGCGTTTGACCGAGCCCGTGGTCTCTGGCGGCTCAGGAGCGGTAGATAGTTCCTGTTTCGCCGCCAATGTTCCAGACTCGTGCAACAGGCCTTTAAGGGAGAGTAGTTTATAGTGCAATAAGGGGCTGAGGGGGAAATGGGATTGATGTGCTAGCTCTTAGAACTGCCTTGAAGCGCTGAATAGTTTTAGAACGGACTTGAAGGGCTGAATAGTTTTCTTTTGCATGTAGGGAAGTACAACATTTGGATTTGGAATTGCAGTAGTTTGCTTTTAAGAATATTCAAATCAAATCAAATCAAAGTTATTTATAAAGCACATTTAAAAACAACCCACGTTGACCAAAGTGCTGTGCAGACCAGAGCAGGCAGCTAAAATCACAAAAAGAAACTGACATACACAGGAACAGCACACAGCACATAGGTACAAATAATCAGCTCAAGGACACAAAACAAACATCAGCCACATCAGTGGATCCAAATGCTAGTGAATTAAACTAAGTTTTGAGCCTGGACTTAAAAGAGTTGATGGAGGGGGCAGATCTGATAGGGAGGGGAATGCTGTTCCACAGTATTGTCCTATTTCCTTTTGTAAGCACCAAAGATAGACACAAAGTGCTGGAGTAACTCAGTGGGACTGGCAGCATATCTGGATAGAAGGCAAGGGGTGACGTTTCCAGTCGAGACCCTTCTTCTTTTGCAAACATTCAAGTTGCCTCTGGTCTTGTGTGCAGACATGCTGCCTCTGAGAATACACGACTAGGAATAGTTACCAGGTGGAAATGTGTATTAGTGATGCAGGCATTATCATCCCCCATATTATTCCTCGCTTGCTGGAGCCTGGCTTCTGCTTGGCAAACTTCACAGCAGAAAACAAGACCACTGTCCTGAAAACATCAATTCAGCACCTGGAGCTCAAAGGTGTCTCTCGGTAAAATACGAATTGTACAGGAACTCACAAAATCATACTTGTGTAGGAAGGAACTGCAGATGCTGGTTTATACCGAAGATAGACACAAAATGCTGGAATAACTCAGCGGGACAGGCAGCATCTCTGAAGAGAAGGAATGGGTGACGTTTCAGGTCGAGACCCTTCTTCAGACCATTATCTGATCTACCTTCAGGTTTCAACTAATGGGGTATCTGAAGTTCATGTGTCAGCTCCACCCCCATTCACACAATCCTCTTTAATCTAATTAATTGTTTATTCAGGTACCACTTGAATCTCGAGACTGTCGGAGTTGGAATAGGAACCCGCAATTTGGTCTATGTCACACGTTGCCACAGCTACCCTCGTCACTTGTGTCCACAGCGTTCGAACATCCAGCTCAGTGGCGGACTGGCCAGGGTGTCAGCTTGCCCGATGGCAAGTGGGCCCCTGATGAAGTGGGCCCCCTATATCAAGTGGGCCCCTGATGAAGTGGGCCCCGTTTGTCTCCTGGCAACCAATATTTTTAGACCCAGTCCGCCACTGATCCAGCTCCTACTCCCGTGGCTACAAGTGGAATAGTGCTGGTGATTTTGCTGGATTCAGACTCACGCCTAAAGCCTTGGTGGGCGGGAGGAAAAGGGGAAGAAAAGGAAATTATAAATGTATAACGATAATCATAACGATTGTCAACCCAGCTAAAACAAAAGTGTGAAGGATGGTCCCGACCTGAAAAGCCACCTATCCATGTTCTCCACGGATGCTGCCTGACCTACTGAGTTACTCCAGCACGTTGTGAAACGCCACCTATCCATGTTCTCCACGGATGCTGCCTGACCCGCTGTGTTACTCCAACACGTTGTGCCTTTTGTTTGTTAAATAGAAGATCTAGATTAATATTTATAAAGAGGTATTCAGTTTAAATATACAATAAACATGATACTGCGGGACTCATAGTCTCATAGAGTGATACAGTGTGGAAACAGGCCCTTCGGCCCAACTTGCTCACACCAGCCAACATGGCCCAGCTACACTAGTCCCACCTGCCTGCGTTTGGCCCATATCCCTCCAAACTGTCCTATTCATGTACCTGTCTAACTGTTTCTTGAATGTTGGGATACTCCCAGCCTCAACAACTTCCTCTGACAGATTGTTCCATACACCCACCACCCTTTGTGTGAAAAGGTTACCCCTCAGATTCCTATTAAATCTTTTCCTCTTCACCTTAAACCTATGTCCTCTGGTCCTCGATTCACCTACTCTGGGCAAGAGACTCTGTGCATCTACCCCATCTATTCCTCTCGTGATTTTGTACACAATGATGTTGAGTAGTTATGCTTAACCTCAGTCTGCACCATAATAACTTTGAATAATTCTCAGTGTTGAAAATACGGAGAATAGGCATTGATGCTGGACTCTGATCGGCACTGGTGAAGGTTAGTGGCACCGACTGCTGGTGCTCTCCACACGTTGACCCATCATGGTAACTCATGAAGATACAGTGCCTGTACTTGGTTTTGCGTTCAAACCCTGTTGTTGTCGCACTGACTATGAATTTGCACTGAGAAAATGGCACCATATTCGTGCCTACAATCTTCATCACACTGCACTTGCTGTTGTGTTTCTCAGCTGCGAGGTGGGCAGCTAGGTCTCACGTGTAATGTTTGGAGCGGCACGGTGGCGCAGCGGTAGAGTTGCTGCCTCACAGCACTTGTACTGCCAGAGCCCCGGATTCGATCCCGACTACCGGTGCTGCCTGTACGGATTTTGTACGTTCTCCCCGTGACCGCGTGGGTTTTCTCCGAGATCTTCAGTTTCCTCCCACACTCCAAAGACGTACAGGTTTGTAGGTTAATTGGCTTGGTGTAAGTGTAAATTGTCCCCAATGTGTGTAGGGTAGTGTTAATGTGCGGGGATAGCTGGTCGGCGCGGACTCGGTGGGCTGAAGGGCCTGTTTCCGCACTGTATCTCTAAACTAAACTAAAATATCAGTAGTGGTTGACGCATTCAGGAGCTGTGCCTTAATCATTTGCTGCCAATTACTTTGACATATTGGGCCCCAGTTCCTGATTCAGGCCCTGAACCTTGTGGACCCAGGCCAGCTGTGTTTCTCTAGTTCAAGGCCTCTTACTTCATACCAGTTACAAATCCATGTTTGCAACCTATTCAGCCCTTTCCCATACTGGATCCACATGTCTGTTTTCGGAGTAACCAAGTTAAAGCCACCTACGTTTTAAATTCAATCACAGCAGGTTTCCCTGGTGCTGCAGCTCTTCATGAGGCCTACCAGCACGTTGCTCCAGGTATGTTTGGTACAAACTCTGAGGCAGGTCCAGACTGATGGTAAGGTCAGATTCTGGCAAAATCCAACTCCTCAAAGCACAGTAATTCCAGAATCACTTACAAAGAAATAAAACAGGAAAAAACACCAGGAACTGTCCGGCCAGGTCCCAACTACAGCCCCAATATTGTGTGGGTTACCTGGTATCAACAGCCTCACCTGGTTATCCTCAGAGCTCTTTGGAAGGTTTTAGTTTGGAGTTGGGAGGTGGAGGTAGGTGGATATATCTAAACCACGATCTCCACTCTGGATTGCTATCTGGTACCTCTGTTGGGAAGCCTGACATCTGCAGATGCCACTTAAGAACAAGATTGGGTATGGCTTGTTGTGTAGGAAGGAACTGCAGATGCTAGTTGACACCGAAGATAAACACAGAATGCTGGGTTAACTCAGCGGGACAGGCAGTATCTCTGGATAGAAGGAATGGGTGACGTTTGGGGTTGAGAAGTCTGAAGAAGGGTCGTGACCTGAAATGTCACCCATTCCTTCTATCCAGAGATGCTGCCCGTCCCGCTGAGTTACTCCAGCATTTTGTGTCTATCTTCAGATACCATTGTGTTGCTATTCATGGGGGAATAGTTCGGTAACAGGGGTTACTCGCAGAAAGGTTTTACTTGTAAAAGGTATGAATAATTTGCTGGAAATCATGAATCCTTGGAGGAAACTAAGAATGGGATTGGGGTTGGGGGATGTAAAGATAAACAGATTGTGCAGTACAGTTCTCTCTAAAGAAGCCGTGCCTGACACCGCTCTGTAGCTCCGATGTCTCTGAGCACCAGAGTGGACTGGCTGGCACTGTTTAAGCATTCTGAAAGCAACATATGCAGGCTGACATCAACAATGGTGAAACGCGGCCACCATAAGATATGCTGGGATAAAACCTAAAGCCACCAGCTCAGAAACAAGCAAATGAAAGCCCCGAGCTGCAGAGCTAATGTGCAAACTTGTTTCCGTCCTCTATGGCTGCATCATTTATTCAGGAGGTAGGAGCAGGAGACAGGGACTGGCATTTGCTTGATACTCAATTATACATTAGTGTACATCACTTGGCAATCTGTTCATATCAATTTAATTGGATTTTAATATTGCCTCTGATCTTGTTGTCTAATTAACAGTATTGGCTGGCAATAAAGCATAACCACACACTATGTAACACCTTTGATCCCTGCCATATGTAGCTCCTCCATTGATTACCACATTTCCAGATATTCCGCTCTCTCAATGTGGGCCGTACTAAATGAGGGGGAGAAAAAGCACAATCTCCCTGCAATACAAAAATACACATCCTCTTGCAACTTCATTTGTTTCAGTTGTCATTCTTTTTTGATTAAGAACGATAATTATATATATTTTTTTAAATCGCTTCCCTGAATATTGTATGCAAATAACACTCTAGGCATGCATCTGATAATACCAAGGGTGTGATCGGGCGTCTGCCTTGGCAGAACTGGCACTACTCTAGCAGAGATTAAGCTGGTGAGGAGCCAACACATGATTGGTACCTCCAGTGTGCCAGCGAAGCTCAGCATATCTGTTACAAATGTCATAAATTATTTCTTGACCATTAGCAGTTTTTATGCATCAGAGCTGTTCTCCAGGCATATTAAATCAGTCACAAGGAAGAGCACGCTAGGACATCTGGGGCTGCCAGATAATTCAGTTAATTTCTATTCCCCTGAACCTGGAGGTGTTAATTTGGAAGCAAAACAGCAGAGTAGGAAGAATGCTAATACGTCATTTGAATGATTAATGCAATCAGGGGGTATGTAGGACCTTTGTTTACTTTTTAATTTCTTGACATGGCACAGTGACGAGAAGACCTCTGATTTGAAGTTACGGAGGCTGGCGCAATGCATTTATACCCTGTGATTCCAAGCTGGGCTGTAGGGAGTTTTGTTCAGAGATACAGCGTGGAGACAGGCCCTTCGGCCCACCGAGCCCGTGCCGACCACGATCCCCGCACACTAACACTATCCTACACACACTAGGGACATATTTTACATTTACCAAGCTAATTAACCTACAAACCTGTACGTCTTTGGAGTGTGGGAGGAAACCGAAGATCTTGGAGAAAACCCACGCAGGTCACGGGGAGAACGTGCAAACTCCGTACTGACAGCACCCGCAGGCGGGATCGAACCCGGGTCTCTGGCGCTGCATTTGCTGTAAGGCAGCAAATCCACCGCTGCAGGAGAAGGGGGTTGGTATATAAATGAACGGGAATCTTTTGTCCCTGTAATGGGCACAGCGAGGAGAGCGGATGAAATAGTTTCTGCTGCTCTAAGCTGTGGGCCGGTGAGCAGGGAGGGGTGCTTGAAGCCAGCAGGATGCAGACAGCTCGGAGAGCGGGGCAGGGGAGCCGCGGTGTGCTCTGAACCAGCATATGAAGCTCGGAAGACCACACCGGCAGCTGCAGTGCGAAAAGGTTCAGTATGAAAGGCATGAAGCGGCGAGTCCGACTTTCTTCTGTCTTATATGAGGGACTCAGGTCAAAGGCAATGCTCCATTGCAAAGCAAGTCCTGGCCTACATGCTGTACACACAGCTGGCTGTTTGGCAGCACTGTCTTTAAAGTTCCATTCTCCTCATCAGACATTTTGAATGCCTTGGCAACACTTCTCACACACCTGCTGCTATTATACCTTTTAATTCCAAATGCTGAACCACATAAAGTTCACGTGATAGTATAATTAGGCCATTCGGCCCATCGAGCCCACTCCGCTATTCAATCATGGCCTATCTCTGCCTCCTAATCCCATTTTCCTGCCTTCTCCCCATAACCCTTGACACACGTTCTAATGAAGAATTTGTCTATCTCTGCCTTAAAAATATCCACTGACATGGCCTCCACAGCCCTCTGTGACAATGAGTTCCACAGATTAACTACCCTCTCACTAAAGAAGTTCCTCCTCACCTCCTTTCTAAAAGAGCGCCCTTTAATTCTGAGGCTGTGACCTCTGGTCCTAGACTCTCCCACCAGTGGAAACATCCTTTCCACATCCACATGCCTTTCATTATCCTGTAAATTTCAAGGAGACCCGCCCTCAACCTTCTAAACTCCAGTGAGTAGAGACCCAGTGCTGTCAAACGCTCTAAATGTACACAACACCTTTTTCAGTTTGCTGGCAGAGGAGTCAGTCAGTTCAGTTTAGTTAATTGTCACGTGTACCGAGGTACAGTGAAAAGCTTTCGTTAACTGTGTCTCTCTACCTGCCCTGGTGTGAGTGAGGGGCCACTGGCTAATGTGGAACCCACATTGTGGTGTGAACAGGGATTTCACTTTAGTCTGGGGCTTGCTGCTTGTGTGAGCAAGAGATCGGAAATTAACTTGGAGCCCACGTTTTGGTGTGTGGTTACTGCGGTGCCTATGTTTTTATGCCATCCAGGGATGGCAGCTCTAGCAATATATGTCCATGATTTTACCACTTACATTGAGGACATGTTTCCGTGCAGACTCCCAGTTTGGTGGCTTGACCCAGCAGTAAATAGTGTTCTCTGTATTGCAAATGTGTGAGGTTGAGTGCATGTTTCAGGCTGACTCTTCAGTCCAATACCAAGGTCTGAGGTGCTGTCCTTCTGATGAACCATGATGTCCTTCTGGCATGAAGCTGAGGGGGTTTTGTTATACAGTTGGATGAGTGCAGGGAGCTGTGGAAGAACCTCAATCCTTCTTCCAGCATTACCATACACTTACTGTAGGGTATAGCCTTTTCACAACACAATTCCGTCACTCGCCTGATGTCAATGGAAGTAGGCTCAACTGATTTTGATAAGTGGCCATCGTCTCTGTTAAAACTGGAGAGCTGCCAGTGCTTAATGAGTGCCGTCAGGCAGCTTGATGATCAGGGGGAGTGGCAGTGGGGGCAGGAAACTGGCAGCTCCTCTGTGGAGCCAGATGAGCAGGGCAACCGTTAAAAAGGCTCCACTGGGCCCCACAAAGACCAGTTTAAAAAACATTGTTTCTGGAGCAATTTTCAGTGTGGTTTGGGTAGGTGATGTTCAGCTGCACTGCTTGGGGCTATCACAATCTGTCCTCACCTCACCTCACAGTAAGCGCAAACGTGCGCCTGTGTATTAAGGTCAATCAGTAAACACGGGCAGAAGGCGGACACAAAATGCTGGACTCACTCAGCGGGACAGGCAGCATCTCTGGAGAGAAGGAATGTCCAGTCTGAAGAAGGGTCTCGACCCGAAACGGCATCCATTCCTTCTCTTCAGAGATGCTGCCTGTCCCGCTGAGTTACTCCAGCATTTTGTGTCTATCTCCGGTTTGAACCAGCATCTGCAGTTCCTTTCTAAACATGAGCAGGAGGCTCCGCCCAGTTTCATCACGAGCAGCGACGGACTAAACTGCTCAATAGTGTGAGGGGCCAGCAGTGTCTCCTTATAGCTTTCACGTTGCACATGGTACTGAAGGAGGGTGCAGGAAGGAACTGCAGATGTTGGTTTAAACCAAAATTAGACACAAAAAGCTGGAGTAACTCAGCAGGACAGACAGCATCCCTGGATGGATGGAATAGCAGGAGGAGGGAGCGGGACCACAGTTAAACTGACCGCAAACTTGTTACTTCTTATGCTCAAGGCCTTACTGAGAAAAGATTGGCTGTGGCATGGATGTATTCACGAGAGAGTTAGATAATGCTCTTAGGGCTAACGGAATCAAGGGATATGGGGAGAAAGCAGGAACGGGATACTGATTTTGGATGATCAACCATGATCCTATTGAATGGCGGTGCTGGCTCAAAGGGCCGAACGGCCTACTCCTGCACCTATTTTCTATGTTTCTTCGTTTCTATGTGCCTGCTTTGAAGCAGTGATTACAATTCAAAAGTGCTGAGTTGTGAGTTGACATTTTCTGAGGTGCAGGGGTCTTTCTTTGTTTCTTGTTATCCCAGCCAACATGTAGCAGGAGCAGAAGACAGGTCAGTAGCTAGGCCCGATTTATCAGCTGGTTAAGAGAGAACGGGCACAGCAGGAACGCGGATTGGTAAAGTTTCTAAATAAACGTAATCTCAAATATCATTTACATTCTTTAACTCAGATAAACAAAAGGCATATTTTAGTCTGAGACCATTTAAGAGCTGCTTACATTTGCATTTCTATCTTGTGGGTGACAACAAATTGGAGGGTATAGTTAACAACGGGACAAAATACCAGACCAATAATACTCTTGCATGAAGGTTTGCAAGTGGTAAGTTAATTTCAATACCAATCAGTGTAAGCCGATTAATTTTGATGGGAGGAATAAGGAGGCCAAATCCTATACGGAAAATAAGAATTTAAAGGGGAGAGAGAAACTAAGAGATTTGCAGGTGCAGATTGACACGTCATTAAAAGCAGGTTAATGAGGCCTTAAGAATGCTAACAAATAACTGAGGTTCATCTCTGAGACAGAATTGAACAGCAGAAAGGTTATACACAAAAAGCTGGAGTAACTCATCGGGACAGGCAACATCTCTGGAGAGAAGGAATGGGTGACGTTTCAGGTCGAGTCCCTTCTTCAGACGAGGAAGGGTCTCGACCCCGAAACGCCACCCATTCCTTCTCTCCAGAGTTGCTGCCTGTCCCGCTGAGTTACTCCAGCTTTTTGTGTCTATCTTTGATTTAAAGCAGCATCTGCAGTTCCTTCCTACACAGCAGAATAGTTACGTTAAACTTGATTCAAACTGTGCTCAGATCGCACTTGGGGTTTTGGGTTCAATTGTGTCTTTCATTTTAAGAATGTGCAAGAAAGACAAACACCAAGAACAGAGGTTCTGTGTATCAGGACAAGTTAAACTGTGCAAGCTACAAATGTCAACATGCACGCACGCGGCAGGTCTCTGGATATTGTCGAGCTCCTTCCTCTCTCTATGTAGTGCATGGAGGAGACTGGATACACAGCACAGATGTGCAACACATGACTGCCATTACTGTTATCATGTTCTAGTGTACACAGGGCTAAGGCACAGTGAGGGCCAATACAGTACAGGCCCTCAGCGGAATAGACAATAGACAATAGGTGCAGGAGTAGGCCATTCGGTCCTTCGAGCCAGTACCACCATTCACTGTGATCATGGCTGACCATCCACAATCAGTACCCCGTTCCTGCCTTTACCCCATATCCCCTGACTCCACTATCTTTAAGAGCTCTATCCAACTCTCTCTTGAAAACATACAGAGAATTGGCCTCCACTGCCTTCTGAGGCAGAGAATTCCAGATTCACAACCCTTTGTGTGAAAAAGTTTTTCCTTATGTCCGTTCTAAATGGCTTACCCCTTATTCTTAAACTGTGGTCCCTGGTTCTGGACTCCCCCATCATCAGGACCATGTTTCCTGCCTCTAGCATGTCCAAACCCTTAATAATCTTATATGTTTCAATAAGATCCCCTATCATCCTTCTAAATTCCAGAGTATACAAGCCCAGCCGCTCCATTCTATCCGCATATGACAGTCCCGCCATCCCGGGAATTAACCTGGTGAACCTATGCTGCACTCCCTGAATAGCAAGGATGTCCTTCCTCAAATTTGGAGACCAAAACTGCACACAATACACCAGGTGTGGTCTCATTAGGGCCCTGTACAACTGCAGAAGGACCTCTTTGCTCCTGTACTCAACTCCTCTTGTTATGAAGGCCAACATGCCATTCGCTTTCTTCACAGCCTGTCGTACCTGCATGCTTACTTTCTGTACAAGGACCCCCCAGATCTCGTTGTACTTCCCCTTTTCCCAACTTGACACCATTTAGATAATAATCTGCCTTCCAGTTTTTGCCACCAAAGTGGATGACCTCACATTTATCCACATTAAACTGCATCTGCCATGAAGGTGACTCCCTACTCCAGCTTTACCTGAAGAGAGTCTCTGTTTGAACTCTTCATGGAGAGTCCAATGCTGAATTGAGCAACTGTCCATATGGTGCCAGCACAACAACCTGGCCCTCAACACCAGCAAAACCAAGGAACTGATTGTGGACTTTGGAAGGAGTAGGATGGGGACCCACAGTCCCGTTTATATCAACGGGTCGATGGTTGAAAGGGTCAAGAGCTTCAAATTCCTGGGCGTGCACATCTCTGAAGATCTTTCCTGGTCCGAGAACAATGATGCCATTATTAAGAAAGCACATCAGCGCCTCTACTTCCTGAGAAGATTACGGAGAGTCGGTTTGTCAAGGATGACTCTCTCTAACTTTTACAGGTGCACAGTAGAGAGCATGCTGACCAGTTGCATCGTGGCTTGGTTCGGCAACTTGAGTGCCCTGGAGAGGAAAAGACTACAAAAAGTAGTAAACACTGCCCAGTCCATCATCGGCTCTGACCTCCCTTCCATCGAGGGGATCTACCACAGTCGCTGCCTCAAAAAGGCTGGCAGCATCATCAAGGACCCACACCATCCTGGCCACACACTCATCTCCCTACTACCTTCAGGTAGAAGGTACAGGAGCCTGAAGACTGCAACGACCAGGTTCAGGAACAGCTACTTCCCCACAGCCATCTGGCTATTAAACCTGGCTCGGACATAACACTGAACTTTACTAGCCAATACTGTTATTTGCACTTTATCAGTATATTGACCATTGTGTATATATTTATAGAATGCCTTGTAGTAAATGCCTACTATGTTCTGTTGTGCTCAAGCAAAGCAAGAATTTCATTGTCCTACCAGGGACACATGACAATAAACTCACTTGACTTGACTTGACTTGACTTGAATCAGCAAAATGGTTCCCCCCAAGGGTTTTGACATTGCCCATCCACCAAATATGGTTACTGGTGGTGGGTCCCAATGAGTTGAGTTGATTCTTCCTCCAATTGGTATTTAAAGAAGATAGACACAAAATGCTGGAGTAACTCAGCGGGACAGGCAGCATCTCTGGAGAGAAGGAGTGGGTGATGTTTCAGGTCGAGACCTTTCTTCAGACTGATGTCAGGGGAGTGGGCGGTACAGAGATAAAATGTAGTCTGAGACTAGTGGGAGAACTGGGAAGGGGAGGGGATGGAGAGAGAGGGAAAGCAAGGGCTAATTGAAGTTAGAGAAGTCAATGTTCATACCGCTGGGGTGTAAGTTACCCAAGCTGGTATTTAGAGAATATGGCTTTTCCCTTACCTACATGGTGTTTGGGG
The DNA here is from genome assembly GCA_038087875.1 of Malacoraja senta. Taxonomy (NCBI): domain Eukaryota; kingdom Metazoa; phylum Chordata; class Chondrichthyes; order Rajiformes; family Rajidae; genus Malacoraja; species Malacoraja senta. The sequence continues at coordinate 75,272,820 of CM075978.1, forward strand.
GGGGGGGGATCTGTCCCGACATTTATCCAAAGATGTACAAGTTTGTAGGTAAATTGGCTTGGTATAAATGTAAATTGTGTCTAGTGTGTGTAGGATAGTGTTAATGTTCGGGGATCGCTGGTCAGTGCGAACACGGTGGGCCGAAGGGCCTGTTTCCTTATGGTATCGCTAAACTACACATGAGCCCTCTTTAATGGCACCACTGTGCACAGAGAATAAGCAGGGTTGCTATTCCCATGTGAATTTGCCTGCTGCATGGTTTGTGAGATTCCACAGCTTTGGATGGAGCTGACATGAACTCTGTGTAAGTCTTTATATTTTTGGCACGTTGAGCATGGAAAACAAATTTCAACAAGTCGCACATTTCATCTCCTGAAAGTGTTAATACACTATTCCGCAAGGATTGGCCCCCTCTTGCTTTCAGACTGAACAACATGTGTTCTTCAAGCTCAGTATGAGCTGAGTTAGAGAGTGCTATACACAGCGGTGGTAAAATCTCAGCCTGGCCTCATTCACATTCACAATCCAGACATGCCCGATATTGTCAGGGTTCCAACCTGACGTAATGCCTTATACAGTATTTACCCACTCAGCTCCTTCACACGCCTAAAAGTAAATAGACACATTTTCTAGTATATTTTAATAACTTTTAAATAATTTATGAAGTTTGAAGATTACTCACTATTGAGACTTTCAATTGAAAATAAATTGACCATGTAGCGAACTATATTCTTCTGCTTGGAGAGACGTTCTTTTTGCCTATATATTTCATTTACATTCATGGGTGAAGACGTGTAATTTAACAGATTTACCTTGCCAGTGTTTAAATTTACGTTATATTTCATGGCAACACCTAGGAAGACCAATGTGCTTTCAACACACTCTCCACATGTGCCATTAGTCCTCTGGTATTAAATCCAGGAGGCCATTCTTCACATCGAGACAAAGAAAGTTAGTTCCAAGGGCATCACAATGAAGCTTGTTCCTACCTTTAACTGATGCCTACACATATCCATTTTCAAGGGGATTACGGATCATTACGGACTATCCTTGATCGGACTTTGCTGGCTTTACCTTGCACTAAACGTTATTCCCTTATCATATATCTACACACTGTGACTGGCTCGATTGTAATCATGTATTGTCTTTCCGCTGAGTGGATAGCACGCAACCAAAAGCTTTTCACCGTACCTCGGTACACGTGACACTAAACTAAGCTGAACTGAACTGATGATCAGGAGCTGGTGTCCTGCTGATTTCTCTCTTCTTAGCACATGGTTGCAGAGGCTTTAGTGGTGTAAGAGTTCAGAAGCTTCAAGGTTGTTGGAGTAGAGGGATTCAGAGGCTGAAACAGCATTGAAACGCCAGGGTGCTGACGGCGCTATAAGTCCCTTGACATCTTCTTCTGCCTAAGTGAGTTCTGCTAACCCAGCAAAGACTAAACCAGGATCCTGGCCGCATATGTAACCACCAGCGTATCCCTTTCTAAGCTTGGCACATACAAGTTTCTGATAATCGAGTAGTTTGTGGCTGAAAAACTTTGACATGTTGTTAGAATCATCTGTTTAGAGCCTGATCTTTTCAGTATTAACCCAACAAATGTTGTTGATCACAGATTATACTCCATGTTGCCAATAGCAGGATCCTTTTCCATTTTTTGCTGGATAACAGACCAAACCCATTTGTTTGTGGGATGCACTGATCTGTGCCATTACAGAGGTGAGGAAGGCTGGAAAGGTAAAAGTGCCAGTGGACTTTTGGCGGGTGAACAAAAAACGGAGGACCTTGTCAAAGAAATAAATACGTTAAAGTCTGGACGAGCCTTTAATTGACCAAGTCAAGACGTGTTTTTGCCATATGCACAAACAAGACGATGTTGGGAGTGGAGGCCCTGCAGCAGCCTGGGACTCAGCTGGACCGGGGCGCCGCTACAAGAGGCCGAGCACATGGACCGCCCGTGGCCTACAGCGGTAGAGGACACCACGGCTACGCTTGGCCAGGCCGACCCTGCAACGGCGCCAGGACAACAGACCTCCATGGTCAGATCAATATCCCGGCACTTACAACAACTGGGACTTGAAAATGGCGCCAAACTGGCGACTCTGTATACTGTCTCAGCGTACTACTGCTATACACTTGTACTATATCTGAGATGCTTATCTAATATGTATCTAAGTGCTTATATAGTGATACTTGTACTGAACTGTATACAAGAATGAATTTCACTGTACCTCGGTACATGTGACAAATAAAGTGCCATGCCATACCATGACAATCTTGCTTGCAGTAGCATCACACGCTCACAGGCTGAGTTATTAATACCAATCCAGATTTCATTGTATTTTCAAGGACTGAAAGTTGATCCATCATCTGTAAGTTTCTTTTCAATAATTTTAACAAACACTGGCAAAAACTGAAAGAAACACCAACTTGGCCTAACGTAAAAACTGTGAAGAAAATGGTTTTCAAATCTTTATTTGAAATTGATGCCAAAATCTGTTGTAATCACGATAATGGTGCATCAATGATAATCGCACGACTAACTTCTCAACTGAGTAAAGATGAAACTAGCTCATGTTTCTTTATCTAAAAGATGCATTGCAGTCTGTGCAGATCTGTGAAATTCTGTCTCACAGAGGTATGAAAATAAACTTATGGAATGATGTGGCACAGGAGATCATGTTGCCCATTGTCCAGCATTGGCTCTATTGTCTGAAGAAGGGTCTCGACCCGAAACGCCACCTATTCCTTTTCTCCGGAGATTCTATCTGTCCCGCTGAGTTACTCCAGCTTTTTGTGTCTATCTTCGGTTTCAACCAGAATCTGTAGTTCCTTCCTACACACTGGTTCTATTTAACTGGTTTCACTTCCTTTTCTTTCCCCAGAGCTCTAAATGTTACCTTTTGAAAGTTATTGAATCTGCTTCCAATATCCTTCCAGGTAGTGCATTCCGAGCCATAACAATTTGCCGTCTAACTTTCTTCCTCCAGTCCTTCACCGTTATCCCTCAATCCATGGCCCTGCTCCTCACTTCTGTCACTGGAAGTGTTTTCTCCTTTTCTTGATCCATTCACTGTGCAGGAAGGAACTGCAGATGCTGCTTCAAACTGAAGATAGACACAAAAAGTTTGACTGGTCAGACAGCATCTCTGAAGAAAAGGAATAGGTTAAGGGGGCTCGACCTGAAACGTCACCTATTCCTTTTCTCCAGAGATGCTGTCTGACCCACTGAGTTACTCCAGCTTTTTGTGTCTATCTTCATTTTGCACTTGGTAACTGATGTTCTTCCTCGCTAATGCCACTCTAATAAAGCTCTTTGCACTTTTTCCAAGTTAGTGACATGTATTCAAAAGTATTGGTACCCTATTTTGCCAAATATATAGGGGCTGAGGATGAACTGGTGTTTCACAAAGGATTCGCCCCCATATCTCCAGTTCCCCCTCCCTCTGTCTTCTTCCACCTTTATTCCTTCCTCTGGCTCTCTCGCTTCCCATCTCTCACCTCTTCCATCCTTATCTCACATGTTTTGTCTCTTCATATCTGGCCTTTGTCTAACCATTTACCTATCACCTGTATCCACCTGTCACTTGTGGATATTGTACCCCCCCTCACCTGCATCCACCTATCACTTGCCACATTTTGTCCTGCCCCCATCACAGAGAGGGACACATAAGCATAAAGAAGGACACAGAGGCATAGAGAGGGACACATAGGCACAGAGAGGGACACTGAGGCACAGAGAGGGACACAGAAGCACAGAGAGGGAGGGGGGAGGGAGAGAGAGGGGGGCCAGAGGGAGAGGGGCAGAGAGGGAGGGGGCAAAGAGGGAGTGTGAGGGGGCAGAGAGGGAGGGGGGGGCAGAGAGGGAGGCGGGTAGAGTTTGAGAGTTGGGGGGGGGCGCATCGTCAGAGGGGAGGGCTGGTTCCTAAACCCGCGTCCAGGCTGCAGGCTGGGCCCGAGTACGGGGGGAGTGGTCGTGGGGGGTGATGTCAAGAAGCTTTTCAAAGGTTTTTCGGCAGCGACGGACCGGACCCGTGAGCTCTAGTACAGGGCCCGACTTGCTCGTATTTTCACTTGCAGGGCATGCCGCAGTCTTCAGCTATGATCTTTGGTCTTCAGTCGACGGGGCGACTTTTGTATAACGGGGGGAGGAGGGAGGGATGGGAGGTGATGTCAGTCGCAGCGCGAGCAGACGCAGCGTGAGCAGATGGCAGGCAGATCCATTGTCACGTCATCAGCGAAAAACAGGCGTTTTGATTTCAAAGTTTTATCGGATTTGTGATGATTTTTATTAATAACTCAAGAAATAAAGCACTAAATTTTAAGATAAGCCGATTTTGGACTCCAGGGGGTAAAGCTATACTGGAATATGTAAAAAAACTCCCGTTCGCGCGTCGTTTTTTCGAGAAGATGTGAAAACACACAAACAAATAAACTAACACACACACACACACACACACACACACACACACACACACACACACACACACACACACACACACACACACACACACACACACACACACACACACACACACACACACACACACACACACACACACACACACACACACACACACACACACACACACACACACACAATATAGATTATATTCTTGATCCCCGAAGACCACAGTGCAAAATTTCCTTTCCATCTTTATGATGATACTTTATTGCCACTTGTACCTAGCTAGGTGCAGTGAGATTGTTTGTTTTTGCATACAAAGCACGCAACTGAAAACAAGTGATAAAAATGAACTATTCATTAATAGACTTTACTTTCTGTACTTTAGTCAATTCATTTCCGTGTACCGGCTGCCTTTTAAACCCGTTGGCTTTAAATTTGCTCGCATACCTATTTTGTGTGGGTTTGTCAGAAGTCTGTATATACAACATCAACTCCACTGGTCTTGGCAACTCAGACATTTCATCAAAATACTCCATCAGTTTAGACATGATTTGCTTTGATGGATCCAATGGCAATTATTTTGTCTTAGGTTCTTGCATTATTCCCAGCGCTGACACCTGATTGTTATGATTGCTATTTTTTATCCCTCTCGCATTTTTTGAGTAATAGTATGATGTTTGCAATTCTCTCATCCTCGGATAGCATTCTCATCTAAAGATGATCTGCTGTTCGTGGCCAGAGCCTCTGTAATTTCCATCCTTACTTCCCTCAGCAAACTGGATTCACCCCGTCCAGACCTGCTGCTTAATCTGCCTTTTAAACACTTTTTTGTGACCTACATTTATGTTCTCCAAGAGGTCTACCACCTCTTCCTTGGCAGTTAACTTGGCAGCATCCTCTTCCTTCATGGTGAAATTTATTTAGCGACTTCGCCACGATCCAGCCTCAGTAACAAGATCTCCTTTTTTGCTCTTAATTAACCCCATGCTTCTCTTGATTATACTTTAACTATTAACCTGTTGATGAAAGACGTGTACCATTTCATGATATTCATATGTTCTCCTTGCCCCTTATTTCAGATGCATTTGAGATGCATTTTTAATCCGTATTTTTCTATTGACATGAATCTTCAATAGACTATAGTCCTTTTTAAAATTTCATTTTAACATGCATGTATTTAATTGTCCAAGAAGCTCCAGCCAAAGATATATTTCCTTCTCCCTTGCAAGAACATGTCCAGTCTATATGTGAACCAATTCCTCTTTGAAGATTGCTCACTGCTTTACCTGCCAATCTTCACTTCCAATCCATCAGGCCAAAGCCTCTTCCAATTCATTGAAATTAACTCTCCCACGTTGGAATATTTTCCTTAACCTAAAATAAAATCTAAACCTAAAAAAAAAATGATGCCTCTTTCAAGTATTCTTCTGCATCATTATCCAGAGCAAAATGTACATGGCTTATTTCCTTATTAGGCTGATAACATTCTGAACAAAGACTTTTCCCTCCGTGACATTAAGCCCATCAACTAGGGAAGCAACAAAGAAAGTCTGCTCACCAGGAAAATGGAGAAGTCCAGTGGAAACAGCGGAAAGCACCCATCCATCCGTTTAAATAACATTCGGACAGGTACATGGATCGGTATGGTTTAGAGGGATGTAGGCCAAATGCGGCAAGTGGAACTAGCTTGGATGGAGCATCTTGGATGGCATGGGCAAGTTGGGCTGAAGGGCCTGCTTCCACGCTGTATGACCCTATGACTCTATGACACCCACCCACCCACCCAAGCATCTCCTCACCCACCGAGCGAGTGAACCACAAGCCATCTCAGAACCCACAGAACAGTAGTGGAAGTAAGTCATCTTCGAGCCTGTGGATCTGCTTCAAAAGATGAAGCAGATCAAGTTCAGGAAAGGTATCCAGTGAGGTATACCTGGGCTCAATGTCAGATAAATGAGATCATGAAGTTATATTTATGACTTAGATACAAAGAACAGTACAAATTAATCAAATGTGTAGATGCTTTCACAGCCTGAGAATTAGTGGAATTGGAGAAGGCATCACTAAAAGACAAAAACACACAATGAAACAAGCCAAGGAGACAAATATTGGAGGTAAAATCCAATGCAAACAGTTGTTGGGTGTAAGAGGGAGAACTATTGATATTCTGTGAATAGTGCTGAGATACATAAGTTGGAAAGAGACCAAAGATTGTTATTGTCAGAGAAGCTTCAGAGAAGAGGCACAAAGCTGACCCCTCACCCCAAGGGCACGTTGCGAGAGATAGGAGCTATTCACACTGGAAAGGGGTTGCCTGAATGATGAAATTGTAGGCAGAAAAAGGCAATCCGAGTATTTGTTTTAAATGACACCAATGGCGCAGGGCTGAGAACAAATGTCCATGCTAATAATGTGCAATTTATCGTTTGTAATTAGGAAGAATTTCCAACCTGAAGTGGACTTCCAGGAAGAACGCTGGAATGCTTGAGAAACAGTGGGCGGCACAGTGGCGCAATGGTGGAATTGCTGCCGTGCGGCACCAGAGAGTTGGGGTTCGATCCTGACTGCGGGTGCTGTCTGTGCGGAGTTTGTACGCTCTCCCTGTGATCGCGTGGGTTTTTCTTCAGGTGCTCCGGTTTCCTTCCACATTCCAAAGACGTGCAGGTTTGTAGGATCATTAGCTTCTGTAACTCGTCCGCAGTGTGCAGGGTAGAACTAGTGCACAGCTCGGCGCGGACTCGGTGGGGCCAAAGGGACTGTTTCCACGCTGTATCTCTAAAAACTAACATCCAAATTTAGATCCTTGAGCATGGAGTCTGACATATTGTTCAAGAAGATGACATTTTAAAAATGAGTTGAGGGACTTTCCTAATATTTACGTGCCCTGTGATCATGGTAGAGTACTGAGGTTGGTGAGGGTAGAGTTGGGTGGAGATGCTAAACAAAGCGAATTACAGGGGGAGAACGCTAACATTTTGCATTTAGTTTTAAGTTAGTGCATGTGGAAAAGAAGTTGGGTAGTTTAACCAATGAGGCAATGGAAATAAGTAAATGCACAGATTTAACTAATCTCTGATTATAAATTTAAGAAAATAACTTAATATTAGAGAGTAATTTGCAGCAGTATTAAAATGATCTTAATTCTGTGAGAAAATGGCAAAGAGGCAGAGTTATTTAATTAAAGTATATGGAGGAGCAGCGCACAGGCTTTGTACCTGGTGAGACGCAGGAGGAGCCCGGCCAGGACTCACCCCACATAGCCCAGTCCCTCCACGCACTAGAATCTCCCAACCCCTGCAGAGTCGTTATTAAGATGGCTGATCCGTGGGCGGTTGCTGCTGGGACGCAAGTCGAGGCCTGATCAACCCTGGCTGGGTCGCCTGGGCGAGGGTGTCTGATGTTGTGAGGCCCGAAAGATCTGATGACCCCAGATCACATCAATGAGGGTGCGTCCCAGCACATCTAGAAGATGTATATTTTTTCACACGGACGTTCTTTTAGGAAGGAGATGAGGAGAAATTTCTTTAGTCAGAGGGTGGTGAATCTGTGGAATTCTTTGCCACAGAAGGCTGTGGAGGCCGTCAGTGGATATTTTTAAGGTAGAGATCGATGGATTCTTGATTAGTATGGGTGTCAGGGGTTATGGGGAGAAGGCAGGAAGGAGAATGTTAGGAGGGAGAGATCGATCAGCCATGATTGAATGGCGGAGTAGACTTGATGGGCCGAATGGCCTAATTCTACTCCTATTCCTTATGACCTTATGACACAGGTCTTTCAGAGTGACATGGAAATTGGCAGCAACGTGTTTTTACGCAACGTAACAGACTGCGACACCAGGATTTACCCACGTGCAGGCAAATATGGAAGTTGCGATCAGTGATTCATTGCTGGACAATAGGCTAAGCTCAGTTCAGTTTAGTTTAGTTTAGAGGTGCTGCACGGAAACAGGCCCTTTGGCCCAGCGAGTCCGCACCGACCAGCAATCCCCTCACACTAACACTATCCTACAAACACACGGGACAATTTACACTTATACCAAGCCAAATAACCTACAAACCTGCACGTCTTTGGAGTGTGGGAGGAAACCGGAGCACCCGCAGAAAACCCACGCATGTCACGGGGAGAACATATAAACTCCGTACAGACTCTGTACAGACAGCACCCATAGTCAGGATCGAACCCGGGTCTCTGGCGCTGCAAGGCAGCAGCTCCACCGCTGCGACACCGTGCCAATCCCCTGACTTGGTCTCCTCATGGGTTTCAACGAGAGAGAAGAAATTTGAGCTGATTTCCCTACACTTAAGGGGCTGTCCCACTTGGGCGACCTAATTGGCGAGTTTAGAAGAGTTTAAAAATATGACATGTTGAAGACCTCCTTCGACTATGCAGAAGACCTTCTTCGACTATGTTGAAGACTAGCTACGACTAGCTACGACTAGCTACGACTAACTTGGGGAAATTGGACACAGAATAGTGGAGAGTGAAGTCGAGGGCAAACTCGCCAGAACTCGCGGATTAGGTTGCCCAAGTGGGACAGGCCCTTTATGTTCCAGATTCAATGGAGAATTCAATGTTTTGTTTTGAATGGAAGGGAATGGCATTAAGACACTCAGGAATGAGTTTAGCAATTTAATTTAAGAAAGGATTTTTGCAGAGATTGTTAACTTAAAAATACTCCTTGAAACATTTCCAATAGTTTTATTTTTAAATCAACTGACTCTTTGATTTCTTATGGTGTTATGAATACCTTATGGTGTTTAGAATATTTTAAAGTTTTGAGTTTTTAATTGTTGGTTCAAGTTGTTTTCATTTTTTTAAAATACTTTTAAATGCTTCAAAATTACTCAGAATGTTTGTAAGTGATTCAAGGGCATGGATTTCCTGAGGAGTATCTGAGCCTACTGTCAATTTGCTTCTCATCTTGTCAACGGGAAGCCTTTTGAATTCTCCATTCGTTGGTCTTCAGACTGAAGAAGGGCCTCAACCCAAAATGTCACCTATTCCTTTTCTCCAGAGATGCTGCCTGTCCCACTGAGACTCCAGCTTTTTGCATCGTTCACAACAGTAGCATTGCAGGTTTCATTTTTGCATTCGTTCAACTTTGTGGTTCTGAAATCTGCATTTTCTGCTGATAAAACTCTGTCTTTCCCTGCGTACTTTCGTGAATTGTATAAAATCATGACCTTAATAGATCGGGTAGATGCACAGAGTCTCTTGCCCAGTGAATCGAGGACCAGAGGACATAGGTTTAAGGTGAAGGAGGCAAAGATTTAATAGGAATCTGAGGGGTAACTTTTTCACACAAAGGGTGGTGGGTGTGTGGAACAAGCTGCCAGAGGATGTAAGTAGACAAAAGTGCTGGAGAAACTCAGCGGGTGCAGCAGCATCTATGGAGCAAAGGAAATAGGCAATGTTTCGGGCCGAAACCCTTCTTCAGACTGAGGAGGTAGTTGTGGCTGGGACTATCCCAACGTTTAAGAAGCAGTCAGTCAGGTACGTGGATAGGACAGGTTTGGAGGGATATGGACCAAACGTGGGCAGTTGGGACTAGTGTAGCTGGGACATGTTGGCCAGTTTGGGCAAGTTGGGCTGAAGGGCCTGTTTCCACATTGTATCACTCTATGACTCTATGAATTGCTTTGCTATATCCTGACCCACGGATAATCTAAAGGGAAGGGACTTTCTGGGGATTAGGCAATGTAGAACATTTAGAGCAATTATATGCAGCAGTTGCTGCAAGTTTATTTTATTCTTGCACAAAACTGCACGGATGCAAATGCCTAATACGTATATATATCATATATTTACATATACCGCACAACCTGTCCCCTAATTCACCAGTGTTATTTCATAATATTGTTTCTTCGCTGAGTAATTAAGTTCTATTAAAATAACGTCTAAGACACGGGCAGCAAAAGCTCTGTGTTCCGTTCATAAATAAACTATAATCTGCCCCAAATATTTTTCCTCCGTTAAAGCACCATGGATAGATGTCTCGTGGGGGTGGAGTGGATAGTGTTAATGTTACTTAACCAATAATCCAGTTTGCCTGGTCTAACAAAGCAGAGCCCTGAGTCCAAATCCTACCATGGCAGCTGGGGATCTAGGTTCAGCTAATGAGATCCCGAACAAAGAGCTGGTATCAGTCACGGGGCCTCCAGGCTTGCTGCTTCACCAATGACCCTGAGGGAAGGAAACCTGACAACTCATCTGACCTAGCTGTGCCTGCAGAGTCACAGTTGTGTGATCGACTCTTAACCGCCCTCTGAAATGGTCCAGCAATTGGTTCAGTTCAAGGGCAATTATGGATGTGGAAACATTGCTGCATCGTACCCACAATGGGGCGGCACGGTGGCGCAGCGGTAGAGTTGCTGCCTTTCAGCGCCAGAGACCCGGGTTCGATCCCGACTACGGGTGCTACTCGTACGGAGTTTGTACGTTCTCCCCGTGACCGCGTGGGTTTTTTCTGAGATCTTTGGTTTCCTCCAAAACTCCAAAGACGTGCAGGTTTGTAGGATAATTGGCTTGGTGTAAATGTAAAAAGTTTGTCCCTAGTGTGTGTGGGATAGTGTTAATGTGCGGGGATCGCTGGTCGGTGTGGACTCGGTGGGGCAAAGGGCCTGTTTCCATGCTGTATCTCTAAACTAAACTGAACTAAACTAAAGTTAACTAAATTAAACCAACTTAAATGTCCATATATCCTGAATTAATTAATAAAATCCAGCGGATACTTACACCTAGAAGCATCAATCTCGCCCCAAACTAATATTTACCTTTGCTTTATTCAAGGTCTTCAGATCGATGCCCGCTGGTCCTAAAATAACTGTGGAAACGATTTATAATAAGTTGAACAAAATACCGTACAATATTAGTTTAATAACATATTTCTTACAGTGCCTTGTGCAACATCTGCTCTGTGAAGACTTGTCTGTGATCTTCATATAATGTATCCGAGTGAAATATTTAAGTTTCAGTTTAGTATATTGAAAAGCTTTTGTTGCGTGCAAACCAGTTAGCAGAAAGATAATACACGATTACAGTCGCTCCGTTTACAGTGTATAGATACATGATAAGGGAATAACATTTGATGCAATGTAAAGCCAGCAAAGTCCGATCAAGGATAGTCTGAGTGTTTAAGAAGAAACTGCAGATGCTGGAAAAATCAAAGGTAGACAAAAGTGCTGGAGATACTCAGCGGGTGAGGCAGCATCTATGGAGCGAAGGAATAGGTGACGTTTTGGGTCGAGACCCTTCTTCAGACTGATGTGGGGGTGGGGGGGGGGTGGGTGGGAAGAAGAAAGGAAGAGGCAGAGACAGTGGGCTGTGGGAGAGCTGGGAAGGGGAGGGGAAAGAGGGAGAAAGCAAGGACTACCTGAAATTGGAGAAGTCAATGTTCATACCGCCAAGGGTCACCAAAGAAGTAGATAGTAGTTCAGCAAGTAGCTAAACAGGACACCACTCTGGCAAGGGGACTTTAGTCTACCTCCACTGATTGAAAATGGACGGGATTAGGGCACGTTAGGTTCCACAGTTTGTCTGACGGGCATTGTTGGGCAGAATGTAAAACTACAGACTGGAGGGATGAAGCTATAAGGATGGGTTGGAGAGGCAGGGTTTGCTATACCTGGAGTGTAGGAAGCCAAGAGGTGACTTGAATGAGATGTATTGTTAGTGTAGATACACTGTGTCCAAAACTAATGGGCATAGATTTAAACTGAGAGGGAACAGGTTTAAAGGGGATCTAATTGGTAAATTTTCACACCAAGGTTAGGTGGTATCTGAAATGAGCTGCCAGAGGAGGTGATGGACTCAGGAACAGTAACTCTATAACTCTATTTTAGAGGCATCTGAACAAGCACTTGAATGAAGGCTGCAAAAAGTAAGACATAAGAGCAAAAACAGAATTAGTAAAAAAATAGTGTGAGGGGCAGGCTGTAGTGTGTGTGCGGAAGAGGTTTAGCCCTGTGTAGGTTGGCTCAAGAACCTGATAGTTGCAGGAAAGTAGCTGTTCCTGAAGCTGGTGGTGCGGGATATATCAGACTTCTGGACCTCCTGCCTGAAGGTAGTGTTGAGACGAGGGCATGGCTTGGATGGTGAGGATCCTTGATGATAGATGCCGCTTTCCTTAAGCAACGCCTCATGAAGGTCTGTGCCTGTGTTGGACCAGGCTGAGTTGACCACTCTCCGCAGCCTCTTGCGTTCCTGGGCGTTGGAATTGCCACACGAGGTCACGATGCAACCAGTCAGGATACTTACTATAGTACATCTGTTAGAGTATCAAGAGACATACTGAATCTGATTACATTTCTAAGAGAGTAGAGATGCTGGCACGCTTTCTTTGTTCTTGCGTCCTTGTGGTGCGCTCAGGACAGGCCACCCAACATGTTTACCCGCTTGAGTTTGAATCTACTAAATCTCTTCATCAATAAAAAACTGGCAAACGGTCTCCCAACATATTGACTGGTTGAATCACGGCCTGGTTTAGCAACTTGATCGCCCAGGAGCGAAGAAGACTGCAAAATGTTGTGAACACTGCCCAGTCCATCACGGGTTCTGACCTCCCACCATCAAAGGGATTTACCAGAGTCACTGCCTCAACAAGGTAGCCAGCATCATCAGAGACCCACACCACCCTGGCCACACACTTATTTCACCCCTGCCATCGGGAAGTAGGTACAGGAGCCTGAAAACTGTTACGTCCAGGTTCAGGAACAGCTTCTTTGTTACATCCATCAGGCTATTAAACACTACAACCCCCAAATAAGCTCTGAACTACATAGATGATTATTGTTATTCTTGCACTATTATTGTCTGTTTGTTTCTTATGTGTACATATGTGTGTCTACACATGTGTGTGTGTATATATCCATCTATATAACTAAAAGTCTCATCTTGACCACTTCCTGTCTGCGTTCTATATTGATTTTAGAAAGAACACTACCATATATCACTATGATTTTTGGCCATCTTACTCACAGTCCTCCTCCGCTGAGGCAGCCCCGAGGACTTTTCCGATCGATGAAAAATAAAAAAGTTATGAATGTTTAAAAAATCTTGAGATCAGCTGATTGGTCCTCTCGCTTGTCAATCACCACGATGAAGGTAATGCCCCTTCCGGGGGGCAGGACTATAAAACTCTGGATGCCTGGACGTGAGTCAGTCACTCTGGAACATCGCGAGGGAGAGGCCACAACTGTGATTCTGCTGTGAGTCTACTGAACTGTGAGTCTACTGAACTGTAAGTCTACCCTTTATATGCTTTATGTGGTTTATATGGTTATGTGGTTATGTGCTTTATGTGGTTATATGCTTGTGTGGTTAACCATTTATGTGCTTGCAATAAATGATTTGTTAGCCAGCAATGTGCTTGCAATGAATGATGATTTGTTAACCCTTAATGTGCTTGCAATAAATGATTTGTTAGCCCGTAATGTGCTTGCAATGAATGATCATTTGTTAACCCTTAATGTGCTTGCAATAAATGATTTGTTAGCCAGCAATGTCCTTGCAATGAATGATAATTTGTTAACCCTTAATGTGCTTGCAATAAATGATTTGTTAACCTTTAATGAAATGAAATGAGTTGTTTGGCCTGCCATGTGCTTGAAATTGAAATGGAAATGGAAATGAAATGAAATGAGTTGTTTGGCCTGCCCTGTGCTTTTGCTTTTGCTTTGCCTTTGCTTTGCTTGACCTCACCTGAAATGAAAGCAAATGGATTGTATTGTTGGCTGGCCCCACCTGCCCTGTGCTTTTGCTTTTGCTTTGCCTTTGCTTTGCTTGACCTCACCTGAAATGAAAGCAGATGGATTGTATTGTTGGCTGGCCCTGCCTGCCCTGTGCTTGACTTGACTTGACTAGACTTGAAATGGATTGACCTGACATGAAATGGATTGAAATGGATTGTTGGCCCTGCACTCACTTTGTTTGACTTGACTTAACCCACAACACCAATGCTAGCGCTCCAGAACCCCCCCCCCCCCCCATTGGTCACCAATATTGGAATTGGTGGAGAGGTGGAATATTGCGTTGGGGGACCAGCCCTCCCGTGTGAGCCTGGGACCCGACGGGTCCCACTTAGTGTGTGTGTGTGTGTGTGTGTGTGTGTGTGTGTGTGTGTGTGTGTGTGTGTGTGTGTGTGTGTGTGTGTGTGTGTGTGTGTGTGTGTGTGTGTGTGTGTGTGTGTGTGTGTGTGTGTGTGTGTGTGTGTGTGTGTGTGTATATATATATATATATGTGTATATACTGTATCTGTGTATATGTGTGTATGTGAGTATGTGTATATATACACACACTAAACATTGTTTCTCGTTTATTGATATTGTTTACAGTGTACTATGTTTACATATTCTGTTGTGCTGCAGCAGAGAATGCATTGTTCTATCTGGGACATATGACAATAAAACACTCTTGACTTGAATTTCCCTTTCTAAAGTCAACAATCAGTTCCTTGATTTTGTTGGCATTGAACGAGAGGTTGTTGTTGCTGCACCACTCAACCACATGTGTTATCTCTATCCTGTATGCTGGCTCATCACCACCGGTGATTTGGCCAAGTACAGTGGTGTCACTGGCAAATGTGTAGGTGGATTTTGACCTGTACTTAGCTGCACACTCTCAAACATTCCACTTGAATCTGTGGGTTTGCTATCCGACAAGTTAGCTTTAAACCACTCTCATGTTAATCTCCTCCTCGTGTGATTACCATTTTCACAATTTGAGTTGAATTTGATAGTATTATTTAATATTTTTGTATTCTTTGGAAATCATCACTTTTTGACTGATGAAAGCAAATTACGTGGCCTTCACTTTTCTGTGTCTTTTGTCTTGTACACAAACTTGAGAAATGCTTGTACTAAGGTTGGCACAAGGAGCTGCAGGAAATAGTTTACCAAAAAAAGACACAAAGTGCTGGAGTAACTCAGCGGGTCAGGCAGCATCCCTGGTGAACATAGATATGCAACATTTTAGGTTGGGACCCTTCTGCAGTGATTGTTGTAGGGATAGAAGATTTCTAGCTTTCTTCCCCCAACTACAATCAGTCTGAAGAAGGGTCCCTACCTGTCATCTCATCTCTCCATGTAATAAAGTTGAGCCCTTTTAACAAAATGTTCCCTGTCCATATTTCATCTTAGAATGGACCAGTTAGTTGTGGAACTTGGGCCTGATATTATATAGCTAAGAAGACAAAACTCTAATTGATAAATCATTGGTTCATTGCCTATCTAAGCATTTCCATTAGTGGGACATTTCTCGTCCCAGGTTTTTACATTTGTGTAATTTGCCAACCTATTTTATTCTTCGCTGAACTGCATTCTCAAATCTAAAAGTCCATCCAACCCTTGCAGATCACATTTAGCATAACTACGACTCCAGGATATTTAAAATCAAATCAATCAATGGATCTACTATCAATATTCTCAGTTCATGCCACTATGAAATTGGAAAGTTAGGAAAATGATGTGAGGGATGTGATGACCTATGAATGCCTGTTATATTGAAGGTGAAGGTATATGAACACATCTTCGTGTGCGGCCAAGTGCTTTAACGTGATTAGACATGAATACCGATAAATATCACCTCTGCTGAGTCTTTAGGTTGATGTCCAGTGATTTTTCCCGGATGAATTTTGATTGTGCCCATTAGACGTATCTCCTCAAAACACTTTATAAAAACTTTTCCAACGAAATTCAATAAATATGTTAATTCAAACTTTTAAAAATTTACTTGCGTTTTGCAGTGAAGATGAAAGAAGTAATGGCAGATAAGAAATGCACTTGACTGACTCTGCGACAATGTCTGGTGTACATGGACATATTGGATCCAATCTACATCACGTCATACTCCCAGTTAAAAATGACTGATGATAGATAACGACTATCTTTCATCTCCAGGGAGGGAAATGTGAATTGAAAGGAGAAGAAAGTTTTAAGAACCACAATTAAAATGACTTTCCAATTAATTTCCCAGTAGACATATACCCGCGGCATCGAATAGACTTAAGGGCCTGTCCCACTTGGGCCTGTCCCAACTCACGCAGTTGGCGCGCGAAGATTTTGAACATCCCAAAATTCTGAGGCGTCGCGTGCGACTGCGCGTCACTGCCTACGTCACCACGCACCATGCGCACATACCCTTAAGACCGGCTGTGTACATTGGTCAGGTTTGCAGCAGATTCCAAAGAGGGTCAGTGGAACTGAAGGTGGCAGCCCAGCGTGAGTTGGGCAATATGCATGTTGGACCTGGAGAAGGCACATGAAATTTAATGCTAACAAATGTAACTTATTGGAGATGGGAAGAAAAAAATGGATAAGATATTGAAGAGTTAAAATGAAAAATACCAAGGAGATGGAAAAACATCAAGGTCAAAAGAATTTTGAACTACAAAAATCAAGTCTGCAAGCTGTAAAATTGAGGAAATCACAATGAAATTGTATGCTTCGGCACAAGTATTGTATGGTACGCTCCATTATTTGTCACATGTACCGAGTTACAGTGAAATTCATTCTTGCATACAGTCTCAGATACAGTATGTTCATAGCAGTAGTTCACTGAGACAGTATACAGAGTCGCCTGTTAGATGTCATTTTCAAGTCCAGTCCAATTTCTGTCACTGAATAAGAGATATTTAAGCCACTGGACAAGGTAGAATGTAAAACCTTGTAGCCAATCACTAGATATGGACATTGGTCAATCTCATCCCTTCCTTTAGGCAGGCAAGAGTTGAGCGAGGCGCTCAGACCCGAGGAACTTGCAACGTTGTTAAGGAGAGGCTGTTGGAGGTAAAGCGATGCCTGGTAGGTCAGAGGGTTTTAAGTGTGAGATAGGGACAGTTCAGGACCAGCTTGTTCCTGTTACAGCGAAGGGCAAGGCTGACAGGATTAGTGAACCTTGTTTGACATGGGATTTTGAGGCTTTGGTCAGGAAAAAGAAGGAAGCATATAACAGGTATAGGTAGCTGGGATTAAACAAGCCCCTTGAGGAGGAGATGAGGACATTCACAGCAGTGACACCAAGACACTATGAGATTTGGTAAGTACGCTAACAACTAGGGAGAGAATAACTTCCCTTATGTATCAATGTGGTCATCTATTTGTGGGGCCAGAGGAGATGGGTGAAGTCTTAAATAAATATTTCTCATCTCTATTTACCATGGAGTAGGTCATGGAAGATAAGGAATAGTTAGTGAAGGAATATATCCACATTACAAAATGTGGATATATGGAGTGGAGGCAGTGTAGAATATCTCAAGTTATTTGACTAGTTTAGTTTTAGTTTAGTTTAGAGATACAGCGGACCACCGAGTCCGCACCGACCAGAGATCCCCGTACATTAACACTATCCTACACACACTAGGGACAATTTACATTTATACCAAGCGAATCAACCTACAAACCTGCACGTCTTTGAAGTGTTGGAGGAAACTGAAGATCTCGGAGAAAACCCACGCAGGTCATGGGGAGAACGTACAAACTCTGTACAGACAGCACCCGTGGTTAGGATTGAACCCGGGTCTCTGGAGCTGTAAGGCAGTAACTCTACCCCTGCACCACCGTGCTGTCCCAACTTCAATATATATCTATATAACTAAAAGTCTCTTCCTGTCTGCGTTGTTTATTGATTTTAGAAAAAACGCTGCCCTATATCGCTATGATTTTTGGTGATCTTACTCACAGTCAACCTCCACTGAGGCAGCCCCAAGGATTGTTCCGATCGATGAAATATAAAAAAGTTATGAGTGTTTAAAATTTTTTGAGATCAGCTGATTGGTCCTCTCGCCTGTCAATCACCATGATGGAGGTAATGCCTCTTCTGGGGGGGGGGGGGGAGGGGGGAGGCAGGACTATAAAACCCCGGATGCCTGGACGTGAGTCAGTCACTCTGGAAGATCGTAAGGAAAGTCCACGACTGTGATTCTAAGCTGTAAAACAATTGAACTGTGAATCTGCAATGTACTTGCAATAAATGATTTGTTAAGAGGTTGAAATGCTATGAAATTGAATTTGCTGGCCTGCACTCTGCTTGAAATGTTGTGAAATTGGATTTGCTGGCCTGCACTCTGCTTGAAATGCTGTCAAATTGGATTTGCTGGCTTGCGCTCTGCTTGAAATGCTGTGAAATTGGATTTGCTGGCCTGTGCTCTGCTTAAAATGCTGTGAAATTGGATTTGCTGGCCGGCACTCTGTTTGAAATGCTGTGAAATTGGATTTGCTGGCATGCACTCTGCTTGAAATACTGTGAAATTGGATTTGCTGGCCTGCACTGCTTGAAATGCTGTGAAATTGGATTTGCTGGCCTGCACTCTGCTTGAAATGCTGTGAAATTGGATTTGCTGGCCTGCACTCTGCTTGAAATGCTGTGGAATTGGATTTGCTGGCCTGCACTGCTTGAAATGTTGTGAAATTGGATTTGCTAGCCTGCACTCTGCTTGAAATGCTATGAAATTGGATTTGCTGGCCTGCACTCTGCTTGAAATGATGTGAATTTGGATTTGCTGGACTGTACTCTGCTTGAAATGTTGTGAAATTGGATTTGCTGGCCTGCACTCTGCTTGAAATGCTGTGAAATTGGATTGCTGGCCTGCACTCTGCTTGAAATGCTGTGAAATTGGATTTGCAGGCCTGCACTCTGCTTGAAATGCTGTAAAATTGGATTTGAGTCTGTCAGTGAGTCCACAGGGTATGAGTCAGTCAGTCTGTCCAGAGGCCATGAGTGAGTATCAGTCAGTCCAGAGGCCATGAGTTAGTCCAGAGGCCGTGAGTCAGTGAGTGAGTCCAGAGGCCACCAGTAGGTCGCTCACCGCCCCCCCCCACTGACATCCCCCACCTCAAGGCACTGCCCTCCGCCTGGCTGAAGGACGCTCCCCCTCCCGCCACCTACTGAAGCCGCCCCCTTCCCCAGCTGCAGGACACCCCCTCCCTCATCAGCCCACGACAGCCCCCGCCTGAAGCCGTCCCCCTCCCTCGGATGCAGGACATTTGCCACCCCCCATCCCGACAGCCCCCGCCTGAACAAAATGTTTTCCACAAATTCTTCAGTGTTCATTAACTACTGAAATTGTCTTTAGGCTGCTTTTTCAACATCATGTCAGGAAAAGGGACAAAAAGAGCTGCAGGATGGTCAAGCAAGCATGTAAAGGGACTTCAAGAAACAGCAAGAATCAGAAGAGAACAAGAGACGCAAGAAGAAACATCTCAACATCTCGCAAATGACCGAGAAAGAAGACAAAGAAGAAAGATAAAGAGGCGCAACCAAAAAGAACTGAACGTTTTGAGGATCAACGAGAAAGAACGCAAAGCACAAGGGATGAAGAGATGCCATGAAGAAGAACTGAGCGTCTCAAGGATCGACAATAAAGAACGTAAAGAAGGGATGAAGAGACACAGACATCATTCGGTGCCAAGGAAGTGGTGCCACCCAGATGGAATCCTACAGTGATCATTCAAGGCCAGGTTCATCATTACATTGGTTCGTTGATGCCTGACCTAGACCAACAAAGTTGATTCTTGCAGATCTATTTTATGGAGTTGAAAAAAGGATCTCCAATCATATTAATGAGAAACTTGGAACCGCCAAAGCTATGCAATGGAGCGAGGATGATTGTGTAAAAGCTACACAATCATCTGATCGTTGCAAGAATCAACATGGGAGCCTTCAAAGATGACATTGTTCTCATTCCTAGGATAGCACTCAATTTAACAGAAGGTGAAGACATTCCCCTTCAGTGGACCCAATACCCCATTCAATCAAGTTTTGCTATGACAATCCATAAAGCGCAAGGACAAACAATGCAGAAGCTGTTGATCTACCTCGACAAACCGGTATTTCAGCATGGACAACTATATGTGGCTCTTAGCGGAGGAAAGATGAAGGAAAATGTCAACGTTTTCCTGAAGGATGGAACATCGACCAAGGATGCTGCAATTAAAAGC
Source organism: Malacoraja senta (assembly GCA_038087875.1). Classification (NCBI taxonomy): domain Eukaryota; kingdom Metazoa; phylum Chordata; class Chondrichthyes; order Rajiformes; family Rajidae; genus Malacoraja; species Malacoraja senta. The sequence goes on from CM075978.1 coordinate 75,293,160, forward strand.
GTGCTTCGTTGAATGACGACTTCTGATTTTCTGACTTCTGAATGAAAATGTTCAGATTTTCTTTGTTAAAATTTGACCGCTCAATCTCTCTATATTAAAATTTATCAACAGCAAAGAGGCATCAAGAGGCAGTGAATAGCAGAACACAACAAGAGACACGACAAGAAAGAACTGAACTTAATAAATCTCATCTTTAACATTTAAATTGTTGTTATATTTTAAGTCATTCACATTTTAAACTTTAATAAATCCTTTTACCACTTTCATGCCTGCGTGTTCTTCATCACAATGGGAACCACAACAGGAATGGCTGCGCTGTCGGAGAGCCACTAAGAGTGCATGGGGGGGGGGGGGGAGGTTGAGGGGAGATGGACTGAATGCGTGGGGGGTGGGGGGTGGGGGGGAATGGCAAGTAGCAGAGTGGGGGGGGGGGGGGGGGGGTGAAGGGGGGGAGGGGTGACTGAGTGAACTGCCACGACACCAGCCATGAGTGAGTGGACTGCCAGCCCACCAGCCATGACTTAGTGAACAGCCAGCCCACCAGCCATGACTCACTGAACTGCGAGTCCAAGAATCCATTCCGTCCACAATGTCCATACTAGCCCTCTGGAAACCAGTCCCTTCAGCCCACAACACCCATACTAGCGCTCCAGAGATCCAACCAAGGATAGACTTTCCTTCTTCATTGCTGTGATCTGTAAAAAGATAAGAAAATGTCTAAAATTGATTCTCCACCCTCTCCCCCTTCTCTCTCACAGAGTCTGTCACCTGATTTGGGCAGAATTTCTGGCAGTTTCTGAGCTGCCAGCCCACCAGGCCTGAGTGACTGAGCTGCCAGCCTGCCAGGCCTGAGTGACTGAGCTGCCAGGCCTCAGTGACTGAGCTGCCAGCCCAAGAATCCATTTGGCCCACAATGTCCGTACTAGCCCTCTGGGACACAGTCCCTTCGGCCCACAACACCCATGCTAGCGCTGCAGAAAGCACCCCCCCCCCCACCACACCACTGGCCAGCAATATTGGAATTGGTGGAGAGGTGGAATATTGCATTGGGAGACCAACCCTCCCGTGTGAAGCTGGGACCCAACGGGTCCAACTTAGTCTTTCAATATAAAGGATAATGGAAGAAAGATAATGAAAGAATCAGTAAAATCAATAAAAACATTTTGAACTAAAATCATTAAATCCTTCTTCACTGGGCGTGGATTAACAGATAGGAAGTGGAAATGGAAACATGGGAATCATGAACAAATCCATGAAACACAGCGATGTCTGGATGTAGGAAATGCGATGAACTGAGTGGCTGTTCTCATATGTAATTATCATCTGATCTTGTTGTACAATGGGTGACTGTAAACTTCTGCTTTAGCCAGCCAGTAATTATATTTATGGCAAGCTT
>CM075978.1:75294755-75374931 GCA_038087875.1 Malacoraja senta
CACTTGCAGGGCATGCCGCAGTCTTCAGCTATGATCTTTGGTCTTCAGTCGACGGGGCGACTTTTGTATAACGGGGGGAGGAGGGAGGGATGGGAGGTGATGTCAGTCGCAGCACGAGCAGACGCAGCGTGAGCAGATGGCAGGCAGATCCATTGTCACGTCATCAGCGAAAAACAGGCGTTTTGATTTCAAAGTTTTATCGGATTTGTGATGATTTTTATTAATAACTCAAAAAATAAAGCACTAAATTTTAAGATAAGCCGATTTCGGACTCCAGGGGGTAAAGCTATACTGGAATATGTAAAAAAATTCCCGTTCGCGCGTCGTTTTTTCGAGAAGATGTGAAAACACACAAACAAATAAACAAACACACACACACACACACACACACACACACACACACACACACACACACACACACACACACACACACACACACACACACACACACACACACACACACACACACACACACACACACACACACACACACACACACACACACACACACACACACACACACACTATAGATTATATTCTTGATCCCCGAAGACCACAGTGCAAAATTTCCTTTCCATCTTTATGATGATACTTTATTGCCACTTGTACCTAGCTAGGTGCAGTGAGATTGTTTGTTTTTGCATACAAAGCACGCAACTGAAAACAAGTGATAAAAATGAACTATTCATTAATAGACTTTACTTTCTGTACTTTAGTCAATTCATTTCCGTGTACCAGCTGCCTTTTAAACCCGTTGGCTTTAAATTTGCTCGCATACCTATTTTGTGTGGGTTTGTCAGAAGTCTGTATATACAACATCAACTCCACTGGTCTTGGCAACTCAGACATTTCATCAAAATACTCCATCAGTTTAGACATGATTTGCTTTAATGGATCCAATGGCAATTATTTTGTCTTAGGTTCTTGCATTATTCCCAGCGCTGACACCTGATTGTTATGATTGCTATTTTTTATCCCTCTCGCATTTTTTGAGTAATAGTATGATGTTTGCAATTCTCTCATCCTCGGATAGCATTCTCATTTAAAGATGATCTGCTGTTCGTGGCCAGAGCCTCTGTAATTTCCATCCTTACTTCCCTCAGCAAACTGGATTCACCCTGTCCAGACCTGCTGCTTAATCTGCCTTTTAAACACTTTTTTGTGACCTACATTTATGTTCTCCAAGAGGTCTACCACCTCTTCCTTGGCAGTTAACTTGGCAGCATCCTCTTCCTTCATGGTGAAATTTATTTAGCGACTTCGCCACGATCCAGCCTCAGTAATAAGATCTCCTTTTTGGCTCTTAATTAACCCCATGCTTCTCTTGATTATACTTTAAATATTAACCTGTTGATGAAAGACGTGTACCATTTCATGATATTCATATGTTCTCCTTGCCCCTTATTTCAGATGCATTTGAGATGCATTTTTTATCCGTATTTTTCTATTGACATGAATCTTCAATAGACTATAGTCCTTTTTTAAATTTCATTTTAACATGCATGTATTTAATTGTCCAAGAAGCTCCAGCCAAAGATATATTTCCTTCTCCCTTGCAAGAACATGTCCAGTCTATATGTGATCCAATTCCTCTTTGAAGATTGCTCACTGCTTTACCTGCCAATCTTCACTTCCAATCCATCAGGCCAAAGCCTCTTCCAATTCATTGAAATTAACTCTCCCACGTTGGAATATTTTCCTTAACCTAAAAAAAAATCTAAACCTAAAAAAAAAATGATGCCTCTTTCAAGTATTCTTCTGCATCATTATCCAGAGCAAAATGTACATGGCTTATTTCCTTATTAGGCTGATAACATTCTGAACAAAGACTTTTCCCTCCGTGACATTAAGCCCATCAACCAGGGAAGCAACAAAGAAAGTCTGCTCACCAGGAAAATGGAGAAGTCCAGTGGAAACAGCGGAAAGCACCCATCCATCCGTTTAAATAACATTCGGACAGGTACATGGATCGGTATGGTTTAGAGGGATGTAGGCCAAATGCGGCAAGTGGAACTAGCTTGGATGGAGCATCTTGGATGGCATGGGCAAGTTGGGCTGAAGGGCCTGCTTCCACGCTGTATGACCCTATGACTCTATGACACCCACCCACCCACCCAAGCATCTCCTCACCCACCGAGCGAGTGAACCACAAGCCATCTCAGAACCCACAGAACAGTAGTGGAAGTAAGTCATCTTCGACCCTGTGGATCTGCTTCAAAAGATGAAGCAGATCAAGTTCAGGAAAGGTATCCAGTGAGGTATACCTGGGCTCAATGTCAGATAAATGAGATCTTGAAGTTATATTAATGACTTAGATACAAAGAACAGTACAAATTAATCAAATGTGTAGATGCTTTCACAGCCTGGGATTTAGTGGAATTGGAGAAGGCATCACTAAAAGACAAAAACACACAATGAAACAAGCCAAGGAGACAAATATTGGAGGTAAAATCCAATGCAAACAGTTGTTGGGTGTAAGAGGGAGAACTATTGATATTCTGTGAATAGTGCTGAGATACATAAGTTGGAAAGAGACCAAAGATTGTTATTGTCAGAGAAGCTTCAGAGAAGAGGCACAAAGCTGACCCCTCACCCCAAGGGCACGTTGCGAGAGATAGGAGCTATTCACACTGGAAAGGGGTTGCCTGAATGATGAAATTGTAGGCAGAAAAAGGCAATCCGAGTATTTGTTTTAAATTACACCAATGGCGCAGGGCTGAGAACAAATGTCCATGCTAATAATGTGCAATTTATCGTTTGTAATTAGGAAGAATTTCCAACCTGAAGTGGACTTCCAGGAAGAACGCTGGAATGCTTGAGAAACAGTGGGCGGCACAGTGGCGCAATGGTGGAGTTGCTGCCTTGCGGCACCAGAGAGTTGGGGTTCGATCCTGACGGCGGGTGCTGTCTGTGCGGAGTTTGTACGCTCTCCCTGTGATCGCGTGGGTTTTTCTTCAGGTGCTCCGGTTTCCTTCCACATTCCAAAGACGTGCAGGTTTGTAGGATCATTAGCTTCTGTAAATCGTCCGCAGTGTGCAGGGTAGAACTAGTGCACAGCTCGGCGCGGACTCGGTGGGGCCAAAGGGACTGTTTCCACGCTGTATCTCTAAAAACTCAAATCCAAATTTAGATCCTTGAGCATGGAGTCTGACATATTGTTCAAGAAGATGACATTTTAAAAATGAGTTGAGGGACTTTCCTAATATTTATGTGCCCTGTGATCATGGTAGAGTACTGAGGTTGGTGAGGGTAGAGTTGGGTGGAGATGCTAAACAAAGCGAATTACAGGGGGAGAACGCTAACATTTTGCATTTAGTTTTAAGTTAGTGCATGTGGAATAGAAGTTGGGTAGTTTAACCAATGAGGCAATGGAAATAAGTAAATGCACAGATTTAACTAATCTCTGATTATAAATTTAAGAAAATAACTTAATATTAGAGAGTAATTTGCAGCAGTATTAAAATGATCTTAATTCTGTGAGAAAATGGCAAAGAGGCAGAGTTATTTAATTAAAGTATATGGAGGAGCAGCGCACAGGCTTTGTACCTGGTGAGACGCAGGAGGAGCCCGGCCAGGACTCACCCCACAGAGCCCAGTCCCTCCACGCACTAGAATCTCCCAACCCCTGCAGAGTAGTTATTAAGATGGCTGATCCGTGGGCGGTTGCTGCTGGGACGCAAGTCGAGGCCTGATCAACCCCGGCTGGGTCGCCTGGGCGAGGGTGTCTGATGTTGTGAGGCCCGAAAGATCTGATGACCCCAGATCACATCAATGAGGGTGCGTCCCAGCACATCTAGAAGATGTATATTTTTTCACACGGACGTTCTTTTAGGAAGGAGATGAGGAGAAATTTCTTTAGTCAGAGGGTGGTGAATCTGTGGAATTCTTTGCCACAGAAGGCTGTGGAGGCCTTCAGTGGATATTTTTAAGGTAGAGTTCGATGGATTCTTGATTAGTATGGGTGTCAGGGGTTATGGGAAGAAGGCAGGAAGGAGAATGTTAGGAGGGAGAGATCGATCAGCCATGATTGAATGGCGGAGTAGACTTGATGGGCCGAATGGCCTAATTCTACTCCTATTCCTTATGACCTTATGACACAGGTCTTTCAGAGTGACATGGAAATTGGCAGCAACGTGTTTTTACGCAACGTAACAGACTGCGACACCAGGATTTACCCACGTGCAGGCAAATATGGAAGTTGCGATCAGTGATTCATTGCTGGACAATAGGCTAAGCTCAGTTCAGTTTAGTTTAGTTTAGAGGTGCTGCACGGAAACAGGCCCTTTGGCCCAGCGAGTCCGCACCGACCAGCAATCCCCTCACACTAACACTATCCTACAAACGCACGGGACAATTTACACTTATACCAAGCCAAATAACCTACAAACCTGCACGTCTTTGGAGTGTGGGAGGAAACCGGAGCACCCGCAGAAAACCCACGCATGTCACGGGGAGAACATATAAACTCCGTACAGACTCTGTACAGACAGCACCCATAGTCAGGATCGAACCCGGGTCTCTGGCGCTGCAAGGCAGCAGCTCCACCGCTGCGACACCGTGCCAATCCCCTGACTTGGTCTCCTCATGGGTTTCAACGAGAGAGAAGAAATTTGAGCTGATTGCCCTACACTTAAGGGGCTGTCCCACTTGGGCGACCTAATTGGCGAGTTTAGAAGAGTTTAAAAATATGACATGTTGAAGACCTCCTTCGACTATGCAGAAGACCTTCTTCGACTATGTTGAAGACTAGCTACGACTAGCTACGACTAGCTACGACTAACTTGGGAAAATTGGACACAGAATAGTGGCGAGTGAAGTCGAGGGCAAACTCGCCAGAACTCGCGGATTAGGTTGCCCAAGTGGGACAGGCCCTTTATGTTCCAGATTCAATGGAGAATTCAATGTTTTGTTTTGAATGGAAGGGAATGGCATTAAGACACTCAGGAATGAGTTTAGCAATTTAATTTAAGAAAGGATTTTTGCAGAGATTGTTAACTTAAAAATACTCCTTGAAACATTTCCAATAGTTTTATTTTTAAATCAACTGACTCTTTGATTTCTTATGGTGTTATGAATACCTTATGGTGTTTAGAATATTTTAAAGTTTTGAGTTTTTAATTGTTGGTTCAAGTTGTTTTCATTTTTTTTTTAATACTTTTAAATGCTTCAAAAATACTCAGAATGTTTGTAAGTGATTCAAGGGCATGGATTTCCTGAGGAGTATCTGAGCCTACTGTCAATTTGCTTCTCATCTTGTCAACGGGAAGCCTTTTGAATTCACCATTCGTTGGTCTTCAGACTGAAGAAGGGCCTCAACCCAAAATGTCACCTATTCCTTTTCTCCAGAGATGCTGCCTGTCCCACTGAGACTCCAGCTTTTTGCATCGTTCACAACAGTAGCATTGCAGGTTTCATTTTTGCATTCGTTCAACTTTGTGGTTCTGAAATCTGCATTTTCTGCTGATAAAACTCTGTCTTTCCCTGCGTACTTTCGTGAATTGTATAAAATCATGACCTTAATAGATCGGGTAGATGCACAGAGTCTCTTGCCCAGTGAATCGAGGACCAGAGGACATAGGTTTAAGGTGAAGGAGGCAAAGATTTAATAGGAATCTGAGGGGTAACTTTTTCACACAAAGGGTGGTGGGTGTGTGGAACAAGCTGCCAGAGGATGTAAGTAGACAAAAGTGCTGGAGAAACTCAGCGGGTGCAGCAGCATCTATGGAGCGAAGGAAATAGGCAATGTTTCAGGCCGAAACCCTTCTTCAGACTGAGGAGGTAGTTGTGGCTGGGACTATCCCAACGTTTAAGAAGCAGTCAGTCAGGTACGTGGATAGGACAGGTTTGGAGGGATATGGACCAAACGTGGGCAGTTGGGACTAGTGTAGCTGGGACATGTTGGCCAGTTTGGGCAAGTTGGGCTGAAGGGCCTGTTTCCACATTGTATCACTCTATGACTCTATGAATTGCTTTGCTATATCCTGACCCACGGATAATCTAAAGGGAAGGGACTTTCTGGGGATTAGGCAATGTAGAACATTTAGAGCAACTATATGCAGCAGTTGCTGCAAGTTTATTTTATTCTTGCACAAAACTGCACGGATGCAAATGCCTAATACGTATATATCATATATTTACATATACCGCACAACCTGTCCCCTAATTCACCAGTGTTATTTCATAATATTGTTTCTTCGCTGAGTAATTAAGTTCTATTAAAATAACGTCTAAGACACGGGCAGCAAAAGCTCTGTGTTCCGTTCATAAATAAACTATAATCTGCCCCAAATATTTTTCCTCCGTTAAAGCACCATGGATAGATGTCTCGTGGGGGTGGAGTGGATAGTGTTAATGTTACTTAACCAATAATCCAGTTTGCCTGGTCTAACAAAGCAGAGCCCTGAGTCCAAATCCTACCATGGCAGCTGGGGATCTAGGTTCAGCTAATGAGATCCCGAACAAAGAGCTGGTATCAGTGTCGGGGCCTCCAGGCTTGCTGCTTCACCAATGACCCTGAGGGAAGGAAACCTGACAACTCATCTGACCTAGCTGTGCCTGCAGAGTCACAGTTGTGTGATCGACTCTTAACCGCCCTCTGAAATGGTCCAGCAATTGGTTCAGTTCAAGGGCAATTATGGATGTGGAAACATTGCTGCATCGTACCCACAATGGGGCGGCACGGTGGCGCAGCGGTAGAGTTGCTGCCTTTCAGCGCCAGAGACCCGGGTTCGATCCCGACTACGGGTGCTAACCGTACGGAGTTTGTACGTTCTCCCCGTGACCGCGTGGGTTTTTTCTGAGATCTTTGGTTTCCTCCAACACTCCAAAGACGTGCAGGTTTGTAGGATAATTGCCTTGGTGTAAATGTAAAAAGTTTGTCCCTAGTGTGTGTGGGATAGTGTTAATGTGCGGGGATCGCTGGTCGGTGTGGACTCGGTGGGGCAAAGGGCCTGTTTCCGTGCTGTATCTCTAAACTAAACTGAACTAAACTAAAGGTACACAAAAATGCTGGAGAAACTCAGCGGGTGCAGCAGCATCTATGGAGCGAAGGAAATAGGTAACGTTTCGGGCCGAAACCCTTCTTCAGACTAAACTAAACTAAAGTTAACTAAATTAAACCAACTTAAATGTCCATATATCCTGAATTAATTAATAAAATCCAGCGGATACTTACACCTAGAAGCATCAATCTCGCCCCAAACTAATATTTACCTTTGCTTTATTCAAGGTCTTCAGATCGATGCCCGCTGGTCCTAAAATAACTGTGGAAACGATTTATAATAAGTTGAACAAAATACCGTACAATATTAGTTTAATAACATATTTCTTAACAGTGCCTTGTGCAACATCTGTTCTGTGAAGACTTGTCTGTGATCTTCATATAATGTATCCGAGTGAAATATTTAAGTTTCAGTTTAGTATATTGAAAAGCTTTTGTTGCGTGCAAACCAGTTAGCAGAAAGATAATACACGATTACAGTCGCTCCGTTTACAGTGTATAGATACATGATAAGGGAATAACATTTGATGCAATGTAAAGCCAGCAAAGTCCGATCAAGGATAGTCTGAGTGTTTAAGAAGAAACTGCAGATGCTGGAAAAATCAAAGGTAGACAAAAGTGCTGGAGAAACTCAGCGGGTGAGGCAGCATCTATGGAGCGAAGGAATAGGTGACGTTTTGGGTCGAGACCCTTCTTCAGACTGATGTGGGGGTGGAGGGGGGGGGGGGGTGGGTGGGAAGAAGAAAGGAAGAGGCAGAGACAGTGGGCTGTGGGAGAGCTGGGAAGGGGAGGGGAAAGAGGGAGAAAGCAAGGACTACCTGAAATTGGAGAAGTCAATGTTCATACCGCCAAGGGTCACCAAAGAAGTAGATAGTAGTTCAGCAAGTAGCTAAACAGGACACCACTCTGGCAAGGGGACTTTATTTTACACTGATTGAAAATGGACGGGATTAGGGGCACGTTAGGTTCCACAGTTTGTCTGACGGGCATTGTTGGGCAGAATGTAAAACTACAGACTGGAGGGATGAAGCTATAAGGATGGGTTGGAGAGGCAGGGTTTGCTATACCTGGAGTGTAGGAAGCCAAGAGGTGACTTGAATGAGATGTATTGTTAGTGTAGATACACTGTGTCCAAAACTAATGGGCATAGATTTAAACTGAGAGGGAACAGGTTTAAAGGGGATCTAATTGGTAAATTTTCACACCAAGGTTAGGTGGTATCTGAAATGAGCTGCCAGAGGAGGTGATGGACTCAGGAACAGTAACTCTATAACTCTATTTTAGAGGCATCTGAACAAGCACTTGAATGAAGGCTGCAAAAAGTAAGACATAAGAGCAAAAACAGAATTAGTAAAAAAATAGTGTGAGGGGCAGGCTGTAGTGTGTGTGCGGAAGAGGTTTAGCCCTGTGTAGGTTGGCTCAAGAACCTGATAGTTGCAGGAAAGTAGCTGTTCCTGGTGGTGCGGGATATATCAGACTTCTGGACCTCCTGCCTGAAGGTAGTGTTGAGACGAGGGCATGGCTTGGATGGTGAGGATCCTTGATGATAGATGCCGCTTTCCTTAAGCAACGCCTCATGAAGGTCTGTGCCTGTGTTGGACCAGGCTGAGTTGACCACTCTCCGCAGCCTCTTGCGTTCCTGGGCGTTGGAATTGCCACACAAGGTCACGATGCAACCAGTCAGGATACTTACTATAGTACATCTGTTAGAGTATCAAGAGACATACTGAATCTGATTACATTTCTAAGAGAGTAGAGATGCTGGCACGCTTTCTTTGTTCTTGCGTCCTTGTGGTGCGCTCAGGACAGGCCACCCAACATGTTTACCCGCTTGAGTTTGAATCTACTAAATCTCTTCATCAATAAAAAACTGGCACACAGTCTCCCAACATATTGACTGGTTGCATCACGGCCTGGTTCAGCAACTTGATCGCCCAGGAGTGAAGAAGACTGCAAAATGTTGTGAACACTGCCCAGTCCATCACGGGTTCTGACCTCCCCACCATCAAAGGGATTTACCAGAGTCGCTGCCTCAACAAGGTAGCCAGCATCATCAGAGACCCACACCACCCTGGCCACACACTTATTTCACCCCTGCCATCGGGAAGTAGGTACAGGAGCCTGAAAACTGTTACGTCCAGGTTCAGGAACAGCTTCTTTGTTACATCCATCAGGCTATTAAACACTACAACCCCCAAATAAGCTCTGAACTACATAGATGATTATTGTTATTCTTGCACTATTATTGTCTGTTTGTTTCTTATGTGTACATATGTGTGTCTACACATGTGTGTGTGTATATATCCATCTATATAACTAAAAGTCTCATCTTGACCACTTCCTGTCTGCGCTCTATATTGATTTTAGAAAGAACACTACCATATATCACTATGATTTTTGGCCATCTTACTCACAGTCCTCCTTCGCTGAGGCAGCCCCGAGGACTTTTCCGATCGATGAAAAATAAAAAAGTTATGAATGTTTAAAAAATCTTGAGATCAGCTGATTGGTCCTCTCGCTTGTCAATCACCACGATGAAGGTAACGCCCCTTCCGGGGGGCAGGACTATAAAACTCTGGATGCCTGGACGTGAGTCAGTCACTCTGGAACATCGCGAGGGAGAGGCCACAACTGTGATTCTGCTGTGAGTCTACTGAACTGTGAGTCTACTGAACTGTGAGTCTACTGAACTGTAAGTCTACCCTTTATATGCTTTATGTGGTTTATATGGTTATGTGGTTATGTGCTTTATGTGGTTATATGCTTTGTGTGGTTAACCATTTATGTGCTTGCAATAAATGATTTGTTAGCCAGCAATGTGCTTGCAATGAATGATGATTTGTTAACCCTTAATGTGCTTGCAATAAATGATTTGTTAGCCAGTAATGTGCTTGCAATGAATGATCATTTGTTAACCCTTAATGTGTTTGCAATAAATGATTTGTTAGCCAGCAATGTCCTTGCAATGAATGATAATTTGTTAACCCTTAATGTGCTTGCAATAAATGATTTGTTAACCTTTAATGAAATGAAATGAGTTGTTTGGCCTGCCATGTGCTTGAAATTGAAATGGAAATGGAAATGAAATGAAATGAGTTGTTTGGCCTGCCCTGTGCTTTTGCTTTTGCTTTGCCTTTGCTTTGCTTGACCTCACCTGAAATGAAAGCAAATGGATTGTATTGTTGGCTGGCCCCACCTGCCCTGTGCTTTTGCTTTTGCTTTGCCTTTGCTTTGCTTGACCTCACCTGAAATGAAAGCAGATGGATTGTATTGTTGGCTGGCCCTGCCTGCCCTATGCTTGACTTGACTTGACTAGACTTGAAATGGATTGACCTGACATGAAATGGATTGAAATGGATTGTTGGCCCTGCACTCACTTTGTTTGACGACTTAACCCACAACACCAATGCTAGCGCTCCAGAACCCCCCCCCCCCCACTGGTCACCAATATTGGAATTGGTGGAGAGGTGGAATATTGCGTTGGGGGACCAGCCCTCCCGTGTGAGCCTGGGACCCAACGGGTCCCACTTAGTGTGTGTGTGTGTGTGTGTGTGTGTGTGTGTGTGTGTGTGTGTGTGTGTGTGTGTGTGTGTGTGTGTGTGTGTGTGTGTGTGTGTGTGTGTGTGTGTGTGTGTGTGTGTGTGTGTGTGTGTGTGAGTGTGTGTGTGTGTATATATATATATATATATATCTGTGTATATACTGTATCTGTGTATATGTGTGTATGTGAGTATGTGTATATATACACACACGAAACATTTTTTCTCGTTTATTGATATTGTTTACAGTGTACTATGTTTACATATTCTGTTGTGCTGCAGCAGAGAATGCATTGTTCTATCTGGGACATATGACAATAAAACACTCTTGACTTGAATTTCCCTTTCTAAAGTCAACAATCAGTTCCTTGATTTTGTTGGCATTGAACGAGAGGTTGTTGTTGCTGCACCACTCAACCACATGTGTTATCTCTATCCTGTATGCTGGCTCATCACCACCGGTGATTTGGCCAAGTACAGTGGTGTCACTGGCAAATGTGTAGGTGGATTTTGACCTGTACATAGCTGCACACTCTCAAACATTCCACTTGAATCTGTGGGTTTGCTATCCGACAAGTTAGCTTTAAACCACTCTCATGTTAATCTCCTCCTCGTGTGATTACCATTTTCACAATTTGAGTTGAATTTGATAGTATTATTTAATATTTTTGTATTCTTTGGAAATCATCACTTTTTGACTGATGAAAGCAAATTACGTGACCTTCACTTTTCTGTGTCTTTTGTCTTGTACACAAACTTGAGAAATGCTTGTACTAAGGTTGGCACAAGGAGCTGCAGGAAATAGTTTACCAAAAAAAGACACAAAGTGCTGGAGTAACTCAGCGGGTCAGGCAGCATCCCTGGTGAACATAGATATGCAACATTTTAGGTTGGGACCCTTCTGCAGTGATTGTTGTAGGGGTAGAAGATTTCTAGCTTTCTTCCCCCAACTACAATCAGTCTGAAGAAGGGTCCCTACCTGTCATCTCATCTCTCCATGTAATAAAGTTGAGCCCTTTTAACAAAATGTTCCCTGTCCATATTTCATCTTAGAATGGACCAGTTAGTTGTGGAACTTGGGCCTGATATTATATAGCTAAGAAGACAAAACTCTAATTGATAAATCATTGGTTCATTGCCTATCTAAGCATTTCCATTAGTGGGACATTTCTCGTCCCAGGTTTTTACATTTGTGTAATTTGCCAACCTATTTTATTCTTCGCTGAACTGCATTCTCAAATCTAAAAGTCCATCCAACCCTTGCAGATCACATTTAGCATAACTACGACTCCAGGATATTTAAAATCAAATCAATCAATGGATCTACTATCAATATTCTCAGTTCATGCCACTATGAAATTGGAAAGTTAGGAAAATGATGTGAGGGATGTGATGACCTATGAATGCCTGTTATATTGAAGGTGAAGGTATATGAACACATCTTCGTGTGCGGCCAAGTGCTTTAACGTGATTAGACATGAATACCGATAAATATCACCTCTGCTGAGTCTTTAGGTTGATGTCCAGTGATTTTTCCCGGATGAATTTTGATTGTGCCCATTAGACGTATCTCCTCAAAACACTTTATAAAAACTTTTCCAACGAAATTCAATAAATATGTTAATTCAAACTTTTAAAAATTTACTTGCGTTTTGCAGTGAAGATGAAAGAAGTAATGGCAGATAAGAAATGCACTTGACTGACTCTGCGACAATGTCTGGTGTACATGGACATATTGGATCCAATCTACATCACGTCATACTCCCAGTTAAAAATGACTGATGATAGATAACGACTATCTTTCATCTCCAGGGAGGGAAATGTGAATTGAAAGGAGAAGAAAGTTTTAAGAACCACAATTAAAATGACTTTCCAATTAATTTCCCAGTAGACATATACCCGCGGCATCGAATAGACTTAAGGGCCTGTCCCACTTGGGCGTCATTTGCGTGTCACGCAGTTGGCGCGCGAAGATTTTGAACATCCCAAAATTCTGAGGCGTCGCGTGCGACTGCGCCTCACTGCCTACGTCACCACGCACCATGCGCACATACCCTTAAGACCGGCTGTGTACATTGGTCAGGTTTGCAGCAGATTCCAAAGAGGGTCAGGTGGCAGCCCAGCGTGAGTTGGGCAATATGCATGTTGGACCTGGAGAAGGCACATGAAATTTAATGCTAACAAATGTAACTTATTGGAGATGGGAAGAAAAAAATGGATAAGATATTGAAGAGTTAAAATGAAAAATACCAAGGAGATGGAAAAACATCAAGGTCAAAAGAATTTTGAGCTACAAAAATCAAGTCTGCAAGCTGTAAAATTGAGGAAATCACAATGAAATTGTATGCTTCGGCACAAGTATTGTATGGTACGCTCCATTATTTGTCACATGTACCGAGTTACAGTGAAATTCATTCTTGCATACAGTCTCAGATACAGTATGTTCATAGCAGTAGTTCACTGAGACAGTATACAGAGTCGCCTGTTAGATGTCATTTTCAAGTCCCAGTCCAATTTCTGTCACTGAATAAGAGATATTTAAGCCACTGGACAAGGTAGAATGTAAAACCTTGTAGCCAATCACTAGATATGGACATTGGTCAATCTCATCCCTTCCTTTAGGCAGGCAAGAGTTGAGCGAGGCGCTCAGACCCGAGGAACTTGCAACGTTGTTAAGGAGAGGCTGTTGGAGGTAAAGCGATGCCTGGTAGGTCAGAGGGTTTTAAGCGTGAGATAGGGACAGTTCAGGACCAGCTTGTTCCTGTTACAGCGAAGGGCAAGGCTGACAGGATTAGTGAACCTTGTTTGACATGGGATTTTGAGGCTTTGGTCAGGAAAAAGATGGAAGCATATAACAGGTATAGGTAGCTGGGATTAAACAAGCCCCTTGAGGAGGAGATGAGGACATTCACAGCAGTGACACCAAGACACTATGAGATTTGGTAAGTACGCTAACAACTAGGGAGAGAATAACTTCCCTTATGTATCAATGTGGTCATCTATTTGTGGGGCCAGAGGGGATGGGTGAAGTCTTAAATAAATATTTCTCATCTCTATTTACCATGGAGTAGGTCATGGAAGATAAGGAATAGTTAGTGAAGGAATATATCCACATTACAAAATGTGGATATATGGAGTGGAGGCAGTGTAGAATATCTCAAGTTATTTGACTAGTTTAGTTTTAGTTTAGTTTAGAGATACAGCGGACCACCGAGTCCGCACCGACCAGAGATCCCCGCACATTAACACTATCCTACACACACTAGGGACAATTTACATTTATATCAAGCGAATCAACCTACAAACCTGCACGTCTTTGAAGTGTTGGAGGAAACTGAAGATCTCGGAGAAAACCCACGCAGGTCATGGGGAGAACGTACAAACTCTGTACAGACAGCACCCGTGGTTAGGATTGAACCCGGGTCTCTGGAGCTGTAAGGCAGTAACTCTACCCCTGCACCACCGTGCTGTCCCAACTTCAATATATATCTATATAACTAAAAGTCTCTTCCTGTCTGCGCTGTTTATTAATTTTAGAAAAACGCTGCCCTATATCGCTATGATTTTTGGTCATCTTACTCACAGTCAACCTCCACTGAGGCAGCCCCAAGGATTGTTCCGATCGATGAAATATAAAAAAGTTATGAGTGTTTAAATTTTTTTGAGATCAGCTGATTGGTCCTCTCGCCTGTCAATCACCATGATGGAGGTAATGCCTCTTCTGGGGGGGGGAGGGGGGAGGCAGGACTATAAAACCCCGGATGCCTGGACGTGAGTCAGTCACTCTGGAAGATCGTAAGGGAAAGTCCACGACTGTGATTCTAAGCTGTAAAACAATTGAACTGTGAATCTGCAATGTACTTGCAATAAATGATTTGTTAAGAGGTTGAAATGCTATGAAATTGAATTTGCTGGCCTGCACTCTGCTTGAAATGTTGTGAAATTGGATTTGCTGGCCTGCACTCTGCTTGAAATGCTGTCAAATTGGATTTGCTGGCTTGCGCTCTGCTTGAAATGCTGTGAAATTGGATTTGCTGGCCTGTGCTCTGCTTAAAATGCTGTGAAATTGGATTTGCTGGCCGGCACTCTGTTTGAAATGCTGTGAAATTGGATTTGCTGGCATGCACTCTGCTTGAAATACTGTGAAATTGGATTTGCTGGCCTGCACTGCTTGAAATGATGTGAAATTGGATTTGCTGGCCTGCACTCTGCTTGAAATGCTGTGAAATTGGATTTGCTGGCCTGCACTCTGCTTGAAATGCTGTGGAATTGGATTTGCTGGCCTGCACTCTGCTTGAAATGTTGTGAAATTGGATTTGCTAGCCTGCACTCTGCTTGAAATGCTATGAAATTGGATTTGCTGGCCTGCACTCTGCTTGAAATAATGTGAATTTGGATTTGCTGGACTGTACTCTGCTTGAAATTTTGTGAAATTGGATTTGCTGGCCTGCACTCTGCTTGAAATGCTGTGAAATTGGATTGCTGGCCTGCACTCTGCTTGAAATGCTGTGAAATTGGATTTGCAGGCCTGCACTCTGCTTGAAATGCTGTAAAATTGGATTTGAGTCTGTCAGTGAGTCCACAGGGTATGAGTCAGTCAGTCTGTCCAGAGGCCATGAGTGAGTATCAGTCAGTCCAGAGGCCATGAGTTAGTCCAGAGGCCATGAGTCAGTGAGTGAGTCCAGAGGCCACCAGTAGGTCGCTCACCGCCCCCCCCCCCCACTGACATCCCCCACCTCAAGGCACTGCCCTCCGCCTGGCTGAAGGACGCTCCCCCTCCCGCCCCCTACTGAAGCCGCCCCCTTCCCCAGCTGCAGGACACCCCCTCCCTCATCAGCCCACGACAGCCCCCACCTGAAGCCGTCCCCCTCCCTCGGATGCAGGACATTTGCCACCCCCCATCCCGACAGCCCCCGCCTGAACAAAATGTTTTCCACAAATTCTTCAGTGTTCATTAACTACTGAAATTGTCTTTAGGCTGCTTTTTCAACATCATGTCAGGAAAAGGGACAAAAAGAGCTGCAGGATGGTCAAGCAAGCATGTAAAGGGACTTCAAGAAACAGCAAGAATCAGAAGAGAACAAGAGACGCAAGAAGAAACATCTCAACATCTCGCAAATGACCGAGAAAGAAGACAAAGAAGAAAGATAAAGAGGCGCAACCAAAAAGAACTGAACGTTTTGAGGATCAACGAGAAAGAACGCAAAGCACAAGGGATGAAGAGATGCCATGAAGAAGAACTGAGCGTCTCAAGGATCGACAATAAAGAACATAAAGAAGGGATGAAGAGACACAGACATCATTCGGTGCCAAGGAACTGGTGCCACCCAGATGGAATCCTACAGTGATCATTCAAGGCCAGGTTCATCATTACATTGGTTCGTTGATGCCTGACCTAGACCAACAAAGTTGATTCTTGCAGATCTATTTTATGGAGTTGAAAAAAGGATCTCCAATCATATTAATGAGAAACTTGGAACCGCCAAAGCTATGCAATGGAGCGAGGATGATTGTGTAAAAGCTACACAATCATCTGATCGTTGCAAGAATCAACATGGGAGCCTTCAAAGATGACATTGTTCTCATTCCTAGGATAGCACTCAATTTAACAGAAGGTGAAGACATTCCCCTTCAGTGGACCCAATTCCCCATTCAATCAAGTTTTGCTATGACAATCCATAAAGCGCAAGGACAAACAATGCAGAAGCTGTTGATCTACCTCGACAAACCGGTATTTCAGCATGGACAACTATATGTGGCTCTTAGCGGAGGAAAGATGAAGGAAAATGTCAAAGTTTTCCTGAAGGATGGAACATCGACCAAGGATGCTGCAATTAAAAGCGTGCTTCGTTGAATGACAACTTCTGATTTTCTGACTTCTGAATGAAAATTTTCAGATTTTCTTTGTTAAAATTTGACCGCTCAATCTCTCTATATTAAAATTGTCTCTTTTTTATCAACAGCAAAGAGGCATCAAGAGGCAGTGAATAGCAGAACACAACAAGAGACACGACAAGAAAGAACTGAACTTAATAAATCTCATCTTTAACATTTAAATTGTTGTTATATTTTAAGTCATTCACATTTTAAACTTTAATAAATCCTTTTACCACTTTTCATGCCTGCGTGTTCTTCATCACAATGGGAACCACAACAGGAATGGCTGCGCTGTCGGAGAGCCACTAAGAGTGCATGGGGGGGGGGGAGGTTGAGGGGAGATGGACTGAATGCGTGGGGGGTGGGGGGTGGGGGGGAATGGCAAGTAGCAGAGTGGGGGGGGGGGTGAAGGGGGGAGGGGTGACTGAGTGAACTGCCACGACACCAGCCATGAGTGAGTGGACTGCCAGCCCACCAGCCATGACTTAGTGAACAGCCAGCCCACCAGCCATGACTCACTGAACTGCGAGTCCAAGAATCCATTCCGTCCACAATGTCCATACTAGCCCTCTGGAAACCAGTCCCTTCAGCCCACAACACCCATACTAGCGCTCCAGAGATCCAACCAAGGATAGACTTTCCTTCTTCATTGCTGTGATCTGTAAAAAGATAAGAAAATGTCTAAAATTGATTCTCCACCCTCTTCCCCTTCTCTCTCACAGTCTGTCACCTGATTTGGGCAGAATTTCTGGCAGTTTCTGAGCTGCCAGCCCACCAGGCATGAGTGACTGAGCTGCCAGCCTGCCAGGCCTGAGTGACTGAGCTGCCAGGCCTCAGTGACTGAGCTGCCAGCCCAAGAATCCATTTGGCCCACAATGTCCATACTAGCCCTCTGGGACACAGTCCCTTCGGCCCACAACACCCATGCTAGCGCTGCAGAAAGCACCCCCCCCCACCACACCACTGGCCAGCAATATTGGAATTGGTGGAGAGGTGGAATATTGCGTTGGGAGACCAGCCCTCCCGTGTGAAGCTGGGACCCAACGGGTCCAACTTAGTCTTTCAATATAAAGGATAATGGAAGAAAGATAATGAAAGAATCAGTAAAATCAATAAAAACATTTTGAACTAAAATCATTAAATCCTTCTTCACTGGGCGTGGATTAACAGATAGGAAGTGGAAATGGAAACATAAGAATCATGAACAAATCCATGAAACACAGCGATGTCTGGATGTAGGAAATGCGATGAACTGAGTGGCTGTTCTCATGTGTAATTATCATCTGATCTTGTTGTACAATGGGTGACTGTAAACTTCTGCTTTAGCCAGCCAGTAATTATATTTATGGCAAGCTTCATTGTGAAGTGACTTGCCTTGGAATAGCATGGACAGCCTGCAGGCCACTTGGGACTGAATTGCCGACTTCCACGGGAGAAACCGTTTACACAGATTGTGAGCAGAGGTCTGTGCATGAACGAGACACTTTGGTACCAATAAAATCATGTTAATCAATGCAAACTAGCCCCAGACCAGGGGCGATTTTCAGCACAGACTTTGATCTGTTGCGCACCCACATAACAGGCTTTGTAAGGGCTGTTTGGCATTTATTGAGCAGCACCACCACATAAAGCTCAGGCAAATTAGTGAGATGTGCATTTTGACTGCCGCTGCTGCTGAATTTTCTGCATAATAGCTTACGGCTGAAACATCCTGGTGGTTTCCTTGGACACGGCGATCCAATCACCAGGTCAAGCCCACAGGTAGAAACAGCATGATCTCACCGGCCATGATTTCCTAGCGAGGGGATAGAGGTGAGTGGCGTGCAGGGCAAGCAGGCTTGCAGTCAATGCGGATGCAATGCCATCTCTATAGGTAATTTGGAAGAGGTTTGCCTTTGAGATCCATCATTCAGTAAAGAAGAAGCCATCAAGCTATTGCTCTTGTCTAGATGGTGACCTTCAAAGTCAGTCCAGCCGATCATTGCTCAAGCCGCCAGTGACCTCAGATCACGGATACCCCGTTGATCTTTTCCTCACCCAAAATAATTTATGGCACAAGAGCCATAAGGGCCTGTCCCACATACACAACTTTTTCGGCGACTGCCGGTACCCGTCATAGGTCACAGAAACATAGAAACATAGAAAATAGGTGCAGGAGTAGGCCATTCGGCCCTTCGAGCCTGCACCGCCATTCAATATGATCATGGCTGATCATCCAACTCAGTATCCTGTACCTGCTTTCTCTCCATACCCCCTGATCCCTTTAGCCACAAGGGCCACATCTAACTCCCTCTTAAATATAGCCAATGAACTGGGCTCAACTACATTCTGTGGCAGAGAGTTCCAGAGATTCACCACTCTCTGTGTAAAAAATGTTTTTCTCATCTCAGTCCTAAAAGATTTCCCCTTTATCCTTAAACTGTGACCCCTTGTCTGGACTTCCCCAACATCGGGAACAATCTTCCTGCATCTAGCCTGTCCAACCCCTTACGAATTTTGTAAGTTTCTATAAGATCCCCCCTCAATCTTCTAAATTCCAGCGAGTACAAGCCGAGTCTATCCAGTCTTTCCTCATATGAAAGTCCTGACATCCCAGGATGTCGTTGCAGGTCACCGGAAATTTTCAACATGTTGAAAATTCAGCGGCGACCAGAAAGACGCTACGACTCTTTGGGCGACTGAGGAGACTACTCACGACCATACAGGCGACACCCCGGAGATATGTCGCGGGGTGAAGCCTGTATGGTCGTGAGTAGTCACCCAAAGAGTCGTACCTTGTTCTTGTTGCCGCTGGATTTTCAACATGTTGAAATTTTCGGCGACCTGCAACGACCTATGATGGGTGCCGGTAGTCACTGAAAAAGTCGCGTAAGTGGGACGGGCCCAATAGAATCCTCGGTGAAACAAGGAATTTAGTTTATTGTGGCCCAAGAGGGATAACACCTGTTTGGTAATGTGTAGGAAGGAACTGCAGATGCCGGTTTACACCGAAGATAGACACAAAGTGCTGGAGTAACTCAACGGGACAGGCAGCATCTCTGGATAGAAGGAATGAATGATGTTTCGGGTCATCACCCATTCCTTCTATCCAGAGATGCAGCTAGTCCCGCTGAGTTACTCCAGCATTTTGTGTCAACTTGCTTGGTATTTCCTTCCTGACTGGATAACCCAGAATAATGGCAAATTTGGCACTCCGGTCAAACTGAAGCTGAGCTCTTATCCCGTGGTACCTACGTACGTTCATTTGATATCTCCCTTACACCCCAGTCCATTGGCAAAGTCGAGCCTGCGGATGACAATAAAGCGGATATGGGTGTCAGCCTTTCAACAGAAGCTCTCATCTATGTTTTTAACACCATCATGTTCAATTGATCCTATATCCCACATGCCAGCTTCCCACCCTACACAAAACTCAGCTGTTCCTCATCCATTACTCCACTCGCTGTGCAGTGAAAGATTTTCATATCGTTCAAGGAATCTTTCCTCTAGTCACTATGATTGAAGACAGGGGTTTAGGAGATAATCGATACGCATTCACGAGCTCTCCACGAGACATTCAATGCTGTCCAAAGATATCCTATCTGCACTATGTCCCATTCACACAGTCCTCCTTGGGTGGCTCTGGGACCTGCAATATTTCACCCTTGTATTTCAACCCCCTCGTGATTTTACTTCACTGCCTCAGTTGGTAGCAGCATAGCCTTGGAGTTGGAAACGTCCTTGTAACGGCAATTTCTTATCTTTCCAATGTCCAACTTTTAATTGCCTTTACTACGTTGGCAAGGAGGAGTGGAGTTTACGCAGTCGCTATTAAAAACGAATCTTCCAGTTGTTATTTCCAGTTTCATTGATTTTAATTGAAGTTGTAAATACAAGGAAGTGTCTTATACAAATTGTAACTTTCCATCCTTACTATCTGAACTGTGTCTTCTCTTTCCGTGCCAGCTCCCGTCTGATTTGACTACTCCCTGTCGTATCGCTTAGTTCAATGTAAGTCACGCCCATCTACGTATCAATATCCCAACCCCCAGCGTTCAGAATGATATGGCTAGAAATATCTAGACAAAATACTATAATATACTAATAATAACTAACTTAAGCATAATGGCTCCTACAGTCCCGGTATGTTCCACTCTGGAGATCTGGGGGGGAAAGATTTAGGCTGAAGCTCTGGTACAGTTCTGGGGGAATGTTGGCTCTTTAAATCTTTGGATGGAGATGTCGAAATGTCTCATTTGGTGGATGCAAAAATTAATTATTTTGAAGGACAGCAGAAGAGTTCTCTGTTGTGCCTTGATCAAAATGCATCTCTTCATCAACATTATATTATTCAGTAATTATAAGATTGCTGTGTTTTTTATATTACCACAGTGGCTACATGTAGGTTCATTGGCCTCTTATAAATTGCCCCTAGTGTGGAGGGAGCATATGAGAAAGTGGGATAACATAGAACTAATGTAAAAACAGGTGATCGATAGTTGGCATGGACTCGGTGGGCTGAAGGGGCTGTTTCCATGCTGTACCTCTAAACTAAACTAAACTAAACTAAACTACGGGTGGCACGGTGGCGCAATGGTAGAGTTGCTGCCTTAGGGGCCTGTCCCACGGGCATGCGACTCCATGCGGCAAGCGCGACCTAACCGCAAGCGAGGGCCGTCTGGAGGTCGAGTGATCCCCGTACAGGGCCGGTCCCACCAGCATGCGCCTGCATGCGGCAAGTGCTACCAAATCGGAAGCGGGGGCCGCGCAGAGGTCGAGTGACGTCAAGACGGTGCGTGCGGCGGCGAGGCGGTGCGCATGGCCTCGATGCGGCTGCGCCTGGCGTCGAGGTGGTGCGCACGGCCTCGATGCGGCTGTGTCCAGCGTCGAGGCGGCGCGCACGGCCATCAATGCGTCGCGCATGGCCTCGATGCGGCAGGCCGTTGTCGCACGGAATTTTTGAACAGTGTCAGTTTTTCGGAGCATCGCGCGATGTCGGGACCAGCTCCGCACAACTCCATGTGGCTCCCGCGATCGAAGTGGGACTGGCCCCGCAACCTTTCTTTTTTCATTTGGCTCTGAAACCTTACAATAGACAATAGACAATAGGTGCAGGAGTCGGCCATTTGGCCCTTCGAGCCAACACCGCCATTCAATGTGATCATGGCTGATCATCCACGATCAGTGCCCCATTCCTGCCTTCTCCCCATATCCCTTGACTCCGCTATCTTTAAGAGCTCTTTCTAGTTCTCTCTTGAAAGCATCAAGAGAACCAGCCTCCACCACCCTCTGAGGCAGAGAATTCCACAGACTCACAACTCTCTGTGTGAAAAAGTTTTTACTTATCTCCGTTCTAAATGGCTTACCCCTTATTCTTAAACTGTGGCCCCTGGTTTTGGACTCCCCCAACACCGGGAACATGTTTCCTGCCTCTAGCGTGTCCAAACCCTTAATAATCTTATATGTTTCAATAAGATCCCCTCTCTTTCTTTTTTCTTTTAAAATCTTTAAATTAATTTTTTTCAAAAGCAAAAACAAAACAAAACCCCCCCCCCAATAATGATAAACATAGTGATATTGATACATAGGGATCAGGATTACATTAATAACAGGTATAACCTAAGAATGAGTCCAGTGTCAAAATACACATTGGGTATAGACCTCCCGGTCTCTATGTAAATATAGTTAAGTGTTTAAAAGAAAACTTGTCTATATAAAAACAAAAAGATAAAAATTAAAAAAAATTAAAAAAGAGAGAAAAAGGAGAAAAACAAACTCCCTAAACTAGAAAAAAAAGCAAAACAAAATCTGGGCTGCAAAGATTTTCAACAATTCTGTCCCTGTTTATCGTCAAGTCCGTTCCACCGTATAATGGTTAAAATAATATTATAACTGATGGAGAGGGGACAATTTATATCGTGTGAAAGTTTTGAATAAAGCTTCTCCAAGTCCTATCAAATTTAACCAAGGGTTTAACAATGTCACTCCTAATTTTTTCTAAGTTTAAACATGATATAGTTTCAGAGTACCAAGGGAGTGTGGTCGGAGGATTAGAGTCTTTCCATTTAAATAAAATAGATCTTCTGGCAATTAATGTAGTAAAAGCAAACAGCCGATGGGCGGAACGGGACAGATGAGTAGAATCTAACATTGGCAGCCCAAAAATTGCAGTAATTGGATGAGGTTGTAAATCAATACCTAAAACTACAGAAATAGTATCAAAAATGTATTTCCAATATTTTTCCAAAAGTGGGCAAGACCAAAACATATGAGTCAGTGAGGCCACTTCAGAATTACATCTGTCACAGGTAGAATTTATATGACCATAAAAACGAGCTAACTTATCTTTTGACATATGAACTCTGTGAACCACCTTGAATTGTATCAGAGCGTGTCTTGCACACATTGAGGAAGTATTAACTAATTGAAGAATCCTCTCCCATTTCTCTGTAGGTAGAGAAATTTGAAGTTCTCTTTCCCAATCATTCTTAATTTTATCTAAAGTATCTATTTGTAATTTCAAAATCAACTCATAAATAGTCGTTATTAAACCTTTCTGATAAGGGTTCAAATGTAAAAAAAATTCCAGGATTTCGATTTGATGTGGTAACGGAAAAGAGGGTAGAGTAGCCTTCAAAAAATGTCTAATTTGTAAATATCTAAAGAAATGTGAGCTAGGTAGATTATATTTATTGGAGAGTTGTTCAAAAGACATAAAGCAACCATCCACAAACAAATCACGAAAAGCTGCTAATCCCTTCCTCTTCCATAACAGAAAGGCTTGATCAGTACTAGAAGGTTGGAAGAAAAAATTAGATATGACAGGACTCGATAAGATAAAATCATTCAATCCCCAAAACTTGAAACCATATTCGGAATGTATGTCTTACTATTGGGTTAATTGTATATTTATTCAATCTCGTAATTGTAAAAGGTAATGAGGCCCCTAGGATAGGAACCAGTGATAACCCCTCCATAGAATCACGTTCAAGATTTATCGATCCTGGGCATTGGGTATCTTCTAAATCTTTTGTCCAAAACGTTAAATAGCGAGCATTAACTGCCCAATAATAAAATCTAAGGTTCGGCAGTGCCAAACCACCAACTTTTTTGATTTCAGTAAGTATATTTTACTTAGTCTGTGATTTTTATTCTGCCATATATATGAAGAAATTTTTGAGTCAATAATATCAAAGAAAGATTCATCAATAAAAATTGGTATCATCGGAAATAAATACAAAAATTTAGGTAGGATAAACATTTTAATAGCATTTATTTGGCCAATTGAAGGACATTGGTGACCATTTAGTAAACTGTTGTCTGATGTGATCAATTAGGGGCGTAAAATTAGCTTTAAATAGATCCTTGTGTTTCTTGGTCATCTTAATGCCTAAATAAGTAAAACAGTTGGTAGTCAATCTAATGGAAACTGTCCATAATTCGAAATTTGATTGTTTAATGGAAAAAGCTCACTCTTACTAAGATTTAGTTTATAACCAGAAAAACTACAAAATTGATTAAGTGATGCTCAACTTAAGATCCCCTGTCATCCTTCTAAATTCCAGAGTATACAAGCTCAGCCGCTCCATTCTATCAACATATGATAGTCCCGCCATCCTGGGAATTAACCTTGTGAAACCATGCTGCACTCCCTCAATAGCAAGAATGCCCTTCCTCAAATTTGGAGACCAAAACTGCACACAATACTCCAGGTGTGGTCTCACTAGGGCCCTGTACAACTGCAGAAGGACCTCTTTGCTCCTATACTCAGCTCCTCTTGTTATGAAGGCCAACATGCCATTCGCTTTCTTCACTGCCTGCTGTACCTGCAACCCTCTACTCTAGCCACTCAGATCCCCGTCCCCAACCAGGCTTCCTTCCCCTATAAACGCTGGCATCCTGTGCAATCTCCTTCTTTTCCTCAGTGTAGAAGGTAAGGCTTTCACGTGACTGCCCCCCCCAACCCCCCCCCCCCCCAACTTTCCACCCAACCCTCCTGCCAAGAATTCCATTAGGAAATTTCCTCTCCTGACCCTGTAAATTGCCACTCTTCTCAGGTCTACCCTAATAAAACCCAGAGAGGCAATCATGCTGTCCATTAATTCAGACCTCCTCCACTGGAAAAATTATGCTGCTTATTTTCACAGCAGCTCCATATTCAATTCCTCCTACAAAGGTGGCTGAACTTGTCTTTTGCATACAGTAGCAACCAGGGATATCATTAAATAATTTACTGTGACTCTTTGTATCAGTCTATACATCCGTGGTGATGCTTGTGTTCCAAACGAGGATTGCTCTGCATTTAATAGCGTTATTAATATTAAAAAAGATTATAATGTAATTTTGAATAGATTAAGAATGCTTAAAATTTATGGAGTTTCTGGTTCAGATAATATTCATCCAATTAAAAAGGGAGAGGTATTCTGTGTGCCCCATGTTCTTACCGTTATTGGTTTAATAGAGATGGGATTTGTTTCCTTAGACTGGAAGCACAATCGTGCAATACCTGTTTTCAATAAAGTGGGTAATTCAGATTAGACTGGGACTTTCATAGGAAAAATACCACATGGAATCACAGTCATAGAGTGTACAGCATGGAAACTTGCTCTTAAGCCCAACTCATCCATGCGGACCATCCCTCCAAAACGTTCCTGAGCATGTACCTGGCCAAGTGTCTTCTACACCAGAGGAGGTAGTTGGGGCAGATGCAATCATTACATTTGGGTTGGGACATTTCTTCAGACTGATTGTGGGGGAAGGAATTTGGGAGAGAGGAATGGCAGGACAAAGCATGGCAAGTGATAGGTAGACACAGGCTAGAGGGGTTCTTACTAGGCCGATGGTTGGAGCAAAGACCAGAGATTAAATCTGAAGGTGCGAGACAAAAGGATTGAAGACTTGCAAATGGTGAAGCCAGAGGAAGGAATGTGGGTGTAGGGAGAGGGAGAGGGGGATGGGGAGGGGGAGGGGAGAAATGAAGGATCTTTGAATCATTCAATCAATCAATCAATCAATCAATCAGATTTATTCCTCACATACACAATAAAGTGCAGTTAAATGAATTTGCCAGCAGCGGTACAATCAAAAAGAACACACAATAAAAATGTAACACAAACATCCACCACAGCATTACTCACTGTGGTGGAAGGCACAAAGTACAGTCAGTCCTCCTCCATTGTTGACATTGTTGACCAACTATGCAGGAAGCAAAACCAACTCAATCCCTCGGCGTTGTGCGGCTGTGTGATCATAAGTAGCAAAAGATGTAGCTCCAACGCAGTGTCCTGGTTGCGGTGTAGATGTCTGAAGCTGCACATGAGCTCATTGCAAACCTAAGTCAGGCTGGAGTGCGGGATGGATTTCCTACATATGATATAGCCAAAAGTTTAGTTTAGTTTAGAGATACAGTGTGAAAACAGGCCCTTTTGGCCCACCGGGTCCGTACCGACCAGCGATCCCCGTATATTAACACTATCCTACACACACAAGGGCCAATTTTTACATTTACCAAGCAAATTTACCTACATACTTGTACGTCTTTGGAGTGTGGGAGGAAACCGAAGATCTCAGAGAAAACCCTCGCAGGTCACGGGAAGAACGTACAAACAGAACCCGTAGTTGGGATCGAACCCGGGTCTCCGGCGCTGCAAGTGCTGTAAGGCAGCAACTCTACCGCTGCTCCACCGCGCTGCTGGGCCTCATGCCGTTGTCATGCCAAACCCTTGCAGACATGTAAGCACAGACACAGACAATCCAAGTCATGGTGTTGTTTATTGGCATGCTGAAATAACTCAGCTTGTGCCTGCATTGGTCTGCAGGGTCCTGAGATGAACAGCTGCCAGCAGATGCTGAGATTTAAATTCATTTAAGCGAGATTCATCATATTATAGAGATCTACCCTTGCTACTCAGATGACCAGTTCAGGAATGGAAGGATGATGAAAAGATGAAGTAACCTAGTCATTTCATCCTACAAGACAATATGGTTAAGATGTTGGTGATGGGAGTAGAACATTGGGGGCTGTTGAGAGGTGTTTGCAACTTATAAGGTAAGGCAGAATTTTTTAAAGAAAGGATGGAATATGATAAAGGGTTAAGCCCCTGTCCCACTTTCACGACCTAATTGCCGACCTCTGCCGAGTTTGCCCTTGACTCATACTCGCAGCATGGTCGCCACGAGGTCGTAGGAGGTCTTCGTAACTCTTCCTCATGCTCGTGAGTGGTCTCCGCATACTCGTGGCCTCAAGTAGGTCGCGGCGTTTTTTCCAGCCTGATAAAAAATGTCCACGAGTAAAAAAAAGTTCGGCATGAAAAAAATGGATACTTTTTACTCGTAGGTAGGTCGTAGGTAGGTCATAGTAGGTCGTGATGGTAGTCGTAGGTAGTTGTAGGTAGTTGTAGGTAGTTGTAGGTAGTTGTAGGTAGTTGTAGGTAGTTGTAGGTAGTTGTAGGTCGGTAACTGGCCCGATAAAAAAATGCAAACATGACATCATTTTATAATGTGATAATTTTCCACTTGTAGCCAGTCGTAGTTGGTCTTAGGTGTGGAAGACTGAAGTCGAGGGGGGATCGTAGGAGGTCGTAGACATAGTCGTAGGAGGTCTTTTACTTTGGCGAGTCAACACGACCTTGACATTTTTTTCAACTCATCTAGGGTCTTCTAAACTCGTGGATTAGGTCGTCCAAGTGGGACAGGCCCTTTAGTTACGCACCTGCCATCTCCAAGGGAGTTATGTGTAGGAAGGAACAGCAGATGCTGGTTTACACCGATGATGGACATAAAATGCTGGAGTAACTCAGAGGGATAGGCAGCATCTCTGGATAGAAGGAATGGGTAACGTTTCGGGTCGAGATCCTTCTTCAGACCCTTCTTCTGAATAGACAATAGACAATAGGTGCAGGAGTAGGCCATTTGGCCCTTCGAGCCAGCACCGCCATTCAATGTGATCATGGTTGATCATCCACAATCAGTACCCCGTTCCTGCCTTCTCCCCATATCCCCTGACCACTATTTTTAAGAGCCCTATCTAGCTCTCTCTTGAAAGCATCCAGAGAACCTGCCTCCACCGCCCTCTGAGGCAGAGAATTCCACAGACTCACCACTCTCTGTGAGAAAAAGTGTTTCCTCGTCTCCGTTCTAAATAGCTTACTCCTTATTCTTAAACTGTGGCCCCTGGTTCTGGACTCCCCCTACATCGGGAACATGTTTCCTGCCTCTAGCGTGTCGAAGCCCTTAACAATCTTATATGTTTCAATGAGATCCCCTCTCATCCATCTAAACTCCAGAGTGTACAAGCCCACCTGCTCCATTCTCTCAGCATATGACAGTCCCGCCATCCCGGGAATTAACCTTGTAAACCTATGCTGCACTCCCTCAATAGCAAGAATGTCCTTCCTCAAATTAGGGGACCAAAACTGCACACAATACTCTAGGTGTGGTCTCACTAGGGCTCTGTACAACTGCAGAAGGACCTCTTTGCTCCTATATTCGATTCCCCAGATCCCGTTGTACTTCCCCTTTTCCCAACTTGACGCCATTTAGATAGTAATCTGCCTTCCTGTTTTTGCTACCAAAGTGGATAACCTCACATTTATCTGCATTAAACCTCATCTGCCATGCATCTGCCCACTCCCCCAACCTGTCCAAGTCACCCTGCATTCTCATAGCATCCTTCTCACAGTTCACACTGCCATCCAGCTTTGTGTCATCTGCAAATTTGCTAATGTTACTTTGAATCCCTTCATCTAAATCATTGATGTATATTGTAAATAGCTCCGGTCCCAGCACTGAGTCTTGCGGTACCCCACTAGTCACTGCCTGCCATTCTGAAAGGGACCCATTAATCCCTACTCTTTGTTTCCTGTCTGCCAACCACTTCTCTATCCACGTCAGCACTCTACCCCCAATACCATGTACCCTAATTTTGCCCACTAATCTCCTATGTGGGACCTTATCAAATGCTTTCTGAAAGTCCAGGTACACTACATCCACTAGCTCTCCCTTGTCCATTTTCCTAGTTACATCTTCAAAAAGTTCCAGAAGATTAGTCAAGCATGATTTCCCCTACGTAAATCCATGCTGACTCGGACCGATCCTGTTACTGCTATCCAAATGTGCGGCTATCTCATCTTTTATAATTGACTCCAGCATCTTCCCCACAACCGATGTCAGGCTAACTGGTCTATAATTCCCCATTTTCCCTCTTCCGCCTTTCTTAAAAAGTGGGATAACATTAGCTACCCTACAATCCACAGGAACTGATCCTGAGTCTATAGAACATTGGAAAATTATCACCAATGCATCCACGATTTCTAGAGCCACTTCCTTATGTAGCCTGGGATGCAGACCATCAGGCCCTGGGGATTTATCAGCCTTCAGTCCCATCAGTCTATCCAACACCATTTCCTGCCTAATGTGGATTTCCTTCAGTTCCTCTGCCACCCCAGATCCTCTTGCCACTACTATATCAGGAAGATTGTTTGTGTCCTCCTTAGTGAAGACAGATCCAAAGTACCTGTTCAACTCATCTGCCTTTTCCTTCTTCCCCATAATAAAGAAGGGTGTTGATCCAAAACATCACCCATTCCTTCTCTCTAGAGATGCTGCCTGTCCTGCTGAGTTACTCAAGCACTTTGTGTCTATCTTCAAGGTAGTTACTCCTGATGTTGACCACTGAATGGCCATTTGATTATTGGCTGCATCGTCTTCTCCTTGATGAGAGTAATGGAGGTGAAAAAATAACACCAGGAGGATGTCAATGAGTCAAGCAGTATCTGTGATTTTGTTGTTTCGATTTTAGTTTTTAGAGATACAGTACAGAAACAAAAATAGTTGGCACTATCCTGTACACTAGGGAGGAAACTGGAGCATCTTGGGGAAAACACACACAGGTCATGGGGAGAACGTACAAACACCATAGAGACAGTACCCATAGAACCCGGGTCTCTGGCACTGTAAGGCAATAACTCTACCGCTGCGCCACCGTGCTGCTCATCTGTGATGCCAAAGGGATGGTCGACGTTTCTGGTCGAGACCCCACATCGGGACTGAGGACTGAAGTGGCAGTCCTGAAGTAGTAGGACAGGGAAGTGTTCCTGCTCCCTCTGATGGTTCCTTCTGCTTCTGGTTGTGTGCTGCCTTCTCCCAAGGAAGAGGGAAGGCACATTTGGAAAGTGGTGAAATCATCGGACAAAGTCAGCATGGATTTATGAAAGGTAAATCATGTCTGACGAATCTTATAGAATTTTTTGAGGATGTAACACGTAGAGTGGATAGGGGAGAACCAGTGGATGTGTTATATCTGGACTTTCAGAAGGCTTTCGACAAGGTCCCACATAAGAGATTAGTATACAAACTTAAAGCACACGGTATTGGGGGTTCAGTATTGATGTGGATAGAGAACTGGCTGGCAGACAGGAAGCAAAGAGTAGGAGTAAACGGGTCCTTTTCAGAATGGCAGGCAGACTAGTGGGGTACCGCAAGGCTCAGTGCTGGGACCCCAGCTATTTACAATATATATTAATGATCTGGATGAGGGAATTGAATGCAACATCTCCAAGTTTGCGGATGACACAAAGCTGGGGGGCAGTGTTAGCTGTGAGGAGGATGCTTGGCAGATGCAGTATAATGTGGATAAATGTGAGGTTACCCACTTTGGTGGCAAAAACAGGAAAGTAGACTATTATCTGAATGGTGGCCGGATAGGAAAAGAGGAGATGCAACGAGACCTGGATGTCATGGTATACCAGTCATTGAAAGTAGGCATGCAGGTGCAGCAGGCAGTGAAGAAAACAAATGGTATGTTATCATTCATACCAAAAGGATATGAGTATAAGAGCAGGGAGGTTCTACTGCAGTTGTACAGGGTCTTGGTGAGGCCACACCTGGAGTATTGCATACAGTTTTGGTCTCCTAATCTGAGGAAAGACATTCTTGCCATAGAGGGAGTACAGAGAAGGTTCACCAGACTGATTCCTGGGATGGCAGGACTTTCATATGAAGAAAGACTGGATAGACTTGGCTTGTACTCGCTAAAATTTAGAAGATTGAGGGGGATCTTATAGAAACTTACAAAATTCTTAAGGGGTTGGACTGGCTAGATGCAGGAAGATTGTTCCCGATGTTGGGGAAGTCCAGAACAAGGGGTCACAGTTTAAGGATAAAGGGGAAGTCTTTTAGGACCAAGATGAGAAAATCATTTTTCACACAGAGAGTGGTGAATCTCTGGAATTCTCTGCCACAGAAGGTAGTTGAGGCCAGTTCATTGGCTATATTTAAGAGGGAGTTAGATGTGGCCCTTGTGGCTAAAGGGATCAGGGGGTATGGAGAGAAGGCAGGTACAGGATACTGAGTTGGATCATATTGAATGGCAGTGCAGGCTCTAAGGGCCGAATGGCCTAATCCTGCACCTATTTTCTATGTTTCTATGTTTATATGAAAAGTGTACCAGTGAGTTTCGTGCAATCCTTTTGGATGATACGGTGTCATTGTTGAAGAGCTGGCAGCATGAACAAACTGTGTCTGCAGGGATTCTGGCAGTGGTTGTAGCAGTGCTAAGTATGTTAGGGTTTGTTGGACCCTTACATGCAAGCCCTGGATGATTGAAGGTGTAGCTTGGGGGAGGGAGGTGGGTCTGATGGATTAAAAGATGAGGTATGAAAGTAAGCTAGCCAAGAATATAAAGGAGGATAGCAAAAGCTTCTTTAGGTATGTGAAGAGGAAAAAATTAGTTAAGATCTGAATTGGACCCTTGAAGACTGAAAAGGGCGAATTTATTATGGGGAATAAGGAAATGGCAGACGAGTTGAACAGGTACTTTGGATCTGTCTTCACTAAGGAGGACAGAAACAATCTTCCTGATATAGTAGTGGCCAGAGGATCTGGGGTGACGGAGGAACTGAAGGAAATTCACATTAGGCAGGGAATGGTGTTGGGTAGACTGATGGGACTGAAGGCTGATAAATCCCCAGGGCCTGATGGTCTGCATCCCAGGGTACTTAAGGAAGTGGCTCTAGAAATCATGGTGATCATTTTCCAATGTTCTATAGATTCAGGATCAGTTCCTGTGGATTGGAGGGTAGCTAATGTAATCCCAATTTTTAGGAAGGGTGGGAGAGAGAAAACGGAATTATAGACCAGTTAGCCTGACATCGGTGGTGGGGAAGATGCTGGAGTCAACTATAAAAGATAAAATAGCGGCACATTTGGATAGCAGTAGCAGGATTGGTCCGAGTCAGCATGGATTTACGAAGGGGAAATCACGCTTGACTAATCTTCTGGAATTTTTTGAGGATGTAACTGGAAAAATGGACAAGGGAGAGCCAGTGGATGTAGTGCACCTGGACTTTCAGAAAACATTTGATAATAATAATAATAATAATAGATTTTATTTATGGGCGCCTATACAAAAGTCTCAAGGACACCTTACAAAATTTAACAAAGAAACATATAATCAGAGTAAAATAAGTTATAAAGACATCACCTATTAATACAATGATAAGGTCCCACATAGGAGATTAGTGGGCAAAATTAGGGCACATGGTATTGGGGGTAGGGTGCTGACATAGATAGAAAAATGGTTGGCAGACAGGAAACAAAAAGTAGGGATTAACGGGTCTCTTTCAGAATGGCAGGCAGTGACTAGCGGGGTACCGCAAGGCTCGGTGCTGGGACCGCAGCTATTTACAATATATAATAATGATTTAGATGCAGGGAATTAAAGTAACATTAGCAAATTTGCAGATGACACAAAGCTGAGTGGCAGTGTGAACTGTGAGGAAGATGCTATGAGGATGGAAGGTGACTTGGACGGGTTGGGTGAGTGGGCACATGCATGGCAGATGCAGTTTAATGTGGATAAATGCGAGGTTATCCACTTTGGTGGCAAAAACGGAATGCAGATTATTATCTAAATGGTGTCAAGTTGGGAAAAGGGGACGTACAACGGGATCTGGGGGTCCTTGTTCATCAGTCAATGAAAGTAAGCATGCAGGTACAGCAGGCAGTGAAGAAAGCAAATGGCATGTTGGCCTTCATAACAAGAGGAATTGAGTATAGGAGCAAAGAGGTCCTTCTACAGTTGTACAGGGCCCTGGTGAGACCACACCTGGAGTGCAGTTTTGGTCTCCAAATTTGAGGAAGGACATTTTTGCTATTGAGGGAGTGCAGCGTGGTTTCACAAGGTTAATTCCTGGGATGGCGGACTGTCATATGTTGATTGAATGGAGCAGCTAGGCTTGTATACTCTGGAATTTAGAAGGATGAGAGGATATCCTATTGAAAAATATAAGATTTTACTTCGGAGTCACGTGAGTGACTACGTGAAGAGCCCGTCCAGCACGCATGCGCGACATTAGCGTTCACGCAGTGCAACAGCGATGACCGGGAGTACAGGCACTCCCGCTACACGTCGGTGGAAAATAAACAGCGGACCATCAGGTAAGTCTTACTCTGAGGTCGTAATCAGCAAGCTGTGCTCTGCTCTGTATTCCAGGGGAACTGGGAAAATGAGCAGCACGGCAAAGGAAGAAAACCGCCCCCCCGTTCGACTCCAACAGAACGGGAGTGTTCCATCAGTGGGGGGCGAGAGGCGGCACCTGGACCGCATATGCTGCGGCACACCCTCATCGAGACCGAGCCGAGCCCAGTACCGCTAGCGCAGCCTGATGAGCGGCAGCGGGCTGGAGGAAAAGTAAGACAAAAAACAAACCGGCCGGTTATGTCTGACTCCGATGAGGAGGGTCCGCCTGAGAGTGGCAGAACTAGCCGCCTGAGCCGAATGGAAAGGCTCATGGAGCAACTGCTCCAGCGAGACTTGCTTCGGGAGCTGGAGCAGTCTCGCCAGGGGGATCAGGCACTCCCACAGCAGTGCTCTACAATGCACTGGCCATCGCTTTCCCCTCAAAGCAGGGCAGCGTTGGCGACCAGGGCTGGGCTGGTCAGGAACAGGGGTCATTGGCTGAAGATGTCGGGAGTACGCTTGGGGTACAGGATCAGGAAGAGCTGCTAGGTGTGGAGATTCGCTACGTGGTTACACCACGAGCAGGGCGGCCGTTGCAGCCAAAATTGGCGGCCAGCATTAACCACCTGTCCCTCAAACCCCTACAAGACAGGTACTTAATGAGGCACTAGAGCTGGAAAACTGCAGTTCGCTCAATGTACCGGCTGTTAACAGCCAAATCTGGGGGGGGTATATGGGACAGAGTATCCGGAACCAGGAGCTAAAATCCTCAAGCTCCTGACGACAGGGATAACAGCCTATGCTCGTTCCGTGGATGTGGTGGATATGACCACAAACCAGCAAGACACTCTGGCTCTGCTGTGCAACACCCAATATGAGATAAACAACCTTCTCAAGGAGAGAATAAGACCTGCCCTCAATCCCAGGTTTGCAGGACTGTGTAAAACACCGGCCTCAGAGCCGCAGATCCTGTTATTTGGAAGGACAAGTGAAAGACCTGGAGGAAGAGTCCAAAGCATTTGGCCTCATGAGGGCAGGCCCCGGAACGAGCAGACCCACACAAAAAACCAGACGGCAGTACCCCACCGCGTCCACCAGTCAAGGTCAAATTTATGGAACTGGTGAAAGCTCGGGGTCCGCATACTATCCCCGAAAGCCTTTTTAGGCCAGGGCCCAGAGCGGACCCCATGGAAAATGCGCCACCCCCAATCAGCAGTACATCAGCAGTACATCCAGCAGTATAACGACGGATGAACAAAGGGAAGAAAGGAACACTACCATAACTATGGAGGTAGGTGGGTCTGGTTCCTACCAGCATGTAAATGGGGGAACTGTACTAACAGGAGGTGTCTCACGAATGATAGTTATATACTTAACAGTATTCGGGGATACAAAATAGAGTTCATTCAAGAAAACATGCCACCAGTTCAGCACGTACCCCAAAGGGTCTTTACCCTCTCAGTCAAAGAGAACTAGAGGCTCAAGCAGAACTGGTGAGGTTACTTACAAAGGGTGTCATTGAGAAATCCAAACATGAACCTTTGGAATTTGTCTCAAATATATTTACCAAAAGCAAAAATGGTGGATGTCGCATCATCATTGACTTAACCTCACTAAATACCTTTGTTAAGTATGTACATTTCAAAATGGAAACATTTGTAACTGCTAAACAACTGATTTCCAAAGGATACTTTATGGCAAGCATTGATTTAAAAGATGCCTACTATTCAGTACCCATTCACAAGGGTCATCGCAGATACCTGAAAATTTACCTGGATGGGGCAACTATGGCAGTATAAAGTGTTGCCTAATGGGTTGACATCAGCCCTAGACTATTTACCAAGATATTAAAACCAGCCTTGGCAACATTAACGAAACAAAGACATATTGTCATGGCGTACCTTGATGATATCCTAATAGTAGGCAAAACCATGGAGTTGGCTAAATCAGCTGTATTAGCTACCAAACAATTGTTTGAAACCCTGGGTTTGTCATACATCCAGATAAATCTAAGTTGACGCCATCCACAACTATGGACTATCTGGGATTCACAATTAACTCAATCCACATGTCTGTAACGTTGCCAAAAGGTAAAGCAGCAGAATTGGCACAGATGTGCAACAATTTAATGGTAAGCAATCGACCAACCATCCGACAAGTGGCAAGAGTAATTGGCAAAATGGTAGCAGCATTTTCAGCTACACAATTTGGACTCCTGCACTATCAGCACCTACAAAGGGCAAAAGTACAGGCGTTGAAACGACATGCAGGTCACTTTGACAGAACCATGAAACTACCCATTGAAGCAATATCAGAGTTACAATGGTGGATATAACACATTTGGCATTGTTCCAGCCCTATCATCATCAATAACCCAACGTTAACTATACAAACAGATGCCAGTGCTGAAGGCTGGGGAGCAACTAATACCATATCCAGCACAGGTGGTAGATGGACTAACCTAGACTCGTCTTTACTACAAACACTGGGCATACATTATTTGGAAATGTTGGGTGCGTTTTATGGTTTTAAACCATATTCTAGGAATATGCACAACTTGCATGTTCATTTACAAATTGATAATATCACGGTGGTGGCCTATATTAACCATATGGGCGGAATAAAATCAATATCATGTGACAATTGGGTCAACACAATCTGGTAATGGTGGGTCGATAGACATATTTGGCTATCAGCAACTTACTTACCAGGTAAGCTAAATACAGTGCCAGGTCACGCAAATTCAATGATAAACACCGAATGGATGTTAAATCCTAGAGCTTTTGCTAAAATTACAAACCAATATGGCACACCAGATATCGATCTATTTGCATCCAGACTAAATCACCACGTACCAATGTATGTCCCTTAGGAACCACACCCTGAGGCAGCAGCGATAGATGC
Source organism: Malacoraja senta (assembly GCA_038087875.1). NCBI lineage: Eukaryota > Metazoa > Chordata > Chondrichthyes > Rajiformes > Rajidae > Malacoraja > Malacoraja senta. The sequence goes on from CM075978.1 coordinate 75,330,514, forward strand.
ATTCGCGCTGAACTGGGGGACCTATTTCTTCTATGCTTTTCCCCCCTTCTGCCTTAATCTGTAGGGTACTACGCAAAATACAGATGGACTCTGCTTCAGGTATTTTGATAGTACCAACTGGCCTACACAGCCATGGTTCCCAGTGGTCCTCGACATGGTCATCGAAACTCCTATGACCTTTCCCAGTAGCCCAGACCTATTGACGCACCCTGTATCAGGCATAAGTCATCCATGCCATGGCAAAATTAACCTACTGGGTTGCAGATTATCAAAAGACCACTGCTGGGACTGGGATTGTCTGACAGGACCATCAACATGATGACACCGTATGTCCACCAGGAAACAATACCTATCGAGCATCAGGAAGTGGGAAAGATACTGCTCGACTACTGGGACAACGTACTCATCTGCAACCATAACCAATGTACTGGAGTTCCTGGGGGACCTTCACCATAATGAAGGATTGAGCTACAGCGCCATCAATACTGCCAGACGTGCGCTGTCAGCCTACTTAAAACAGGTGCCAGGACAACAGGCCATAGGGTCTCACCCGCTGGTGATCAAACTCATGAGGAGTATCGTCAACTCCAACCCTCTTAGACCTAGGTATACCCAAATCTGGGATGTCAGTGTGGTCCTGACATACCTTAGGGGATGGTCCCCAGCCAGGTCTCTCACCCTGGAGAAGCTAACCCTGAAAATGGTCATGCTGATGCCACTAGTCTCAGCACAAAGAGTCCAGTCCCTCCACTTACTGCGACTGGACAACATGGTTATAACACCAGACCGGGTCTCATTCACCATTCAGGAGCTGCTAAAGCAGAGCAAGCCAGGAACTTGAGTCCTAGTTATGGATTTCCGGGCATACCCACCTGACCTATGGTTGTGTGTCATGACTCACTTATTCACTTACATCAACACAACAAGAGATTCTCGAGGGAGAAAGGAAAAAAAAAGAAAAAAAAAAAAAAGCCTTATGGGTCAGCCACAAGAAACCTCATGGTTGGGTGTCGAGCCAAACCATCTCGAGATGGCTCAAGCAGGTACTGGGAGCTGCTGGAGTAGATACTGATGTATATACATCTCACTCCACCAGGGCAGCATCCACATCGGCGGCTAAAAGAATGAACATGGAGAAAACGTTCCAAACGTTCTACCACAAGCCGCTAGCAGAACCTGTGTTATTTGCAGAAAGAGTTTTAAAATCTGCAAAAATATATAATTTAAGCCCGGGGGAGCATTTTGTCTTTTGTTATTGTTTAATAGATACCATTATTATTTACAAACAGATTATGGTTGATTACGATAACATACTTCCTCCCTTGAATGACTTCGGCAGCGAGTGAAGTATGAACTGTTACACGGTTTGAAATCACAGAGCTTTAAAATCTTCACGTAGTCACTCACGTGACTCCGAAGTAAAATAGTAAGATTAAACGAGAACTTACCAGTTTGAAGTTTGATTGTATTTTATGAGGAGTTACGATGAGGGATTACGTGCCCTCCGCTCCCACCCTCAATTATAGATCAACTGGTATCTTAGTTCTCCTTTTCTTTACTATGTTTATTTCAATTATTGTGTTTCCTGTGATTCCACACCGCTGCTTTGAAGAATGTTGCGCATGCGTGCTGGACGGGCTCTTCACGTAATCCCTCATCGTAACTCCTCATAAAATACAATCAAACTTCAAACTGGTAAGTTCTCGTTTAATCTTACTATTATTAGGGCTTTGGACATATTAGAGGCAGGAAACATGTTCCCGATGTTGGGGGAGTCCAGAACCAGGGGCCACAGTTTAAGAATAAGGGGTAAGCCATTTAGAACGGAGATGAGGAAATACTTTTTCATACAGAGAGTTGTGAATCTGTGGAATTCTCTGCCTCAGAGGGTGGTGGAGGCCGGTTCCCTGGATGCTTTCAAGAGAGAGTTAAAGAGCTCTTAAAGATAGCAGAGTCAGGGGATATGGGGAGAAGGCAGGAACGGGGTACTGATTGCGGATGATCAGCCATGATCACATTGAATGGCGGTGCTGGCTTGAATGGCCAAATGGCCTACTCCTGCACCTATTGTGTATTGTCTATTGGCTAAACATCATCAGGCACCAGGAGCATATATAATATGGTGTGATGTTCAGTTCAGTTTAGTTTTAGAGATACAGCGTGGAAAAAGGCCCTTCGGTCCACTGGGTCCGTGCCCGACCATCAATCCCAGCATATTGACGCCATCCTACATACAGGGGACAACTTTACATTTCTACTAAACCAATTAACCTACAAACCTGTACGTCTTTGGAGTGTGGGAGGAAACCGAAGATCTCGGAGAAAACTCACGCAGGTCACGGGGAGAACATATAAACTTTGTGCAGACAAACACCCGTGTTCAGGATCGAACGTGGGTCTCTGGCACTGTAAGGCAGTAGCTCTGCCGCTACACCACCCCGCCACTCAAATGCATTCTTTGGCTTTCATTGTTTAACTTCTTGAAGCATTAAACAGCAATGGCCATCATAACTTCTCCCAATTCCCCTTAGAATGAAACCTTCCTGGCGCATGTAAAACATTTTTCTTGATTTTCACCTCCTCGATCATGAGTCTACTGGACAAACCACTGAAACCAACAGAGCCCACATTCTGCACCATTGTGCTAATCCTCACCATTACTGCCCTGCAAGACAGGACGTCCCGCAGAAGATACTCGTGTTAGCTTTAACAAGAATCTAACGGCAAAAAACTGCAGTTGTTGGAACTACAAACCAATAACAAACTGTGCTGGAAATACCCTGTCGATCAGACATCATGTGTGGAGAGAGAAGTAGAATTGCAAAGCAGTCCATTCGTCCACATTCACATGCCCTTGTCCGTAACGCACATTCTCACGTTACTATCAGTGTTTATTGTAAAATTGCAGAACCTCTTTAATTTGCGCCGGATGCGTTCAAGAAGTCATCGGATTTACATTGTCGCGAAAACAATCTTCTTCCAAAATGCTTAAAGAATTGTCCCTGATCAGCAATACTGTATAATATTTCAGGATTGATATAAGATGTACATTTTCATACATTTTATTTTCTCCTTATTGAGTATTAAACGAAGATGGAAATTTTTTGGCACAAATCAACCTGCAATAAGAAAGGCGTACTTAAAAATACTGACTTTTGTATTAGGATTTATAAAACTAGTTTTATGGCGGATGCATTAAGCCGTGGGAAATTGATTGCACAATCGTCCCTCATCACTATACCTCAAACTCCTTATTTCCAGTGTTTACCTGGGCCATTTAACAAGACTTGTGTTCCTATTGCAATTGACTCCATGCCACTGTGTAATTTTGCCACCTAATTTATGTATAAAAAATATACAAGAGCAAAGGTTATCCCATAGTGAATCTATTTCTATTGGCACTTAATAACCAAAATGTACGTTAAAAGCTTCCTAGAAACGGGGATTGTTTTAGGGTGATCCATTTGGGGTTAATTGAGAGAGCTAAATCTTCCCAGAGCAATAACCTCTTATAAGAAAAAGTAATATATATCAGCAGGCAGAACAGAATGCCTGTCTCGCTTCCCAGTGCCATTTTAGGATTATGGGACATGGAATCAGGTTAAGCAAACAGCCTCGACTGAAAGCTTTTTTTACAATTTAAAGTAGTGTACAGGTAAATCAGATTTCAAACCATCTGGATTGATTTATCTTGTAAATCCATGGAGGCTGCCTCAAAGATACAATTCCTAGTAGGCAAAGCTCTCCTGTGTGCTACTTAGTCCATGAGGTTTTACTGTTTATACCACTGTGCGGCACTCAGAGTTTTAGGTTTTCTATGCAATTCATTGCTCAGTTCAAAACTATACATCGCTAGCCTCCACGGTAGACATCTGAGAGGACTTTAATAGAAATGATGAAAGAGTTCTTGAATGTGTCTCCATGGATATATCGGCAGATGTCTGTCAGCACTTAAAAGCTGGGGCTCAAAAAAACTACTTGTAAAAACTTTTGATTCTTCAACACTATTGATTGGACCGGAGCTTCAAGACTACTGGCTTGTTTGAGAAAGAGTAAGAGCATATAGTGTTTGAAATGTTTTTGTTTAACAAACAGAAAGATATGCAACTAAGTTTCGGTTTTTAATTTCTTGTGGTCATGATTTCCCAAATTTGGTCTTTGTGAAGATTACTGCTTCTTGGAAGAAACTGTTAAAATATTTGTGGTTACTTTGTGGGCTTCCAAATGCACCGTGTGAATTAGCAGGGATTGTGCAGTGAATTATAAGCAATGCGGTGTGAGTCCCATGAGCAGCATTTTGCACCCTTGTTTTATACTTGTTATTTGATGTAATCTCTTATTTTAATGCCATTCTAACCACTGCAAAGAGGACTTTGGCTCTTTGCACAAATCCACACTGAAAGCTTTGGACAGATCTTCTGTTTGATCAAGCTATTTTTTGCCTTGAAAGCAAAACCTTTGTTGAACCTAAAGCACCTTTCACAGCTTAGTCTTGTCTCACTTGCTGCACCCAGGAAGAGGACATAAACAGAAGCCTGTTTTCCTCAGTGTTTGCAACTGAGGTCTCCAGAATCTGTTTAAACCCAATCAATTTAATTGGCAGTAGGCCCAATGACAAATTATACCGGTTTACACTCTGGGGAAGTTTGCGCTTCGGATGGCGAGAAGACGAGGGGGATTCACATCTTGGTCACTGTTTACCAACGATGACTGCATTGAAAAAGGAGCTCTGATAATTCATCACTGTCACAGCAGGTGCAAAGTTTAATTCAAAGTAAAAGCGTTAAACAATTAGACTGGCTTTCACCAAGCAGTTGTCTCTTTTGGAAATATTGTTCTGGGAACTGCATTGTTCAGATGGCCAGAGCAAAAATCAATGCCTCAAGTTTGTGTTTTCCAAGATTCAAGATTGGGTTAAAATGTTGACAGTTTCCTATAGTTTAGAACTCCCATTGTTCGTACAGAACGTGCTCCAACTCTCTCTCTCTGGCAAATAAACAGGAACAATATGTTTTGATTATGTGGGTGACAATAATGCAGGAAGGCACGCAACAGGCATTATCTGAGTACAGAAAATCCTTCACAATGGTTCACACATGAATTCCAATAGAACTAATTACCATTCTTAAACTTCTTCGAATTATCAGGTATGTTTGCGAAAACAAATAGTAAGTAATGAAACAATCACCGCAAGGATTATTTTCCCTGTCGGAACTTTAGAGAGGTAAAACAGCATTTGAATTTTTTGTTGTTGAAAATTCTGGTAGAACTAGCAACTCGTTCGACTTGTCCCTCTTGAGTTTTGACCCTAAAGAGATCCAAGGGATTGTGAGATAGACCTCTGGATTGTTTGCAGGAAGCAGCAACTGTATCTGCAGCTCTGAAGACAATTGGTTGCTCTGGCATCAACTTGGTTTTTCACACAGTTTGATATCCTGACCTACCAGCAGAATCAGAATTAATCAGAATCAGAATGCCGTTTATTGTCATTTGAACCTAAGTTCAAACGAAATTTCGTTTCTGCAGTCATACGAACAAGAAAAAAACCAAGACAATTAGCACAATTTACACAAACATCCATCACAGTGAATCTCCAAACACCTCCTCACTGTGATGGAAGGCAAAGTCTTGTCTCTTACCTGTTCTTTATTCTTCTCCCGATGTTAAAGCCTCCGGCGGGCGATGGTAAGTCTTCATCAGGAATGATGGAAGAATCATGAGAAGAATAGATCGGGTAGATGCACAGAATCTCTTGGCCATAGTAGGGGAATCGAGGACCAGAGGACATACTGTATGTTCAAGGTGAAGGGGAAAAGATTTAATAGGAATCTAAGGGGTAACCTTTTCACACAAAGACTGGTGGGTGAATGGAACAAGCTGCCAGAGGAGATGATTGAGGCTGAGCTATCCCAACGTTTAAGAAAGAGTTACAGGTACATGGATAGGACAGGTTTGGAGGGATATGGACCAATTCAATTCAATTCAATTCAATTCAACTCAATTCAACTTTAATTGTCATTGCACAGATACAAGTATGGGTACAACAAAATGCAGTCTAGCGTCTGCTCGTAGCAATATTGCAATATAGAAATAAAAACACAGAACAAGAACAATATACAGAATAAAATACAGAATAAAATACACAATGAGCAAACAATGTGGACGGAGAGACTGGAGAAATCTATCGGCGGGACTCCGAGTTCAGCAATGTAATAGTGTTGTTAAAGAAGCTGTTCCTCATCCTGCTTGTACGACACCTGAGGCTTCTGTACCGCCTCCCTGATGGGAGGAGGGCAAACAGTCCATGGTTAGGGTGGGAAGGGTCCTTGATGATCTTCCCGGCCCGTCTCAGACACCGTTTTTGGTGGAGGGCATCCATTGCTGGGAGCGGGGCACCGATGATGTACTGAGCGGTCTTCACCACCCGTTGTAGTGCCTTCCTGTCAGCTACCGTGCAACTACTGTACCATGCCGTGATGCAGGTGGTCAGGATGCTGTCAATGGTACAGCGGTAAAAGTTGGTCAGGATCTGGGGGGACAGGTGAGCTTTCTTGAGCCTCCTCAGGAAGTAAAGGCGCTGCTGCACCTTTTTGATCAGTTTGGAGGTATTGAGGGACCAGGACAGATCCTCCGAGATGTGTACCCCGAGGAATTTGTAGTTGGAGACGCGCTCCACCTCAGTCCCGTTTATAAGGATGGGGGTATGGCTGCCCCCTCTGTTCTTCCTGAAGTCAACAATAATTTCCTTCGTCTTCATGGAGTTGAGGACGAGGTTATTGTTGGCACACCAGACTGCCAGGTGCTGGACCTCCTCCCTGTAGGCTGACTCGTCGTTGTCACTGATCAGTCCTACCACCGTGGTATCGTCGGCAAATTTAATGATGGCGTTGGAGCCATTCTCAGGGATGCAGTCATGGGTGAAGAGGGAGTAGAGGAGAGGGCTGAGCAAACAGCCCTGTGGCACGCCGGTGTTCAGTGTTATAGTGGAGGAGGTGAGGTTGTTGACCCTAACAGACTGTGGTCTGTTGGTAAGGAAATCCAGTGTCCAGTTGCAGAGGGAGGTGGAGATGCCAAGTCCGCTGAGTTTGGTGATCAAGCTAGCGGGGATGACAGTGTTAAAGGCGGAGCTGAAATCAATAAACAGCAGCCTGATGTAGGTATTATTGCTGTCCAGGTGGGTCAGGGCAGAGTGTAGGGCTGCCGATATGGCGTGCTCTGTAGACCTGTTGGTCCGGTAGGCAAACTGATGGGGGTCCAGTGTGGGGGGGAGGCTGGCTTTGAGATGAGCCAGGATCAGCCGCTCAAAGCACTTTGCAATGACAGGGGTGAGTGCCACTGGGCGGAAGTCGTTGAGACTCCCTGTAGCTGATTGTTTGCAGGCAAGTGGGACTTGTGTAGCTGGGACATGTTGGCCGGTGTGGGCAAGTTGGGCTGAAGGGCCTGTTTCCATGCTGTATCACTCTATGACTCTATGACTCTAATAAGTCCAGAAGCCGTGGTTAACACATAACAAGTTGGCTTTATCTTGAAACCAGAAAGACATACTTAAAAAAACCCAATTGTGCTCCATCAGCCCCTGTCAGCATGGAAGTTTTCTGCCAGTTCCTACAGTATATAGTAACCCTGGAACATGTGGCAACTGTTAGCTATGAAAATTATCTGTATATTAAATAACCACGGACCCATTTTGGTGGAATGCTAGGAAATTAAAAAAAAATGTATATGGAACTCATGTGGGACTTTTGATGACCGTCTGTCAGACCTTCATGTAGATGAGTGGGGGAACCCCTCAGGAAATACCATCCCCCTCATATATAATACCACTGTTTTTAAAGTGCACAACCAGGCATGGCTCAAGACTTCTGAAACTCTATTTAACTTTGAAAAAGGAAATACAAATGTAGTACATTTTAACAAGATATCACAGAAGAGCTAAAGGTAGTGAAATACTCATGTTTGTAAAAAAACGGGGCAAATTTTGGCAGTGATCATATCCAGCTTTGTAGGTAGACATAAATGCTGGAGAAACTCAGCGGGTGAGGCAGCATCTATGGAGTGAAGGAATAGGTGACGTTTCGGGTCGAGACCCGTCTTGAATTAGATTAATTGCATTCATTAGATTTCTTGAGGCAGAGCACAAGTCACTCCCTCTTGATGTTCACTCTGTAGGTGTTCTCGAATGAAGCAGTCACTCTTCATATGTCAACTGCACCAATGCAGTCTGATCGTTCTTGAAGGGTCTTGACCCGAAACGTCCCCTATTCCTTCGCTCCATAGATGCTGCCTCACCTACTGAGTTTCTCCAGCATTTTTGTCTACCTTCGATTTTTCCAGCATCTGCAGTTCTTTCTCAAACATATCCAGCTTTGTGTTTTTTTTCCAGTTATACAGGCAATCTGCATCTGCACAATTAAATGAGTTTAGTGTAGTTTAGAGATACAGCATGGAAACAGGCCCTTTGGGCCACCGAGTCCGCACCGACCAGCAATCCCCGCATATTAACACTAAGGACAATTTTTACAATTATACCAAGCAAATGAACCTACAAACCTGTACGTCTTTGGAGTGTGGGAGGAAACCGAAGCTCCCAGGGAAAACCCATGCAGGTCACGGGGAGAACGTACAAACTCCTTACAGACGAGCACCCGTAGTCAGGATCGAACCCTCTGGAGCTGTAAGGCAGCAACTCTACCGCTGCACCACCGTGCTGCCCAATAACTATTGATTTTCTCTCTTTCCTTTTTCCCCGAGATCGCAACTAATCACATGCTTCATTACACATTATCCTGCACTGACCATGGGATGTAGGATGAGTGTAATTGTGTATGTGTTCAGTTTTCCAGAAAGAGTAACCTGATGATAAATGAATACCATGATATGGATCGAGAAGGCCTAGTGAACAGTAAGTAGTCGCCTAGACTGCAAGGTCACAGGAGTTTGCCTGGAGACTACAAAATCAATAAAGGTTCAATAACTTCTTTATTACTGGTCTGCTCAATGGAACATTGTTTTTTTTTTAAATTAATACATTTTACCAAGATTAATTGGCATTATGAGATTTGTGGAAGGTACAGGAACACTTCGGGAGCGAGAATTGAAATAAAAAACCAAACATATGCATCTAGCTCTCCAGCTGCTGGTAATAAACAGGGCCAATGAAGGAATTAATTAGATTTCTTGAGGCAGAGCACAAGTCACTCCCTCTTGATGTTCACTCTGTGGGTGCTCTCGAATGAAGCAGTCACTCTTCATATGTCAACTGCAGCAATGCAGTCTGATCGTCCTGGCCTCATCAAAAGGATATATACACTGGAGTCTTCCTTGCACTCACATGCAGCTCGACCTAGGACCACACTATCATCCATCTAATCTCCCAGACAACCTGCTCCATGCTTCCCATCAGGGAATCAGCGCAAAAATGTTCTGGCGAAGGGTCCCGAACCCGAAACAGCCACTCTTTTCTCACAGATGCAGTCTAACCTTCTGAGTTGTTCCAAATTTTTCTGTTTATTTTTCCAGATTTCAAGCATTCAGTTAAATTAAAAAAAATCATCAAGACAGCATGTGTAGGAAGGAACTGGAGAGAAGGAATGGAGAGAAGGAATGTGTGACTCTGGAGAGAAGGAATGTGTGACGTTTCGGGTTATAAGAAGGGTCTCGATCCGAAACGTCACCCATTACAGCAGCATTTTGAGTCTGTCATCAAGACGGTAAGTTGGAGAAGTCTGAAGAAGGGTTTTGGCCCGAAACGTTGCCTATTTCCTACGCTCCATAGATACAAAGGATACAAAGGCCATTTATTATCAGATACACCGATTGGTGTAGTGAAATTTGACTTGCCATTGCAGCACACAGATAAAGATAAGACACAACATCAAAGAATTTAACAGTAAACATAAAAACATCCCCCAATGGTTCCCACTGTGGGGGAAGGCAGCAAAGTCCAGTCCCATCCCCAGTTCAGCCATATGGCAGCGGATGCTGCCTCACCCGCTGAGTTTCTCCAGCACTTTTGTCTAGCTTTGATTTTCCAGCATCTGCAGTTCCTTCTTAAACAGTTTGGTCTAGGCCTAGTTTGGTTTAAGGACACAATAACGTCTGAGTGTCAATTTCATTATAAGGGCTCCTTTCTCATGGAATACATTTATTGCAAGGCACAAAAAAATACCACATTGGAAATCATTTTTAATCCCCACCCCTTTGGCCGTATTTATATATATATGTAGGAAGGAACTGCAGATGCTGGTTTACACCAAAGATAGACACAAAATGCTGGAGTAACTCAGGTCTGAAGAAGGGTCTCAACCCAAAACATCACCCATTCCTTCTCTCCAGAGATGCTGCCTGTCTCCTTGAGCCACTCCAGAATGTTGTGTCTATCTGCAGCCGTATTTATACATTGGATATCAGAATAGTTTGTATTTTTCATATAAAATTGATGTTCACCAGAAGACAGTTTCCTAGTGTGCCTCCATCATCTCGTAGAGTCCAGAGTCAAAGGGCGTGGAAACAGGCCCTTCGGCCCAACTTGCCCACACCGGCCAACATGTCCCATCTACATTGGTCCCACCTGCCTAGGTTTGGTCCATATCCCTTCATACCTGTCCTATCCATCTCTCCCAAGGAAAGAATGCCAGCCATCATTAGGGTGAGCATTATAAGGTCTGCAGCCAATGCAACAAATTCAATACTTATCGCATCCCAATTTGCCTCTTCCCCCAGTTGCTCTGATTTGAAGGCACACGGGGTGTTCTTTTCTCCTTGCCTCTTCGCTGCGAGCTTATCTTTGTGCATTCTTCTTTCAAACATCCGAGATGTGCCTCTTGCCTGCTGGAACTTCCAGCTCCACTATAGAGGTCTGTTTGAAGCTAGTGGCCTGCAGGCAGAACTTGGTGGAAGAGTGGTGCAAGTCCCAGCATTTTGGAAGTCAAGGCTACAGAATGGGAGGAATCCAATGAAGACCAAGAGCGGACACTGTACTGGAGAAGGCCACTGGGCTTGCGCAATGACTGGTGTGTGGGCGGGCCTTCTTCTGTGAATAGGGTTGCCAACTGTCCCTTATTAGCCAGGATATCCCGTATATTGGGCTAAATTGGTTTGTCCCGTACGAGACCGCCCTTATCCCGTATTTGACTGCTACTACTCGGGTCGAGGGGACTGTCGGGTCGGGGCGCCGTGTCCGGCCCCCTCCTCACCCATCCCGACGTAATGCAGCCCATGGAGTGCAGCAGCAGCACCTCACCCGTGGCCCCGTCGGTCGGCAGCCCGGCCAGCTGTTCGACCTTCGGGCCTTCACTTATCACCGACACCACCACCCCTCCTTCTCATGGCCGATCATCGGTTCCTGAGTTGGATGGGGTGCTGGACTTTGCGTGCGGGCCAAAACTCCTCAGCTGGCCCGCCGGCTGGGCTTTGTGTGCAGCCCAGCACCCGGGCCAACTCGTCATTAACCCAGCCACGGCCAAGTCGGTCAACGAATTGTCGTTGGGAATTTATCCCTAATTTTGACCTTTTGAGAAAGTTGGCAACCCTATCTGTGAAGGCCCACAACAGAAATCTTGCACTTGGCTTTCGGCAGAGCTTGAAGCTCCTGCTTCCTAGCTGGAAGCAGCGACGTGCCATTATCACACTGGTGAACTCAGCTTATTTATGTAACAAAAAGCAGAAGCCACTGAATATCTGGATTCTGCAGTAGACGTTCAGACTGCTGCTACCATGACAGTATACACCAGTATCTGGCATGGTCATCAGCAGACCATTAGTTTGTCTCCCTACAGGTCACCAGCATTGTCGAGGTTCCACTCTGGGGCATTTGTAGCTGGTTTTTGACTTGTTCAGGGTAACAATATTTGGACCACTGTTCGAAAAAGTCAATAGTCAATGGCCAATATAAAAATAGCGCTTTATTTGACACAGATGCAACTGCACAGTGAGATTTCTTTTGCATACATTACACATGCGGGCGCCGCCATTATTGGCGCCGTTATTCAAAGTCCAAAGTCCGGTCGGCCCGCGCGCTCGATGTACTGGTGCAGTTCCCTCTCCTCTCCTGGCCTGGCCATCTTTGTGTCCCGGGACAGCACCTGCAGCCGACCTGTAGGCGCTGGAGGCATTATCCCGTTTCTCCTTCCTCGCATCCGACGTCTCCAGCTCCTTCCTGGTATAGCCTGGGACTGGATATCAAGTATCCCGACAGGCTTTGGGAGGATGCTAGTAGCTAGAGACAGACAGAGCAAAATGCTGGAGCCAGGAGAACAAAGGAGCACAGTGAAAACGGTCACGTCATTGACATCTGGTGGGAGCAGAACTTTACGGCCAAGGCAGTACGGCCTTGAGAAGATAAGGTGCCTTGAACGGACATTTTGCAAAATAACTCTATAATGAGAAAGAGATATGAACAGGCAATGCAATTAACAACTCTCCAGCCTGATAAAGAACAAAGATGTGTTTTGTTTATTCAGCCCTTAGAGGAGTGACAACTTGAAATGATTGACTTTAACATCATGAGAGCCTTGGGTTAGAACAAAGGCTTCCTTTCGAACATTGAAGGAAAATTTGTATATCGTGGGCGACAATGGGGGAACAACCACAGCAAGAAGAAGGGACCCGAGTTCGAAGCTCAGAGAAGACTACCCCCTAGTAACAGAGTGAATCTGGCCAATTCATTCATACAGGTAACACCTGACCCCAAGTCATGAGTTTTGTGATTTAGTTCAAGAAGTGATGTTGAAATAGTAAAGTAAATGAGAAGTTATTGGAAGCCAATTGTTTGCATGCATGTTTAAGTTACTCGAGTGTTAATAAAGATTAAGTTGCACTAAACCTTGGTTTAGAGTCTTTTGTTCGACACGTCAGTTGATACCCTATAGAGGTAATAGGGTCAACACTGGTTACGCCGTCAGCCGTGCTTTTGGGCGGGTTCCCGATCCTGTCAACCGCCGAGCCTTTGGGCGCGGTCCTGCCGACTGCGAACCTTCGTGTGGACTCCTTCGAGCTTTCTGGCAGGTTCCAGGTCTCGCCGGAGACACGGCGGGAATATGGTCCTGCATAATCCTGCAGTCTTCCCTACTGAAAATCAAGGGCCATCCATCAGCCATGTGACAAATATTGTGCAGGAGCATTGGGACAGGAACATGATTAAAGAATGTCCAGCACTATGTATGTTTTATTGACATCGTTTATGTTGATTGTGTTGATTTTTTGTTGGCTTGTTTCATTAATTAAAAGTGATAGGAGCAGAATTAGGCCATTTGGCCCATCAAATATACTCTGCCATTTTATCATGACTGATCTATCTCTCCCTCCTAATCCCATTCTCCTGCCTTCTCCACATAACCTCCGACACCTGTACTAGTCAAGAACGTGTGTAGGTTGATACGGTGATTAAGCAAACATGATGGTCGGCGGAAGAGGGAAGGGAATATGACCCATAATTGCTAATCCAAGAGCTGAACTCCTACCACAGTGAGGTTTGGCCTCCTCCTCCCTTCCACAGCATCTGCCCACTTTATGGCTCATGGTGGCGGCTGGGCTCTTTTCACTGCAAGATTTTACTTCGGAGTCACGTGAGTGACTACGTGAAGAAGAAGCCCGCCAGCCCGCATGCGCGTCAATACATCTAACGCATTGCGCACGACTGGCTGGCAGGTGCGTCGCTCCTCCAGCGGTAAGTTTCAAATCCTGCAGGTAAGTTTTTGAACTTATTCCAGGTTGTGTTTTTTGCTTGTAGGAATCTCTTTTACAGAGTTTCCTGCGGGATATGGAATCAGGGGCGAAACCCAGACAGGCCGCGGGGAAACCGGCTACGGACCGCGGGGAAACCGGCTACGGACCGCGGAAGTGCGGGTAGCCGGCGGCCGTCGGGTTCGCTACCCGAGTCGCTGACAGTGCGGTCAGCGACTTCCGACTTCGGCAGCCCAAAATGGTGTGCAACCAAACGGAGTCGCAGAGGCCTGGGCTGGAACGAGTCAGGCCAGGAGGGTTCCCCTCCGACATACATGGGTACATCCTCGGGTGTTTAACCCAGATGGAGCATGGATAGCGTCCTCGGGCGTTCATCCCACAACGGTGATGCTCCATCCTGATATGGTCCGTGGAACGGGGCCATATCAGCGCAGGTCTCCTCGGGGGCCTGCGGCAGCACCTGTTTCAGGGCTGCTTACTAATCTCCCTCTCTGTGGAGGGGAGTGCGAGGGGTCAGTGTGAGACTGACTAGAAACTTGGAAGTATGTCCGTGGAACATACTGGAGTACATGCGTGAGGTTCAAGATTTGTCTGTCATGGCATCAAGATTGCGATATCCTCGCAAACGAAGGAGCCGCTGCAGGAAGAGTTGGCTTCCAGCCATTGGCAGTAAAACCCGGAGGGGGCCAGAGTTCCCCTCACGTCACATCAGCTACGTCACGTTACATCATTACAGGAACAGGTGACGGCTGTAAGATACCATACACCTGTAAATTTCTCATTCCTGAAAGTGCCGGCAGTGAACAGCGCTATCTGGGGTGACATTGGCGGGGGCATCAAAACCCAGTAAAAGAAACTCCAACAAATTTTAAAAATTACTGGCCTCAGGCATCACGGCATTTGCCACATCTGTGGGTGGCGGGCTATCGGACGTCCAGCTGGATACCCTGGCGTTGATGTGCAATGCACACTTCGAAATGAACTGATTTCAGAAGAACGCCATCAGACCTGCCTTAAATCCCAAATTTGCAGGCTTATGTAAGGCCAGCAATGTCCGGCCGCCGAATCTTCTCTTCGGGGAAGACCTACCCAAACAGGTAAGATCTGGATGAGGAAGCAAAAGCTGTCGGACTAATCAAGGTACCAAGGACGAGCAAAGCTTCATCATTTCGGCGACAACACCCCCACGCCTCCATCGGCAGTAAGCGGTTCACTGAAGCTGGTGGCAGCTTGAAAGCTGGGCAGAGGTCTTTCAGGCCAAGGCCCAAGCCGGCCCTCAGGAAAAATATGCAATCCACGCACCCTAGCAGTCCTACTCTCCAAATCAAGGACAGAAATAGAACCTGCATCAGGGTCCTTTGGGCTTACCGTAAGACCACCGGTAACCATGGAGGTAGGTGGGTCTGGTTCTTTCCGAAACATGGGGTATGTGGACCATTTACAAGTTGGTAATAGTTTACACTTGTTTTTTGTACGAATGACAACGGATATAGATGAAACATAAGATCAGTTTATACTGCACAGTATAGAAGGGTTCCAAGCAGGCTTGGAATTGTGGCCAGAGTTGTCTTTCGAGGCAGGCTCAGAATTATGGCCAAAATTGCCTTTCGAGGCAGGCCTGGAATTATGGCCAGATTTGTCTTTCGAGGCAGGCTCAGAATTATGGCTGGAGTTGCCTTTCAAGACAGGCTCAGAATTATGGCAGGCATGGCCTGTTCATTGTGAAAGATGGAGGATGTCGGATCATCCTTGATTTAACTAACATGTGCAGTATAGACATTTTACAATGGGAAACTTCGTTACTGTCTAACAACTGAATTCCTTAAGATCCCATTCACAGGGATCACCGGAGATATTTGAAATTTAGCTGGATGGGGCAACGATAGCAGTTAAAGTGTTGCAAAATGGGCTAACTTCAGCTCCCAGGTTATTTACCAAATTACTAAAGCCGGTGCTTGGGCTGCTCAGAGCTCAAAAACACTTGTTATGGCCTAACTGGATGATATTCTAAACGCTGTATTTTGCTAAATTAGCTGTTTCAGCCGCAAAACTATATTTGAGAAATTGGTGTTTTCTCATCCATCCAGTTAAATTTAAGTTGATACCAACTAGAGTTATTGATTATTGGGATTTACCTTTAACTCTATTAATTTGTCTGTGACTCCTCCCTGGGGAAAGAGATTAGAATTAGTAGAAGCAGCCTTCTATTCATCAAGTGGCCGGTGTAATTGGCACTATAGTGGCTGTGTTTTTCAGCTGCGCAAATTGGGCCTTTGCATTATCAGAACTTACAACGTGCAAAGGACCAAGCTCTCAAGTACCATTTATGTCATTGTTAACAGACCTATGCTATTACCAGCTGAAGCTATCAAAGTCACAATGGTGGACGAACAGTATTCAGCATTGCTCCAGTAACTTTTTGGTCAGTAAATCTTCAGTTATATTACAAACTGATGCTAGTGCTCAAAGATGGAAAATTACTAATACCATCTCTAGTTACGGAGGCGGATGGGGCTTGCATGAGTTACCAATTCTTCAGTTATATGGTATCAACTACCTATAGACACTAGGTACATTCTATGGGTTAAAGCTTATTGTGCGAATATGCATAATCTGCATGCTCAACTCCAAGTTGATACACTATGGTGGTGGCATATGTTAATCACATGGGTGCAATTATGTCAGTATCCTGTGATAGTTTATCTAACCTCACTTGGTGCTGGTGTATCATCATGTAAAATCAATGATAACACAGAATGGAGGTTGGATCACAAAGTATTTAATGACATTGTGGCTCGATGGAATACCGAACATCGATGTGTTTGCATCCAGGCTCAATCACCAGTTGCAAAAATATGTGGCATCACAGTGGTGATAGATGCATTCTCGCTACACTGGGGAGGAATGTTCTTTTATGTCTTTCCTCCATTTTGCCTCATCAGTTGGGTCTTGCAAAAAATCCAGCAAGATCCCGCTTCAGGCCTTTTTGTACTGCCTGACTGGCCTATACAGCCATGGTTCCCGCTGATGTTGGGAATGATAATAGAACCTTATATGGTTATTCTAAACACAAAAATTGCTGGTTCAGCCCGTGACTCGGGAAACCATCCTCTGCATGATAAAATCAATTCATTGACTTGCAGACTCTGAGAAGACCGTTCCTGCGGCTTGGGTTGTCAGACCGATCCATGTACGTGGTCACTGCAGAGTGCAGGGATAGCACCAAAAAAGCAGTACATTTCCTCATCCGGAGATGGGAAGTGTTTTGTTTAAATACTAAAGTTACATATAATACGGCACGGATAACTGACGTCTTGGATTCCATTTTCAAATGAGTCTTTGACAATAAATAAAGTTATAGTGCCATTAACTGTGCCAAACGTGCCTTCTCATCATATTTGCTGCAGTGAGCGGGACCCACTCTGTCGGGTCTCACCCTCTGATATCCAGATTTATAAAGGATATCTTTAACACAAATTCTCCCAGGCCCAGGTACACGGAAGTACGGGATATTGACATTGTGTTAACACTACTGCACTGGGGGGCTCCAGCTACATCCTTATCTTTGGCCCGGCTCTCATAAGGTAGTTATGCTCATGGCGCTGGTTCAGCGTAACGTGTCCAGTCGTTGCCTAAGCTACGGCTGAACAGAATGGTTATATCTACCAACAAATAACGTTCTATGTAAATGAGTTATTAAACTAAGCAGACCGGGGGCGTTGGGTCTAAAGCTGGAATTCTGACATATCCTATGGACCATAGATTGTGTGTTGTCACACATATTCATCAACATTTTAAGGCTACAAACAACCTTAGAGGCACTGAGCTGGCAATATTCGTTAGCCACAAAAAACCACACAAGAGGGTTTCAGTGCAGACCATCTCCAGATGGTTGAGATTTGTATTGGCTTGTGCAGGAGTGAACACTGACGTTTTTAAATCTCACTCCACCAGGGCTGCGATAATATCAGCAGCAAGGTTCATGGAGGTTCTGCTGGACTACATCCTAGCGACAGCAGGATGGTTAAATCAGCGGACTTTCCAAACCTTTTATAACAAACCGATTGCCAGGCCGGGTTCGTTTGCCAACTCAATTTTAAGGTCCATCCAATAATTTGCTTATTTGCTTATTATTAGCCTCAGCATGTTTTAAATCTATGTCATGTCTGAGTGCAGTATCATTTTTTCAATCATCTCTGGTCAACTATGCAGTGTGGCATGGGCTCCTGTTAGCGGCACGAAATCACAGAGCTTTGAAATCTTCACGTTGTCACTCACGTGACTCCGAAGTAAAATAGTAAGATTAAACGAGAACTTACCAGTTTGAAGTTTGATCTTTATTTTATGAGGAGTTACGATGAGGGATTACTTGCCCACCGCTCCCAACCTTCTTCTCATAAAGGTCATCTGGTAGTTCTAGTTCTCTCGAATCTTACTATATTGAGTTCAACAACTGTTATCTATGATTTCACACCGCTGCATTGAAGGTTGACACGCATGCGGGCTGGCGGACTTCTTCTTCACGTAATCCCTCATCGTAACTCCTCATAAAATAAAGATCAAACTTCAAACTGGTAAGTTCTCATTTAATCTTACTATTATACAGCATAAAACAAGGCACCAAGTATCTCTGGAGAGAAGGAATGGGTGACGTTTCGGATCGAGACCCTTCTTCAGACCCCCATTGGTCTGCTTTATCAGATGTCAACTTGTTGCAGCCATGTCATTTGCAACAAGCAAATTGTCCCTGCGTTCATGATTGTGCACGAGAGTCCCGAGGCCAGTAAAGTTAGCCCTTGTTTCCTAATAGCCATTCTTTTATTCTTTGCAGTGGCTCAAACCTGATGGCAATGTGGGCTGTGGGAGGATGAAGGCAACACAATGGCCCATGGTGGAGGTTGGGTTCTTATCACTGGAAGATTACACAGCATAAAACAAGCCACCATGATATTAATATTGAGAACTGCTCTCCTGAATACTACTCCCGAATACCCACACAATTTCTAACTCTGACAAAGAAGCATCAACTGCTCCCACGATATGTAGTAAAACTCAAAACTGGAGGTAAAAATAATGTTGTGTGTGAAGAATTGAAAGCTGGAATGGAAAATCAATTGACATGGAATTCTATGATGGTGTGATTGGTGGTTGGGTAGAGTTGCATTCTGCCTCATTAGTGGCCAAGCAGCATCAATAAAAAAGAACCCTTGCATTTTATAGAAACATAGAAACATGGAAAATAGGTGCAGGAGTAGGCCATTCGGCCCTTCGAGCCAGCACCGCCATTCAATGTGATCATGGCTGATCATCCAAAATAAGTCCCCATTCCTGCTTTCTCCCCATAATCCCTTGATTCCGTTAGCTCCAAGCGCTATATCTAACTCTCTCTTGAAAACATCAATTTCAGAAATTCTGCTCTGATTTCGGGCAATATGGCTGAAGTGTTAGTCCTTTCCACAGACAGGGTGATGGGGTGGTCAAGGAGGCCTTTGGTACATTGAGTATAGAATACCCTTCATCAATCAGGGTCGAGTGTAGAAGATAGACACAAAATGCTGGAGTAACTCAGCGGGACAGGCAGCATCTCTGGAGAGAAGAAATGGGTGATATGTCGGTGCGAGACCTGAAGCGGGGTCTCGAACCGAAACGTCACCCATTGCTTCCTTCCAGCGATGCTACCTGTCCCACTGGGTTACTCCAGCATTTTGTAACTATCTTTGGTGTAAATCAGCATCTGCAGTTCCTTCTGACATATTGTAGAAGTTGGGATGTTATGTTACAGTTGTACAAAACGTTGGTGAGGCAGCATTTGGAGTATTAGGTTCAGCTTTGGTTACCCTGCTGTCAGAAGGATGCCGTTAAGCAGGAAAGGGTGCACAGAAGATTTACAAGGATGTTGCCAGTATTCGAGGGCCCGAGCTATAGGGTGAATTTGGGAGTCTGGGACGTTATTCTCTGGAGTGTATCGAGGTGTATTAAATCATGAGGGAACAGTTAAGGTGAATGTACAGAATCTTTTACCCAGTGTTAAGGAATCACAAACCAGAGGACATAGCTTTAAGGTGAGAAGAGAACGATTTAATAGGAACCTGAGGGGGATCTTTTATACACACAGGGGGTAGGGTGTATATGGAATGAGCTGCCAGAAGAGGTAGTTGAGGCTGGTACGATAACAACATTAAAATAACATTTAGATGGGCACATGGATAGGAATGGTTTAGAAGTATATGGGCAGTATATGGGCAGATGGCACTAGTGTAGATGGGGCATCTTGGTTGGCATGGAAAATTTGGGCCATTGCGCCTGTTTCTATGCTGTAAACCGATTGACCAGAACGGCAGCATTTCTAAAATGTTATTGCATCTATTTTTATTATTTGTGTAGGAAGGAACTGCAGATAGACACAAAATGCTGGAGCAACTCAGCGGGACAGGCAGCATCTCTGGAGAGAAGGAATGGGTGACTTTTCGGGTCAAGACCCTTCTTCAGACAAGGAACTGCAGATGGTGGTTTAAACCGAAGATGGACACCAAAAATTGGAGTAACTCAGCGGGATGACCAGTCTAAAGAAGGGTCTCGACCAGAAACGTCACCCATTCCTCCCCTCCGGTGATGCTGCCTGTCCTGCTGAGTTACTTCAGCTTTTTGTGTCTATCTTCTATTTTTATTATTTGCTGCTTTCATATTTACTAAAGAGGTGGACATTGTGATTGTAAAACTGCCTGTGTAGGAAGGAACTGCAGATGCTGGTTTACACCAAAGCGAGACACAAAATGCTGGAGTAACTCAGCGGGACAGGCAGCATCTTTGGATAGAAGGAATGGGTGACGTTTCGGGTCTTGACCCGAAACGTCACCCATGCCTGTCCCGCTGAGTTACTCCAGCATTTTGTGTCCATCTTCGGAAGAACTACCTGTAATGGTTACAGAAAGTTTGAAGCAGTACATGCACTGAAATTTAGAGGGAGTGATTGATTGAAGCTATTAAGAAAATTAATAAGGTTGTTGAAGGGAGACCACGTCCTATGGATGGGGAGTCTTGGACTTGGGGCACAATCTAATATCTTGACCCAAGGATTTCAGGAATGAAGATAGGGAATATATTACACACTGGTGGTAAAGTTTGGGCATTAGCTTTTAACAGCAGCAATTGATTCTAGGTCATTTGTTCAAATTAAATATGGCATATGGGGAAAATACAGATTAAGGAATTCTATCACAGATTATTATGATTTTTTTGTACGATCTTCTTATCGAGTCCACATCAAGATTATTCCCGCATCGGAAATGTCCTCATTCTTCAGGGGACGGGGGTTCCCCTCCCCTACCATAGATGAGGCTCTCACCAGGGTCTCTTCAATACCCTGCAACACTGCTCTCTCTCCCCATACCCCCACTTGGAACAAGGGCAGAGTCCCCTAGTCCTCACCTTCCACCCCACTAGCCGTCACATACAACAAATAGTCCTCCGTCATTTTCGCCACCTCCAATGTGACCCCACCACAGGCCACATCTTCCCATCTCCCCCCCTGTCTGCTTTCCGCAAAGACCGCTCCCTCCGTAACTACCTGGTCAATTCTTCCCTTCCCACCCGCACCACCCCCTCCCCGGGCACTTTCCCTTGCAACCGCAGGAGATGCTACACTTGTCGCTTTACCTCCCCCCTCGACTCCATTCAAGGACCCAAGCAGTCATTCCAGGTGCGACAGAGGTTCAGCTGCACCTCCTCCAACCTCATCTATTGCATCCGCTGCTCTAGATATCAGCTGATCTACATCGGTGAGACCAAGCGTAGGCTTGGCGATCGTTTCGCGAACACCTCCGCTCGGTCCACATTAATCAACCTGATCTCCCTGTGGCTCAGCACTTCAACTCCCCCTCCCATTCTGAATCCGACCTTTCTGTCCTGGGCCTCCTCCACGGCCAGAGTGAGCACCACCGGAAATTGTAGGAGCAGCACCTCATATTCCGCTTGGGCAGTCTGCACCCCAGCGGCCTGAACATTGACTCGGGCTCCTCCTCTTCCTTTCCTTTCTTCTTCCTGCCCCCCCCCCCTCCCACCCTACATCAGTCTGAAGAAGGGTTTTGGCCCGAAAAGTTGCTTATTTCCTTCGCTCCATAGATGCTGCCTCACCCGCTGAGTTTCTCCAGCATTTTTGTCTACCTTCAAGATTAGAAATAGTTCAGCCAGAGCTTCCTGCGCTTCTTGTGCTTCTTGTGCGTGGTGGTGGAAAGATTGGTGGAAACAGGGCCGCAATATGAACGTTCTTTCCTTGACCCCTTTTTTGTACGATAGAACAGTGGAGAGGGGCTAAATGGCTCTTATTTATAATTTTAATGGAAACTAGACCAAGTGCTGACCCGTTGGGTCTATTCCCGCAACGCGCGGTTGCAAGGGGAGGTGGCGGCCTGGCATCATCATGCAACGCCATGCTCTAGGCGTACGCCATCAAGACTCTGCGTACGACGTCAAGACGCTGCGTACGACGTCAAGACGCTGCGTACGATGTCAAGATGCTGCGTACGCCCGTTGAGACACTGCGTACGCCCTCAATACGCCTGCGGGCTGACAGGCCGTTGACGCGCGGGATTTTCGGACAGAGCAAGCCAGCGAGGACGGCAAAAACCAGCGGGGGGAGCAGGCGATCTTGGGCTTCGGCCAGCGAGACAGAGCTGGGCCGGGGGGGGGGAATTGGAGGAAGTAAAATCGCTAGCAAAATGGGAAAATTCTCGGCGTTTTTGGAGGAGAGCCGGGCGGCAGTAACCGTTATGGTCGCTGGCCAGCAGGAGGCGAAAAAATGAATGAGTGGGGGGGTAGGATATTATTTAAAATGTGTACAGAAAAATGACGAAATTTAATGAGAAGTGGATGGGCGAATGTAAAAGTGAAATCGCTAGCGAAATGGTAAAAATCTCGGCGTTTTTGCATGTGGTTTTGGCGGAGTAACGAATCAAAGGGCAAAAATATGACATACACACACACACGCACGCACGCACGCACGCACGCGCGCGCACGCACGCACGCACACACACACACACACACACACACACACACACACACACACACACACACACACACACACACACACACACACACACACACACACACACACACACACACACAGTTTTAAAAGTATATAGATAGATTGTATGATACCAGACTGTTTGTCTTTTGATACAATTCATTGATGTATCCTTTCACTGCAAACATTTTGACACAATACAATACTGACATTGCTCTCAATCTCTACCGCAATATACCTTGTTTGTGCATGCACTGAGATCAAAGGTGATATTAATGACTGAATTAATATTTCTATTAATATATTTGCATGGTAGCAGAAGATAATTCGGGCAATTCAGTCCAAGAAGACAATTTGGGCTCATCTCTGCACACGTTATGCAATAAGCCCATGTCCCTCCCTGCATTTTATCTCGTAGACCTGCACACCCTAACATTTCAAGCATTCCAATCATTGATAAAAGTTACTATTGAATCTGCTTCATCCAAGCTTCCATTTGCCGCATTCCAGATCATAACAATTTGCTGCATTGACAAGTTTGGGATTATTTTTCAAATTACTTTGTATTTCTGATCTTTGGTTATCAATCTTCCAACTATTGGGAACAGTGGCTCTTTATTTGGCCTATGAAGACCCTTCATCATTTTGAACACCTCTATCACACCTCCCTTCACCTTCTCTGCTCCCAGAAAAGCATAAGCAGCGTTTCTGGACTTCCCATATAGCTGGCACTGTTTGAATAAATCTCCTTTCCATCTTTGCCAAGGTGTTGACGCCTTTCATAAAGGCTTTGTATTGAGAATTGAATGGGATGCTCTGGCTGAGCTCTGAAGACTCAGCATAACATTCTGCCTTTGTGTTTCTGAAGCCCTGGAACTTCAAGACTTGTCCAAAACAGCCTTCTCATCTATTGTAGCCACCTTTTGATGTTTGTGTAAATATACCCACAGACTCGCTGTTCCTGAACCTTTTTAGAGTTGTATTGTTTAACAAATATTTCCTCCCCTTATGTGTCGGAAGGAACTGCAGATGCTGGTTTACACCGAAGACAGACACAAAATGCTGGAGTAACTCAGCGGGACAGGCAGCATCTCTGGAGAGAAGGAATGGGTGATGTTTCGGGTCGAGACCCTTCTTCAGACTGAGAGTCCGGGGAAAGGGAAATGAGAGATATAGACGGTGTTGGAGGGAGGTATAGAACAAATTAGTGAAAGATATGCAGAAAAAGTAACGATGACAAAGGAGACAAGCCATTGTTAGCTATTGCAGGGTGTGAACGGGAACCTGGTGCGACTTGGGTGGGGGAGGGATAGAGAGAGAGGGAATGCAGGGGTTACTTGAAGTTAAAGAAATCAATATTCAGCTAACAATGGCCTGTTTCCTTTATCATAGTTACTTTTTTGCATATCTTTCATTCATTTGTTCTATATCTCTCTACATCACTGTCTATATCTCGCAATTCCCTTTCCCCTGACTAGTCTGAAGAAGGGTCTCGACTCAAAAGGTCACCCATTCCTTCTCTCCAGAGATGCTGCCTGTCCCGCTGAGTTACTCCAGCGTTTTGTGTCTATCTTTGCCTCCCTTATTCTTGCTTCTGAAATGCATCACAGCACGGGCTGCAATTAGACAGGTCAGAATGGAGCCAAGGAAGGAGAGTATTGCAACATGCCAGAGAGATGAAGGATCTTCAACCTGAAGCGTTAACCCAGTTTCTCCGTCCACAGGTGCCAACTGACCTGCCGAGTGTTTATTAAATATCAGCATTATTGTGCATGATGTTACTGGCTATTATTGTGCAAAGGCAACACTATTCAGTATTAATATGATCGTGCATCTACTCCAGCAAAAAAATATTTCAACATATGTATATTTTCTGATAAAACCCTAGTTCAATACATACTGCATATACTTTAATAATAACAATGCTATTTTTATGCGACACGGTTGAATATTAAAAAAAAAAATGGGCATAATGATCCAATTTGATACTGATATAACCTTGCCTATTCTCTGACATAATTCATCATTGACGTTATTGTGTGCATAATGTGACATAGTTCACCATTAGCATTAATGTACATGCACTGTGGTAAAATTTGAATATTAAATTATGGCAGAGTGGGAGGTCCAGTATAAACATCACAGTGTATATGTTCTGTTATTCTTTAATATTAACATTTCCGCATTTATATTGTGATGGGATTTAATATAGCAATATTTCTGCATTCATCTTGTGATATGATTTAACAGTAACTTTACAGTTTTCGCATGATATGTTAACATTACTATGTTCGCCTAGTTACTAAATTAAATGTCAACTTTCCTCTTTGTTCGGTGTTACAATATAATATTAACATTTCTGTGCACAATTCAACGATGAATCATAGTTCGATCCCGACTACGGGTGCTGTCTGTACGGAGTTTGTACGTTCTCCCCATGACCTGCGTGGGTTTTCTTCGAGATCTTCGGTTTCCTCCCACACTCCAAGGACGTACAAGTTTGTAGGTTAATTGGCTTGGTATAAATGTAAAATTGTCCCTAGTGGGTGTAGGATAGTGTTAATGTGCGGGGATCGCTGGTCGGCGTGGACTCGGTGGGCCGAAGGGCCTGTTTCTATCTCTAAACTAAACTAAACGTAGCACCAAAATTGCAATTTTAATACACATTACGTGGACTGAGCACAGGAACAAGTAATACGCAGCCCATTGGGTGGGGAGATGAAAATGTGAATATTATCGGGGAATATTAATTTTTTTATTTTATTATTATTATTATTATTTTTTCCTTTCTTAACGAGAAAGCTAAAAAGAAGAATGTTATATTGGTTACAGGGTTATATTGGTACCATGTTTACCTCTTCTGTTGTGCTGTTGCAAGTAAAAATGTCATGGTTACCTCTGGGACATATGACAATAAAACACTCTTGACTTGAGTTTACAAGAATGAGTGGGTCAACATATGATGAGCGCTTGACAGCACTGGGCCTGTACTCGCTGGAGTTTAGAAGGATGAGGAGGGGACCTCATTAAAACTTACAGAATAATGAAAGGCATAAATAGAGTGGATGTGGAAAGGATGTTTCGACTGGTGGGAGAGTCTAGGACCAGAGGTCACAGCCTCAGAATTAAAGGGCGCTCTTTTAGAAAGGAGGTGAGGAGGAAGTTCTTTAGTCAGAGGGTAGTTAATCTGTGGAACTCATTGCCATAGAGGGCTGTGGAGGCTGCCACTGGATATTTTTAAGGCAGAGATGGACCATGTTTTGATTAGAATGGGTGTCAAGGATCTCACACCAGGTACATAACTGACACGGCTTCTCCCTGCAAACAAAAGGCTCCACGGGCTCGGACCAGTTCTTCCTAACATCACCATAGCAGGCTTTGCAAAGTTCAGCTCACTGACGATACAGTCACAGAATTTTTCAGTAGTGGCATCCAAATGAAATGGTAAAGTGATCATTAACGTGATATTTCAAAATATTCACAACATTATTTAAGATAAAAATGGAACCTAATAATGAATTGATTGTATTTGGGGTAATGGAAGATGGGAATAAATTGAATCCATCTCAAAAAATATTTTTTAATTATGGTTTAATAATAGCAAAAATATTAATACTTAAATTTTGGAAAAATACACCAATACCAACGCTCAAAATGTGGATTGCAAGTATGTTGGACACTGCACATCTTGAGGAAATGCGATTCCTCCTAATAGATAAATTTGACCAATTCACAACGAGTTGGTCTCCATTTGTCGTCTTTTCGGAATCATATGGTGCAACACAATTGTAAAGCTAACTCGTGACTGGGCGAGGGATGGTCAAGATTATAAGTAAGATCTCCTTACTTCTTTTTTCTTTTTCTTCCTTTTTTTTCTTTTATTCTCTTTTGCCTATTTTCTATTTAACTTTCCTCTTTCACTCTCTATTTTTCTTCTCCACACACTATATATCTCACATTTTTCTATACTTCATCATCTAATTTCTTTTTCTTTTCTTCTTTATTATAATAAAAAAATAAGAAACTGTACATAAAATGTATTATGAAAATATGATTGTATACAATTGTACTTACTTCTAATAAAATAAAAATATTAAAAAAAAACAAAACGTGATATTTCTTGTCCATGGACGTAATGGAACCAAGTGTCGAAATCTAACAATATACTCCTCGTCCAGGTCTCTATAACTAAAACAATATAATCTGCCAGGTACTCTGGGCTATTTCTCTTTCAGATGTAGGACACTATCCTCACACATCTTACCCAGGTATCAAATGCTTACCTACTGCTTCCTGCCAAGGCACTGATGTGACACTGCTTGGCTTGGTGTCTAGCAGTAATACAGCATTTTCTGCCCAAGCATCTAACACTAAGCTGATGCATGCTACACATCCTGCCAGGTGTTTGAGGTTAATACCATATTTCTTTATCCAGTGTATCTTGCAGTAAATCTTGTCTAGGTATATTGAATGAATGAATGAATGAATAAGTTTATTGGCCAAGTATTCACATACAAGGAATTTGTCGGTGCTCCGCTCGCAAGTGACAACATGACATACAGTGACAGTTAGGAATGACACATAAAACATTAAACATTAATAATAAAACATTATCGATTTTACTTCGGAGTCACGTGAGTGACTACGTGAAGAAGACCCGTCAGGGCGCATGCGCGTCATTACGTCGGACGCATTGGTGCGAACGGCAGCAGGAGCACGGACGTCCTGCTGCAACGTGAGTAAATACAACTCCACCAAAGTCGGGGAGACTTTGGAGGAGTTATAAGAAAGTATAGAAATTGTTTCTGTCTGTTTTTGCCCCCATATGCAGGAACAAGGGAAAGGTGCAGGCTGCTGCCGACAAGGAGAGAGAGAGCTGCGGGACGCAGTCTCTGAAAGGCAGCCTGTCACCTCGGGGGAGTCGCAAGCCGGTAGCGGTGCGGCGACAGACTTCGGAAAGTGCCCAGCCGGGTACACAGCCAACGGCAGTCGGGCGGTCGGCATAAGTTAACGGCTATAGACTCAGCAGAGTCGGGCCACGAGAGTCCCGTCGGGGACAGGATACCGTTCCCCAGCGGTTATCCAAAAGGAGCAGCTCATACAGGGGCTGCTCCACAGAGACGCTCCAGGAGGAGTAGTGCAGGTGGGAAGCCACAGAGAAGGCTCCACTGGCAGTGCCTAGAAGAGGTCTGCCTCATAAAGCCACAACTCCAGGAGGAGTTGTGCAGGCGGGAAGCCTTATGGAAGGCTCCGCTGGCAGTGCCTTGGAGAGGCCTGCTTCGTAAAGCCATACTCCAGGAGGAGTTGTGCAGGCGGGAGGCCGTGGGGACGGCTCCGCTGGCAGTGCCTAGTAGAGGCCTGCTTGAAAGCACCCTCTTTGCAAGAGGTGAGTGCAGAAGGGCAGATACGCTCTGACCCTGAGTCCGACGACTTCCAAAGGGAGGGCAGGCAGCTGTTAGAGCTGACACCGTGTGTAGCACGGTTTGCCATGTCGTCGGATGCTGGTGAGCCTCTGGGTGAGGAACTTGCCACCAGCATAAATGCCAGCCTGGCACAGTGCAACTGGCACAGCTGTTTGGCGAGGATTTCGCACAGCAGGTGAAGGAGCTGGAGGAGGAGGCTAAGACGGCAGCCACATATTCACCAAAGCGGAAGTATCCCTATAAGGGAGCAGACTGGTCCGGGCAAGGGACGAGTCCAGCTACGATGCAGCGCAGTTGGCGTTCGGCTGTAGCACCGCCACGGAGGTGAGATATCCAGCTCAAGGCCGGGGAAGAATGCCAGGTGGTAAGGAGGTAAGAGGGTCTGGTTCTCATGTAGACAGATCTAATGTGATACAATTAAATGTTTACCTCAGATATGTTTATACTGAAGGTTATTCAAGGGCATCGAATAAAGCTTAAATGCAAATTCTGATTTACCCATGCAACATGTTCCAAAAAAGGAGTTTGACTTCAGTATCACTGAACAATTGGAAGTTCAGCTGGAACTTGCAAGCTTATGTAATAAAGGTGTAATTGCTAAGGCAGTTTACCAAACCCATCAGTTTGTGTCCACTATCTTTCCCAGACCAAAAAAGGATGGGGGGATGCAGAATTATACAGACCTGAATAGGTTTAACCCTTTTGTACGGTATAGACATTTTAAGATGGAAACGTTTGTGAAGGAGATCTTAAAGATGCGGATTCAGTGTCTGTTCATTTGCAGGATAGAAGATTTAAAATTCAGCTGGATGGGGAATTATGCCAAGTCAAGGTCATGTGCTCATGGCTTAGCTAAATAATATCTTGATTGTAGGACAATCAAAGGAAACAGCTGAAGCATCAGTGGCAGTTGGTAAAAACCAATTTTAATTGGGCTTTATAAGCTATTCTGAGGAATCTAAATTTATACCTGTGACATTAATTGACTAGTTGGGTTCACAATGGACTTAATCAACATCATTGTGACCTTGCCCAGGCAAAAAAGGGTACAGCTAATTAAGAGCTATATCAAGTTAATTGCTAACTCACAGCCTTCAATTAGCCAAGTGACAAGACTGCTGTGGTAATGGCTGGCAGCATTTCCAGCAGTTCAATATGGCCACTTTATTATCTACAATTACAAAGGTCAAAGGAACAAGCATTGAGGATACATTGCGGTCATTATAATAGACCTATGCTTCTATCAAAAGAGGCTGTTGCTGATGTACAATGGTGGATTCAGCATGTGTCCACTAGTAGTTCCAAAGTGTTATTGGACCAAGCTTCCATGATTTGCAGACAGATGTCAGAGCACTTGGGTAGGGTGCTACTGATACAAGATCCAGCGGTGGAGACAGATGAACATTGCTTCTGCATACATGGGGAATTAACCAAGAGTATTTTATGGACTCAAGGCTTATGGCACTAACTAAACTAGTTTGCATCTGCAGTGCAAAATAGACAACACTGCAGCAGTTGCTGATATGAATCACATGGGTGGAATCAAATCGTTATCATGTGACAGGTTGGCAAATACAATTGGACCTGGAGTAGGGATAGAGAGATTTGGATTGGAGCTATCTATCTGCCAGGGAAACTTAATGTAGTACCAGATGGCAGCTCACGAAAATTCCATCATAACACAGAGTGGATGTGGAACCAGGATGTGTTCAAGAACATAGTACTTCTATATGGAAGGCCAAAATATGTTTCATAGGCACCAGATCCAGGGGCAGTGGCAATTGATGCTTTTTCACTAAATTGGGATGATATGTTTGTGTATATTTTCCCACCATTCTGCCTCATAGGTCGGTGTTTGAGAAAATCAAGCAGGATGCCGCTTCAGGTGTTTTGGTGATACCAAATTGCCTGATTCAACCATGGTTCCCTTTGATGTTACAGATAGCGATCCAACCTCTTTTTGCTGATTCCAAACAGTAGGAATTTGCTGGAGCATCCAGTAACGCATTAAGTTCATCCGTTATGTGACGGTATGGATCTGTTAGTTTGCAGGTTTCAAGAATGCCTTACATTGGTCGAGGACTTTCTAGGCCAACGGTGTATATACTCGCTGCAGTCTGGAGAAAGAGTACTCAAAAACAGTATATGACTTATGGGGAAAAAAAAAAAAAAAAAAAGGAACAATATTGTGTTCAAAAGAATATTCAATATGATACTGTAATTATTGAAAATGTGTTAGAGTTTATCTACACTTTATTATGATGAAGGTCTTAGCTATACTGCTATCAATACAGCTAGAAGTGGTTTGTCCGCATATTTTGTAATAGGTACACGGACACAAAGTATAGGTTCTCACCCTCTCATATCTAGGTTGATGAAAAGAATCTAATTCCAAACCGCCTAAGCCTAGGTATATGGTAATCTGCGAGGTAAGTGTTGTTCGTAACATACTTCGTCATTGGGTCCCTGTCACGGCTATAACTTTGTTAAAATTAACCATGAAATTGGCTATGCTAATGGCATTGGTGTCAGTACAGAGAGTGCAGATTTTCCAAAAAACTTCAGTTCGAGAGAATGGAAGTGAATACAGAGAATGTTCTGTTTTATATTTCTGACCTGCTCAAACAAAGCAGGCCAGGTGAGACAGGTTTTAAGATTGTGTTCTCAGCATATCCTACAGCTCCATGTTTATGTGTAAGGACACATTTGTTACATTACATTGAAGCCACAAGGGCTTTAAGACAAGAAGAAACAGGATTATTTGTCAGTTACAAAAAGCCAACATAAAAGAGTGGCAGTTCAGACTATCTCAAGGTGGTTAAAGCAAGAGTTGGTTCAGGCAGGAATTAACATTTATGTGTTTACATCGCATTCCACTAGCGCAGTAGCAACATCCGCGGCCAGGGCGATGGACGTTCCCATCGACCATATATTAAAAGCCGCAGGTTGGAAAAATGAACTTGTGTTTTCAGCAATACTACCATCGGCCGATTGCCGATGGAGGGCTGTTTGCTAACTCAATATTGAGTGCTGTTGCTATTGTTTAAAGTCTGTTTTCAATACTGTTTCATTCTGTTTCGTTTGTTGCCCTACATTAAGAGGGTTTATTGGTTGTTTTATGACCAAAAATAAAACTGTTTTGTTTTTGCATGATATGCAATGTCATGTTTACAGCATTATTGATGATACTCAGTCAATCGATGCAGTGAGAAGCCGGGATTTTGATCTGCGGCATAAAAATCACAGAGCTTTAAAATCTTCACGTAGTCACTCACGTGACTCCGAAGTAAAATAGTAAGATTAAACGAGAACTTACCAGTTTGAAGTTTGATCTTTATTTTATGAGGAGTTACGTTGGTGATTACGTGCCCGCCACGCCCAACCCTCTCTCATAGAATAAAGGTCATAATGGTAGTTCTCATGTTTCTCATCTTAATATGTTACTTCAATTATTGTGTGGACTGTGATTTCATACCGCTGCTTTGAAGATTGACGCGCATGCGCCCTGACGGGTCTTCTTCACGTAATCACCAACGTAACTCCTCATAAAATAAAGATCAAACTTCAAACTGGTAAGTTCTCGTTTAATCTTACTATTAAACATGTGAATTAAATAAAATACCAGAGCAAAAGGAGGCTACAGATTTTTAGTTATTGAGTAGAGCTACTACTCGTGGAAAAAAGCTGTTTTTATATCTGGCTGTGGCAGCTTTGACAGTCCGGAGGTGCCTTCCAGAGGGAAGTGATTCAAAGAGTTTGTGGCCAGGGTGAGAGGGGTCAGAGATGATCTTACCAGCTTGCTTCCTGGCCCTTGTAGTGTACAGTTGACACATCTTCTCCAGGTATTTCATATTCATATGATGTATCTAGGTATCTGTAGTGACCCAATACATGTGAACAAGCTTTCTAAAACTAACCTGATGCACTTTGCCCAGAGACCCAGCCCAAATGCAATGGATCCTAGCATGAATTTAATGTATCTAACTCTAATGGCTAACACTAACCTGATGGATCTTGCCCAGAAAGCAAGCAGTAATCTTTCCACAGATTTCCACCACTAAAATAACACATGAGACCCTCAAATCTAACTCTATCCGATGTACCTTACCCAGGTATCAGTCCTAATGTGATGCACTTTACCCAAGTAGTCTACCAGAACCCATGCATCATCTGCGGTATTTGCCTTGAATTATTTCTACAATCTCTGCAGAAAAGGAATAGGTGACGTTTCGGGTCGAGACCCTTCTCCAGACTGAAGAAGGGTCTGGACCTGAAATGTCATCTATTACTTTTCTCCAGAAATGCTGTCTGACCGCTGAGTTACTCCAGCAATTTGTGTCTATCTTGAGAGAAAGTTTGTTGTCTCGACACCAGGTCACAAGGTTCTCAATCTCTTCCCTGCACCGTCTCATCATTATTTGATATCTGGCCCACAATGATGGTGTCGTCTGTGAATTTCTAAATTAAATTGTATTTGTACTTATTGTTTGGTACCTGCCTCAACTACCTCCTCTGTCATCTTGTTCCATATACCAACCACCTTCTGTGTGAAAAGGTTGTTTCTCTGGTTCCTATTAAATTGTACCCCTCTCACCTTAAACCCATTTCATCTGGTTCCTGATTCCCCTACTGTAAGTAAAAGACTTTGTACATTCACCCTATCTATTTCCCTATTCCCTCATGGTTTTATACAATTCTATAAGATCACCTCTCAGCCTCTACCATTATAATATGATATTTCCAACAGTTCAAAATGATTAGTGCTTTGTACATTCAGATAGATTGAAATTAAAAGTATTATAAATGTGGCAAAGCATGTTACAATGTTTGCCCCTGGACTGCCACTCAATGTATTTAGAAAGTCTGTTAAAGAAACATGCCCTGACAGAGGCATGTTACCCAATGGTTTATGCCAAAGTGCCTTGGACATGCTGGTTGTGTGCAAACTTCATGACCTGCTGAAGTCTACCTGATGAAGCTTCTTCCTCGGTGCTAATGGATAGGAAGTTACAAGAATTAGTATCAGCATCTGTAAAGATATCTTGTGACTTGGGGAATATCCTGTAGCTGGTGTCTTTCATACAAGTCTGAAGAAGGGTCTCGACCTGAAATATCACCTATTCCTTTTCTCCAGATTAGGTATGTTACAATACTTACCTTCAGCGGCGCTGTAATTCTGCCACTGGCCGTGTGCGCGATTTTGGCGCCTTTAAGGGTGGGGGCGAGGTTAAAACGCGGGTTTCTCCTACCTTGTCCTGTATTATATTTCGTTGGAGTACAAGCGTTTGCTGAAAAATCGTTCCTAGGGGCGTTTTGTGTATTTTTTATTTTTATTAAATCGACAATGTCAGTGCTGGAGTCATTTTAAAATCAGCTTCTGAAGCCGACAACGGGGACGGATTTCACACACGGGACAGGTAAACAAAAGTAGTTTATTTTAATGTATAAAAGTGCTTCTTAAGAAGCCTTTAATTCATATTTTTTCATGCGAAACGGTGATTCTATTCCCCGAATTAATGGCAGTATTTTTCATGCCGATACGGGGTTAAATTCACCGCAAATGTAACGTTCCAAATGATCGCGTTCCAGAATACCTCACTCGCAAAATGATTTAAATGCCCATTAATTTACAGGTATTAAACATTCAATTCCTTCCATTTGGCCTGTAAATCCATGACAATGAGATTTAAAAATTATGTTATATTGTGAATTCTTGTGTTAATGTTATTTGGACACTTAGGCTATTTAAAAATGTTAATCTATTCTTAAGAAATTGATAGATGTTTAGATCTAGTAATTGAATTTTGTAATTAGCTACAATTAGGTAACTAACTAATTATATGCTTTAATTTCATGTCTTCTAAGTAAGATTGTTTCATATTTGTTTCAGAATGCTTCAATCTATAATAACTGAAAATTTCTTTCAGTTCTCTTAATTTTTAAGAAAGTTATGGGCTTTTGACTGTCCTCGATCACAGCTTTTGTGTTAAGTCAATGGAAAAGCAATAGGGAACAAGATGCTAATTTCAGAGTATGAAAATGGCCATAACTTTTTTAATACTGAAGATATGAAAGTGAATTAGGTGTCAAATTAAACTTCTTTTTATGCTTTATCTGATGGTATAAATTGCAGACTTTATTTTTAAAATCTCAAAATTTTGTAACATTGCTACAGAGATGCTGTCTGACCTGCTGAGTTACTCCAGCGTTTTGTGTCTATCTTTAATTTAAATCAGCATCTGCAGTTCCTTCCTACACATTCATGTAGATCTACTTCCTTAACAGCGCTGGAGCCATGAGTTTGAAACGTGAAGGAAGGTGGAGTTTGAAATGTGATGTTGGGTTGAGTGAGTAACTGCAGCGCACTGTATATATTTTACGCACTGCAGCCATGGTGTGCAGATGGTGGAAGGAATGAATGCTTAGGCTGGTGCCTGGAACATTAACAAGTGCGCATACTTTTCTGTGAATGGTGTTAAGCTTTGTGAATGTTGAATGGGGCTGTGGCCAGTGAGATGGGGCAAAGTCGGGTAGAATGATGGGAATTATGCTATTTTTATTTGAAACAATGGCCGAATCAGAAAGGCGAATTGTCTTTAATGAGTGCATGATGAGCAGTTGAAAATCTTCGACCCGAAACGTTTGGTCTCTTTTGCTTCTCACTGATGAAGCCTGACCTTCAGAGTATTGATGTCCCTAATATGAATGGCTGCGTACCACGAATTGGGAAGTGAGAGCTCGCAGGCAACATGGGCAAAAACAACTTGTATTGGGATGACATTTCTGTGATCCGTTGATTACAACCGTGACGTCATTGTTTGAGGCGCTGTGGGACATTCTGAAATGGACATGTAAGTTGCTACATACATCAAAGTCGTTCATTCAGTATTTTAAGAATCTATTTTAGGTGGTCAGATTAATCAGATTTTTTCAATCATTTGTGACACAAAAAGCTATTGCTCGCAGAGGTAGCTGTGATAATTTGCTGGGCACTTTCTCTCTCGTCTTGAAGTTGCTCGTCAGGGCAGCCAGAAATGACTTACCATTTTCTTTTAGCAAATGTAAAGGTTTGTCGTTCTACGAGAGCTACATAGTTACTGAACTGAAAGTGGCCAGCACTGCTTTGCGTAAGAGATGGTAACATCATTGAATCCCATCTTCTATCAGGCCTGTGCCCCTTGTGGGTTTGAGCACATGAGAGAGCAGAGTGAGAGATAGGAATGAACTTGACTTGCTCCCTGTAGACAATGGTCGAAGAGCTTTTGAATGTACTGAAGCTACTCAAGAAGACCGCTGGGGAGGAGAGCTGCCACATGACCACTGATGTCTTTCCAGTGCATGAATCATTCATGAAGCAAAACCCGCTTTCAAAAGAAATCCTCCACTTCTTAAAAAAATCATCTTAGAATTATGTATTTGGGATGCTTACACCAAAAACAAAATTGCGCAGGAAGGAGGTTGGATTGTTAGTATGTTCGGTGTCCTGTGGGCAAGTATGGGACACAGTAGAGTCATTTCAGTCTTTATCTGCATGGAACTAGCGGAGACTGGCCAATGCTCCTAATCTTTTTGCAGTTGTATTGATTATATTACCTGTAAACCCTCTGGTTCACATATCTAATTTAATCAGTGACATCCACTGAGGATACATGATGGTGTCCTTTTGTGCATGATATTGGTACACTGAATGGACCTAAGCGAATAATACATGAGCGATGTATCCCCTAGTGTGCTACAGCATCACATATAAAAGTTATAAATACTCTAGGCAATGAGAACCACTGTGTTTTCTCTCTGTTGCTGTGGTCCGTGGCAACAGGAAAAAGAGAAAAATAGCATTTTTCCATGTTAATAATGTGCAATGGATTAATTAATTTGGTGATAAAGTTAAGATGATGTGATGTATTTGGGAGAGATTTGCTACCTTTGAAATCTGGAGTGTAAGATCACACTGCTGTAAACTTGAAATGCCGACTAATTTATGGAAGTCCAAGCACTGGAAGAATGACAGCTAAAATGCGTCGACTGCATTCAGTCCTGATTGCTACTTTTAACAGACATGAAGTGGTGAATGACACCAGCAGCTCACTGCTGTTATGTTAATGATCAAGTTGCCATCATCTGCCACTGGCCTCATCAGCCACGAGCAGCACGCGTAATTGAGCCCCAAATTCAGGCCAAGTCCCCTTTTTAGTACTGGGTATTCAGACTCTATGTCTTGGATAGATTGGATTACATTGAGAAAAGCAAGACAATGGAGAACAAAGTCACAGAGATAGCATCCGTGTTTACGGCAGGTCATGCGGTGATTGCTATGACAATGAACCTGAAACGTATAGAAAGGAACTGCAGATGCTGGTTTACATCAAAGATAGACACAAAAAGCTGGAGTATCTCAGCGGGTCAGGCAGCTTCTCTGGAGAAAAGGAATTGGGTGACGTTTCGGGTCGAGGCCCTCCTTCAGACTTCAGACTCATTCTGAAGAAGGGTTTCGACCCGCAACATCACCTATTCCTTTTCTCCAGAGATGCTGCTTGACCCATTGGGTTACTTGGGTTACTTCAGCATGTTGTGTCCATCGACCTGAAAGGCTTGATGTCCAATCATTGCTTGGTTAGTCTCAGCCAGTGCAATGGCAGGGTAAATATGAGGAGTCAAAGTATATTCAGAGATCAAAGTTAGGACTAGGCAAGGAAAGTAGATGGGCTATAATGCATGAGTGAGTCTGGATAGAGGTGAGGCAACAGATAGGTACGTTGAGAACAGAGATAGACACAAAGTGCTGGAGTAACTCAACGGGCCAGGCAGCATCTTTGGAGAAACAGGATGGGTGATGTTTCGAGTTGGGAGCTACTTCAGCTGACTCGTTGAGTTTCTCCAGCACTTTGTGTCTATCTTTGGTATAAACCCAGCATATGCAGTTCTTTGTTTCTACATTGAAAACAAATAGAGTTGGGCACAGAAGAGGAAAAATACAGTTACATGACATGCAGAATAACTTGGAAGGTGTGCCAGAAATGGCCAGGTTTTTTAGGTTGTGCAAAGGAACACGAATACGGACAGATAGATGCAAAATGCTGGAGTAACTCAGCGGGACAGGCAGCATCTCCAGAGAGAAGGGATGCATGAAGTTTCAGGTCGAGACCCTTCTTCAGACTGATCTGAATTCAGTCAGCTCAGTCTGAAGAAGGGTCTCGCCCTGAATCATCACCCATTGTGTGTGAAAGACGACATGGGAACTTGGGCCCACTGAAGCTGAAGGGAGCCTGGCAAGATGAGAACACCATTGGGTTCTCTGAATAGTTGAATTATTAGAGTTTTATTGTAGATTGTTCTTGGCCAATGACTTCACGTGTTATTTATAGGCTGGCTAACTGGAATGCTAGAATTAGAACTGAGTAAAATGAATATAAGTAAGTGAAAAGTCATCTGTGTAAAGAGATCTGCTTAATTACATAAAAGTTGAAAGGAGTTTTGATGGATAAGGAGAAAATGGTTTCTGCTGATGAATGAATTGGTATTGGAACACAAAAGGACCAAAAGGGAGCTGAAGAGAAGTATTGTACAAATTGTAGTGATCTGAAAAGTATTGCTTGAAAGAAAAAGTGGAATCAGATGTAATAATTTTCAAACGAGATTTGGTGCTCTGGTTGAACAGAGAGAGATTGTTGAGAACTTGGGAGAAAGAATAGGGGATTGACACAAAATTCTGGAGTAACTCAGCGGATCAGGCAGCATCTCTGGAGAAAATCTCTTGTGACTATCTTTGGTTTAAACCAGCATCTACAGTTTCTTCCTATCCAGAAAATATAGGGGATTGGGAGTGGTTTCTGAAAACTGGCACAAACACAACGAGCAGAATGTCTTGTGTGCTGATTGATTCTATGATTATAATTCTGGAATAATTATCCCACTGAATAATGATGGAGAACTATACATTGGCATCGAAGATAGACACAAGAAGCTGGAGTAACTCAACGGGACAGGCAGCATCTCTGGAGAGAAGGAATGGGTGACGTTATGGGTCAAGACCCTTTTTCAGGCCCGAATAGGCATCTCCAGATAAGGTCCTGCAATGACCCACAGGAAATGTGAAAATTTATTGGTTGTTCAAACTAACCTTTTAGATTTCTCAAACATTATCTGTAGGGTGGCGCCGCGAGCGGCAGGCTCGCCAGCAGCGTGTTCGTCCTTTCGACTTTTTTTGTTTTTTAGTATATCTAAATGTATGTCTAAATGTTTGTTTTAGTGTGGGGGGTGGTGGGGTGGGGGGGGGGGAAATAGGGGAAACTGTTTTCATTCACTTACCTCAACGGAGATGTGACTTTTCTCTTTGTCGCATCTTCGCCCCCCCTTGCGGCCTAACAACTGGATTGGTGCAGCCTTTCTCGGAGACCGGCCCAGAGCTTCAGTAGCAGGCGTGGCGGACTTACCATCACGGAGTGGGTCGATCCCTTGCCGGGGATCGCTAGAAGAAGTGCTCTGCCCACCAGCCTGCAGACTAAAACATCGTGAAGCCGCGGTCTCCGGTAAGAAAGTGGCCGATTCGGGAACTTCAAGCCGCGGAGTGTGTTTTCTGATCTATCCCGACGTCGGAGTTTCGATCATCCCAACGAGAGGGCCTGTACATCAGGCCGTCCGTAGCGGCGACTGCGGAGGGTTCATGGCCCCGACCACAGATGAACAAAGGAGGAAGATTGACTGAATGTTATTGCCTTCCATCACAGTGAAGAATGTTGATTTCACTGTGGTGGATGTTTATGTTAAACTCTAGTGTGTACGGTGCTCTTTTGATTGTATGGCTGCATTGTAACGCATATCACTGTAACTTAATTGGTGCATGTGACAAATAAATGTGAACTTGAACCTTGCTGATGTTGGAGGAAAAACATTACAGGAACACCTGATGATGAAATGACACACATTGCATAAAGATATCAATTCATTTGAAAGGACTTTCTTCCCATTATAATGAATATGTCCTGATTAATTCAAAGAATTCTCTTCTTCATTGCGTACTTGTAAAATCTAAAGAGGTGAATTACTGTTTGAGATTTCAACTGGATTACTCTCCCTGAACCTTTATCATTAGCCATTCGCCCGCATCCACCCTTGGACAGAGCACCTGGCCGTGAGACAAAACACAGAGTACCTCTTCCCTTCTCTGACCCTGCAAGGTCATAGTAGCATTCTTCCTTGTTTTTCCTCTTTATGTCAGGGTGTCTGGGGTTATGGGGTGAAGGCAGGAGAATGGGGTTAGGGGCAGATATAGATCAGCCATGATTGATTGGTGAAGTAGACTTGATGGGCTGAATGGCCTAATTCTGCTACTATCACTTATGACCTTACAACCTTATGACATTTATTTACCCTGCCACCTATCTTGCCACCTAACCCAGTTCAATACTATATCTCTGTTCCTTCCTCCCTTCACTCTTCTCCTGGTCAGGGTCGCTTTGGTCCATTCCTCAAACTGCTGCTTGTCTGAATTGCTTGTGCTTGCAATATAAGCATTCTCACTTGTGTTCTTTCTGTAAATGATTCCTACGTTATAGATGGAGGTTACACGATTATACCCTGTGCTGGGGTGATGGCTCCAGTTGGCCTAACTAACCTTGGGCTGAAGAGAGAAATACAACCATGCCCCTTTGCTCCTCACTGTTTGAATTTGCCTGGTTTAATTGCTGAAATATAGATGGAATGGAACATTTGACACCCCAGTGTCTCACGCAACCAAAGCCTTTCACTGTACCTCGGTACACGTAACAATAAACGAAAGTAATCTGAACTAACTCAACTGAATATCTTGGCCTTCAAATACAGAAGCATCACAAACCCCACAGATCTTATTTCTGCTTAGATTCAAACAGAGATGAAATACCAAAATATTTGTCCCTTGTGAATTTGGTTTAAACAAAACAGACGAAAATGGTTGAGCTCAATCTTGCTTTATTTGTCTCTCGTGAATCTTTACCGTAGTGATGGAGATGCAGCAGGATGTGACCTCTGCACCTCTGCTCTAGGCTCTTTGTGGTGCACTCTGGGCAACAAATAATTCACCTGATGGAAAAGGATGATCTGACATAAACAAACTGGACAAACTATTCTCTGGACATTCCTTTTACTTGTTTGAAGAACTGAAGGGATTGGTTCAGAGTGCTTTGTGTCAACTTCTTTTAACTTCTACTGCTGAAGCATGTGAGGACATTGTTCATACGTCGAGAGGATGCATCAGACAACCACCCAGACAAGAAAATGCAATGATAGCCAGGCTACAATCAGGATATAAAGCCCCTGTCCCACTTAGGCGACTGGGCTGTCGCCACATGGTCGCAGGGTGACGCCTGTATGGTCGTGAGTAGTCTCCTCAAGTCGCCTAAAGAGTCCTAACGTTTTCCTGGTCGCCGCTGGATTTTGAAATGTTCAAAATATTTCGGCGATTGTGGGCTTGACGTAGCTTGTCTTCTCCTGTCATAGGTGGACGTCGCCGGTTGTCGTCAGGATGAGGCAGGTTGTCGTCTGGTGACGTTGGTTGTCGCCAGGTGCTGACTTTGGTGAATTCCATTGGCGACTACCTACGTCAACCGGTGACAGGTACCGGCGACTGAATTGTGTTCAGTTGTCTTCAGTTGTCGCCGACAGGTTCGTTGCTTGTCGTAGCTTGTCGCGGGTGGACGTAGGTTGACTTTGGTTGTCACCTGTGTGGTCGTAGGTTGTCGTAGCTTGTAGGTGGTTGTAGGTGGACGTCCTAATGGGTCACCTGTTGACGGTAGCTTGACCTCGACTGGGTGGTAGGTTGTCGTAGCTTGTCGTAGACATTGTCGTACGGGGGGGGGGGGTCCAGTCGCCGCTTTTTCGGCGACCTGCTACGACTGTAACAGTCGCCGGCAGTCGCCGAAAAAATCGCCTAAGTGGGACAGGCCCTTAAATCTCCCTTATAGGGGACTCCCTTGATGGGAGAGTGCACAATATACTTTCATTATTTTAAATGGGCTGATTTTTCCTAATGAGGAAATATGAGCTTTGCAAATCCAATCTCTATCCACAAATGTTGCTAGACGGGACATGAGAAGCTGGAGAAACTCAGCGGGTCGGACAGCATCGCTGGAGAAAAGGAATAGGTGACGTTTCAGGACGAGACCCTTCTTCAGACTGAGAGTCAAGGGAAAGGGAAACGAGAGATTATAGATGATGAAGTTGAGAGATGTGGAACAAATGAGTGAAAGATATGCAAAATAGTAACAATGATAAATGAAACAGCCCATTGGTAGCTGTGGGCTAAGTGAAAACAAGTTACAGACAATGAGTCTCAACAAGACGGCTTTGAAGCTGGTATGACTTGGGTGGGGGGGGGGGTGTGACGACGGCGAGAAAGGGGATGCAAGGGTTAGTTGAAGTTAGCGAAATCAATATTCATACTGCTGGCTTGTAAGCTGCCCAAGCTAAATATGAGATGCTGTTCCTCCAATTTGCGTCAGGAGTCATGTTCTCAGAAAGTCCTATTTCTCACTGAAAGCCACAGCTCAGGGCCTGGGGATTACATGTAAAACAATGAACTGATTGAAAAGGATCATGTGTGTGAACATGAGCATGTAGGGAACCTGAATGCTCTTCCATCTTAATGTACGTAGACTGGAAATTGTAGGAAGTAATTTATTTTAACTACAGTTACCTTGCAGGAAATGCATCAGATCAAACAGCTGGGCTATCTGCACAAACCTGCCTCAAATCAAAAATGCAAGACTATGTGCACAACCTGTTCATCCAACCTACAAGGTAAAAGTCAGTGGAGGCCTCTAATGAAGTCCACTATCACATCTGTCAAATATAGACACAAAAAACTGGAGTAACTCTGCGAGTAACTCTGGAGAAAAGGAATAGGTGACATTTCGGGTTAAGACCCTTCAGGGGAAAAGGAAATAAGAGATATTCCTCAGCTTTTATATCTCTTGTTTCCCTTTCCCCTGACTTTCCGTCTGAAGATGGGACTCGTCCCGAAATGTCACCTATTCCTTTTCTCCAGAGATGCTGTCTGACCTGCTGAGTTACTCCAGCTTTTTGTGTCTATCTTTGGTTTAAACCTGCATCCGCAGTTCCTTCCTGCACATCACACCTGTCAACTTCTGTTGAGGCCTGAAGATGTGTCCTTCCTGCTCAAGGAACTTGATTCCCAGGCTGCAGAGCTGGGTTGCCAGCTAAATCCACTTCGGGATACCCATTGGCTGATTGTTCATGCCATCAGATGGGAGGATAAAACTATACATTTTCATAGTTTATGGCAAGGCCTCTCTCTTAAAAAGTGCAACTTAAAGACAATTGACATTAGGTGCAGGAGTAGGCCGTTTGGCCCTTCGAGCCAGCACCGCCATTCGCTGTGATCATGGCTGACCATCCACAATCAGTACCCCGTTCCTGCCTTTTCCCCATATCCCCTGACTCCACTATCTTTAAGAGCTCTATCCAACTCTCTCTTGAAAGCATACAGAGAATTGGCCTCCACTGCCTTCCGAGGCAGAGAATTCCACAGATTCACAACCCTCTGTGTGAAAAAGTTTTTCCTCATCTCCGTTCTAAATGGCCTACCCCTTATTCTTAAACTGTGGCCCCTGGTTCTGGACTCCCCTAACATCGGGAATATGTTTCCTGCGTCTAACGTGTCCAAACCCTTAATAATCTTATATGTTTCAATAAGATCCCCTCTCATTCTTCTAAATTCCAGAGTGTACAAGCCCAGCTGCTCCATTCTCTCAGCATATGACAGTCCCGCCATCCCGGGAATTAACCTTGTAAACCTACGCTGCACTCTTTCAATAGCAAGAATGTCCTTCCTCAAATTTGGGGACCAAAACTGCACACAATACTCCAGGTGTGGTCTCACTAGGGCCCTGTACAACTGCAGAAGGACCTCTTTACTCCTATACTCAACTCCTCTTGTTATGAAGGCCAACATGCCATTCGCTTTCTTCACTGCCTGCTGTACCTGCATGCTTACTTTCATTGACTGATGAACAAGGACCCCCAGAACCTGTTGTACTT
The DNA here is from genome assembly GCA_038087875.1 of Malacoraja senta. Classification (NCBI taxonomy): domain Eukaryota; kingdom Metazoa; phylum Chordata; class Chondrichthyes; order Rajiformes; family Rajidae; genus Malacoraja; species Malacoraja senta. The sequence goes on from CM075978.1 coordinate 75,373,678, forward strand.
CCCTTTTTCCCAACTTGACGCCATTTAGATAATAACTTATCTCTCATATGGTCAGAATGATCACCTTATTTCTCATGTGATGAACACTCTGACTGTTCGTTATACAGTTATAATATTAGACATTTAATACACCATTGCTAGGAGAAATCCCACCAGGGAGCAGGAAAGGGTCACTGATCTTTCTGCCAGGAATAAACGTGCCACCATTTGACAATCTAAAACTCCAGTCTGTGGGCCACCATTTACTCTGGCATTCGATGCACAAGACTAAGGTTAATACAATAGAAACTGTTCCTTAGAGCTCGCACAACTATCCCAAAGGCTATTTGTATGAACTGACAACCTTACATTGTCAGGCAGTGATGAAAAGCTGATGTTGGAAGCACTGGAAACGAAGTACAGCAATGTCAAAAACTCAGTGCCACTGTTCATTGTTTTGAACAGAAAAACTCAGACGCCGTTTGAGTATTGTTTGCAATCTGCAGGTTTGCATCTTGGGAAAGGAAATGGAATGAGAATTTATCTGATTGCAACATATATATTTAATAATAGAAACATAGAGACATAGGAAAATGGGTGCAGGAGTAGGCCCTTCGAGCAGGAACGCCATTCAATATGATCAATAACTCTTTCTTGAAAATATCCAGTGACTTGGACTCCACTGCCTTCTGTGGCAGAGAATTCCACAGATTCACAACTCTCTGGATGAAAAGCGTTTTCCTCATCTCAGTCCTAAATGGCCTACTAAATGTGGAGTTCCCCAGGGCTCCATTCTGGGGCCTCTTCTGTTTAACATCTACATGCTTCCATTGGCTCAGATCATGAAAAACATCAAAATATGTTACCATAGTTACGCAGACGACACACAAATCTACATAACAATATCACCAGGAGACTATAGTCCAATACAAGCACTGAGTAGATGCATTGAGCAAATCAACGATTGGATGAACCAGAATTTTCTCGAATTAAACAAAGAAAAAACTGAAATAATTGTTTTTGGAGCCAAGGAAGAACGATTAAAAGTTAGCACCCAGCTTCAAATGGTAATGCTAAAAACAACAAACCAAGCCAGAAACTTAGGAGTAGTCATGGACTCAGACCTGAACTTCAACAGCCACATAAAAACAGTCACAAAGTCAGCCTACTATCACCTAAAGAATATATCAAGGATTAAAGGACATGTCTCAGCAGGATTTGGAAAAACTTGTCCATGCATTTATCTTCAGCAGGCTCGACTACTGTCACAGTGTC
>CM075978.1:75375131-75410778 GCA_038087875.1 Malacoraja senta
CAACGATCTTGTAGCTGCAGGGCAGCTTGCCCAGCTTGTCATCAAAACGGTCAGGGTATTCGCGCAGGGGGTCCATAAGGGTCCGCACCTGGTGGATATCACGGTGGAAAGAGACCAAGCCGAGGTCCTGGCATGCCCGGGCGCCCAACAGGGTGATGTTGTTAGTATCCAGTAGATAAAAAGTGAGGGGCCGAGAGGCACGCAGTACCTTGCAGTGCAGGGTAGCCCTCCCCACCAGAACGAGCACGCTTCCCCCGTAGGCATGCAACAGGGAGTGATCGGGAGTAACTTTCTCATCAGCCCTTATCTTCTTGAAGAGGCCTATTGACATTACATTGGTCACGGCCCCCGTGTCGAGTTTGGCGGTGAAGGTCGAGCCGTTGACAGTAACGCGAACCGAAGGGTCCATTATCAGTGCAGGTGCATCCAACACTGAAAATATGCTGGTCTCCCCCTGGGAGGAACTTGTATCAGACAAAGGGTGTTCATCAGGCTGGAACTGTAAACCAAGCGCGCTATCAGCTCGAGCAAGGTTGTTTAACATTCGGCGTGGAGCAGGAACTGGCTTCCCACGAGAGCGACAGGCGGCAGAGAAATGGTTCAATCTCCTGCAAAAGTTGCACGTTTTTCCCAGTGCAGGGCACACATTAGACTGATGGGAGGTAAAGTTGCAGTTGGGGCACCGCTGTGGGCTGCTACCCCCGGGTGAAGGGGACCCCCGTTGCCGTTGCGGGCCAGCGTTCCGCTGGCGGCCAGCAACACTGGTAAAGTTAATGTCATGATCAGCAGACGACACCGCCGAGGCGACAGCCTCAGCCATGCGGGAGGCGTGCAGAGCATCGGCTAAAGACAGGTCGTGCTTCCGCAGAAGTTCAGCCCTTAGTTTTTCATCTTGAAGACCATACACTAAAATGTCCCGGGTCAGTTGATCGGGGGTCAGAGTGTCCAGGCTGCAACGCCTGGCCAGGTGACGCAACGCGGCGATATAGTTATCGATTGACTCTCCAGAGATCTGACGCCGGGTGAACATTTTAAAACGCTCTAGAATGCAGTTAGTGGGGATGTCGCACATAGCGGTAAACTTAACCATAAGACATACCGGGTCCTGAGCATCTTCACCTGCACCATAGACAAACGACTCAGCCCGTTCCAGGGCATCAGGACCAGCCAGGTTGAGAAGCAGAGAAGCCCGTGTAGCAGGGGTGGCAGCAGGATGGGCGATCGTGGCGTAGTGTTGAAAGTCACGTCTAAAGACATCCCACCGATGAGCACTGTCCGAGTCGAAGACAAGCATGTCGGGTTTGCGGCAAGAAGTAGCCATGGCACGGGAGATTAAAAAATGGGGAAACGGGGACAAAGTAAAGAAAAACCGATAAACTGGAGGCGCAAAGGTATGATGCTGACACCATGTAAAGAGGCGTCATAACACACTGTGTCTTTACTACTGTTTATTCATGATACACATACTTTACTGCCCTAGCTGTTCGTGGTCTGTCACCGGAACCAGAGAGCGAGCACTGGGTGAGAAGGTTATAATTATACTAGTGATGTGGGGTGTGGTTAGTAGTGGTGAGGTCACTATGTTAAAGGTACATGCACATGTCATCTACAATGTCCGTCTCTGAATGCATCCCTGGGAACAGTCCGTAAATCAGAGAGTTCCCATGTGTGGAGAACGTTTTCCTGGACTGTTTGCAAAGGGTGATTAATCGGTAAACTGCAGGGCCAGGTGCTAGTATGTGCAGGTCACCTTTTGGCCAGGCAAAGTCTGCATGGAACGAGGATTTAAATGTTTTATAGTGTGTTGCATAATTTGCAAATCATATTTGTATTTCCAAGGTCCAGATGCACAACAGTAAGAGATCTAATGGAAAATACATGTCCGTGGGTTGTTAGTGGTCATTTGAGACAGTGCCTAAATAAAGGAGAAGGTGTTACTGAGAGGGTAAAGTGAACTATTCTACATGTGAGACTACAATCTGTTAGTATGTTCATGTACAGTTTAGGCAATGAGACTTCCTCAGGTAAGAATGCAGTCACTGATATGCATTAATAAAACAATTTTCACAACAGCATAATTCAAAGTTATAATGGTCTTTGTTAAACACAATTAATTGTGCCATTAAGCTGGTCAGGTGTTCTGCCCTCTTTAAGAAGCCTCTAACATCTTTTCACCTTTTGACCATGAGAAGCGAGCAGCACCATTGTTTGATTGAACTAGAAACCTGAGGTCCAGATTCAGTCAGAAGCCAATATCATTACTGTAGAAAGACACAAAATGCTGGTGTAACTCAGTGGGACAGGCGGCATCTCTGGAGAGAAGGATTGGGTGATGTTTTGGGTCAAGACCCTTCTTCAGACTGAGAGTTAGGGGAGAGGGCGACAAGAGAAATGGAAGGGCAAGGTGTGAAAACGACAGATCGAAGCAGATGTGATCAAGGAAAGGTAGAACGGTTCATTAATCAGGACAGTGAAACTAGTCGGAGAACAAGGGTGGGGGAGGGATGGAGAGAGAGGGAAAGCAAGGGTTACTTAAAGTTAGAGAAATCAATATTCACACCGCTGGGTTGTAAGCTGCCCAAGTGAAAATGAGGTGCTGTTCCTCCAATTTGTGTTTGCCCTCACTCTGACAGTGGAGGAGGCCCAGGACAGTGAGGTCAGTATGGGAAGGGGAGTTAAAGTGTTTAGCAATGGGAGATCATGAAAGGCCAGGCGGACAGAGCGGAGGTGTTCAGCGAAACGATCGTCGAGTCTGCACTTGGTCTCGCTGATATATGGGAGTCCACACCTGGAATAGTGGATACAGTAGATGAGGTTAGAGGAGGTGCAAGTGAACCTCAGCCTCACCTGAAAGGACTGTCGTGGTCATAGAAACTTAGAAAAACATAGAAAATCGGCGCAGGAGGTGGCCATTCGGCCCTTCGAGCCAGCACCGCCATTCATTGTGATTCGGTCCTCGGACAGAGTCGAGGGAGGAGGTATAGGGACAGGTGTTGCATCTCCTAAGGTTGCAGGGCTAGGTACCTGGAGAGGGGATGGTTTGGGTGGGAAGGGACCAGTTGACCAGGGAGTTATGGAGGGAACGGTCTCTGTGGAGAGCAGAGAACGGTAGAACACAGTTAATCCTCTGTTTTCAGATGACTAGGCTTTTCGGTGCCTAGGCACAGAGAAGAGCTTCTGTGATCAGAAACCTGAGGTCTGGCAAGCAGTTGGAGGCTGCTTCCAATCTATATAATTGGTAAACAAGGGGTAGGGAATAATAGACAATTGACAATAGACAATAGACAATAGGTGCAGGAGTAGGCCATTTGGCCCTTCGAGCCAGCACAGCCATTCAATGTGATCATGGCTGATCATCCCCAATCAGTTCCCCATTCCTGCCTTCTCTCCATATCCCCTGACTCCGCTATCTTTAAGAGCCCTATCAAGCTCTCTCTTGAAAGAATCCAGAGAACCGGCCTCCACCGCCTTCTGAGGTAGAGAATTCCACCGACTCACAACTCTCTGTGTGAAAAAGTGTTTCCTCATCTCCTTTCTAAATGGCTTACCCCTTATTCTTAAATTGTGGCCCCTGGTTCTGGACTCCCCCAACAACGGGAACATGTTTCCTGCCTCTAGCGTGTCCAAACCCTTAATAATGTTATATGTTTCAATAAGATACCCTCTCATCCTTCTAAATTCCAGTGTATACAAGCCCAGCCGCTCCATTCTCTCAGCATATGACAGTCCCGCCAACCCGGGAATTAACCTTGAAAACCTACGCTGCACTCCCTCAATAGCAAGAATAGTCAGATTGTTTCTTCCTTTAATCCTTGAACAAAAATGCAGCAAAAATAACAATTTGCCAGTTATCTCTGTTTGTTTAAACTTTCTAAGAAAGGAAATGAAATCTTTAACTTTAACCTTGAAATGATCCGTTTACAAGGTTGATTTAGGAGGGCCTTTTCTATATTTCACTGTAGAACCCTGGCGTTGGAACTGTAGGCGTTAAGAAGCTTCTGGGTTCTCAATGACACCAATTCTTTGCTATTATTTTATGCCTCGCTGTCTGTGACACATGAGAATACCAGACTTAATCCAAAGAGGATGACTCAGAACCGTGTCTTTTCTTTTCACTGTAAGCTGAACTGTGGCCCAGTGTTTCCTTGCAGCCTCCCCTCGGGGCTGAGAATGACTTGATTCAACTCAATGTCGAAGAGTTCTGAGGTGACTGATGAGGCCAATGTGGGACTGCAGACTTTACCACGCCGGTGGGGAGGGTGGGGGCCGGTGTGGTGTGGGGGCGAGAGTAGGCACTTGACGAGCCAAATAGGTTGGTTGTTAAGAAGGTTGGCACGGTGGCGCAGCGTTAGAGCTACTGCCTTACCACGCCAGGGACCTGGGTTCGATCCTGACTACTGGTGCTGTCTGTATGAAGTTTGTACGTTCTCCCCGTGACCTGCGTGGGTTTTCTCAGAGATCTTCGGTTATCCCCCACACTCCAAAGACGTCCAGGTTTGTAGGTTAATTGGCTTGGTATAAATGTAAATTGTCCCTTGTGTGTGTAGGAAAGTATTAGCGTGTGGGGATCGCTGGTCGGTGCGGACTCGGTGGGCCGAACGTCCTGTTTCCGTGCTCTATCTCTAAACTAAACTAAAGTTGCACAGTGTCTCTGTGATTTGAAGGATCCCAAATGCTGCTCAATTTTAAGAATTCATAGACCAGGTATTCCCATGAGCTGGTGAGAATATGACATTTTATTTCAAAGGGGCTTTGAGAACATACTTGAAACTCTTCCACTGCTCGTCTGGTATTCTCTTGTTAGGGTTGTCAGAGTAGAGCCCAGAGCAGAGTGTCTCTAGCGCACAGTCGCATAGCTGGCAGAGCCCCAGGTTCAATCCTGATCTCGGGTGCTGTCTGTGTGGAGTTTGCACTTTCTCCCCGTGACCACATGGGTTTCCTCCGGGTGCTCCGATTTCCTCCCACATCCCACAAAGGTAACATCTTTGGAAACACTGCTGTCACAGCTGATATAAAGGTCCTCGTGGCCTGGTTTGTCCCACAATCAACACCAAAAAATAAACTGTCTGGACCTTCTCATTTTATTAATGAATGCAAGCGTTGATCATTAAAACACTTTCTCAGAATTTTCCATATACCTTTCAAAACCACCAGAACAAAGATCACCGGTTATGTATCAGAAACATCACAATTTCATTTCTATAACACAATTTGCTGCAATTCCCACACTTTTCTGATTGCACTTTTTCATTTTCTGATATCATTGAAGTGTATGGTCCAGCTGTTGCACTATTACATTTCATTTCCTTTGTCTTTTCCTTGCAATAAGAAAGAAATGATTTTAAAATCAGTGTTAAATACCTGAATTCAAATTGATGAGTGTAAGTTGGGGTAACAGAGTGATTTTGGACACCAAATGCCTGTTTCCAATGGGTGTGTTGGACTGGTATGCAGTTAGAGTTCACAATGAAGGCAGACACTGTGAGTGTTCAGTTCGTTCTACAAATTGCGCTTTCTCTCTGCTTGTTTCAAAGCATGTTTTACAGTGGGATACGGAGAGGGCACCATAGGTTGAAGTAAGACAATAGCAATAGACGGAGAACTGTGAATCTATAATAAAATGTCCATGGAGCAGGTCCGCACAGCCCATAAACTACCGGTATTGTATCTTAATAACCATTTTAATCTGTTCACAAGATAGCAGAGCCGAAAAGAAAGATCAATAGATAAATAGATGCTCGCTGCGTGACATTTGCCTGTGGTACCAATTGACAATTCTATTGTACGCAAAGGGTTACACTCATTTACATTAACTGACCTCTCCCATTAGCATTTGGTGCCACCCTCCACCTTGTTTTTAGTGTTTATTTTTAGCTACTAGCATCTGATATCATTTGCACTTTTCCTCTGCCTCAACAGATCATAATCTTTTAGACCTTTTCTGAGCTGTTATTAATTTCCCTGTGAAAGATTTGACTTGCCTGGGGCTGCCAGGGGACTAATTTTCTTTGCCCAGGCACAAATATGACACAGTTTTAGATTTCTTTCAATTGCAGGCTGAGGCGGAAAGTAATGTGTCCGTGTAATATCTTTGCAAGCATCACCCTTCCCTGCTCTTCTGTGCAAACATAATAACCATTTTGCTTGAAATTTAGCTGTTTTGTCGAATTCAAAGCACCTTCCGCAATTCAATCATTGATTGTTTTTATGCCGGATTAAGTGTCGTTCAATATGAGCACATGCATTCTGGAGGCAGGTTGGGCTGGCGGGTTACGATGAAATATTTAACCATGAAAGCATTAAAACAGTCGGAGAAAATCAGCTGATCCCAGAAGAATCAGCATGCGAGAGGAGATCCCATCAATCTCTTTTCATATTTTCCAACTTTCCTGGTGCTAAGGAGTATTTGGAATATAGTTAATTAAAAATGAGCTTTGCATAGCATACATGTATCATTCCTGCTACGCTTCATGGCCAACGGTAGTCTCCAGAGATAACATGGCCCTTGTACCTATGACCACCTTCACAACCTCAAAGCGACAGAATTTTTTTAGGATTTGACTCAATTAAATATGCTTTCAAATTCTATACATCAGTCAGTTGCTCAGCTCATCTAATCTTCTCATCCATATATGTTCATGTCAATCTCAAATTTTTGCCTCTGTTCTAATTATTTCTGTCCCTGTATCTACCCTTATCTTTAATCTCACCCTTATCCCTTTTCCATTCTATTCCATTCCAAAACCCTATACCAATTATATCCAATTTTATCTTCAACTCTATTCAAATGTACTAATTTTATCTTTCCCATTTAAACTTATGCCTTCTAATTCTTGATTCTCCAGACAAATGACTGCGTGCACTCACCCTATCGATGCCCTTCCTAATTTTATACACCTCTACACATTCTCTCCTTAGTCTCATATGCTCCAAGGAATAAAGGCTTAGCCTGCCCAACATCTCCCTGCAACTCAGTGCTTTGAGTCTGGGCAACAATCTCGTAACTCTTTTCTGCACTCTTTCCAGCTTAATGGCATCTTTCCTATCACAGGGTGACCAAAACCGAACACAATTCTCCAAGTGTGGCCTCAACAATGTCTGGTACAACTGCAACATAACATCCCAGCTTCTATATTCAATGCCCATACTGATGAAGGCCAGCATGCCAATGCCATCGTCACCACCCTGTCGACCCATGTCGCGACCTTCAGGATACTATGTACTTGTACTCCCTAACTATGTACTCCCTCTGTTCCACAAACTCCCCATGGCCCTACTGTTCACTGTGAGAGTCTTACCCTGATCTTACTTCACAAAATGCAAAACCTGCATTTATCTGAATTAAACTCCATCTGCCTTTCCTTGGCCCCACTTACCCACCTGATCAAGATCCCACAGTAATTCATGGTAACCTTCTTCACTATCTATGATACCATCTATTTTAGTGTCATCTGCACTCTTACGAACCCATGCCTTGAACATTCACATCCAGATCATTGACATCGAAGACATAGAACAATGGGCCAAGCACCGACCCCTGAAGAACAACACCAGTCACAGGCCTCCATTCACCAACACAACCTTCCACCGCCAACTTCCACTTCTTAGCATCAAGCCACAGTCTGTGTCCAGTTAGCTAGCTCTCCCTGAATCCCATATGATATAATTTACAGAGAACCCTCTCATGTGGAATCTTAACAAAGACCTTGCTGAAATCCATATTAACTACATCTATTGCCATGCCTGCTTTCATCTTGGTTACTTCTTCAAAAAACTCAGTGAAATTTGTGAACCTTGATCTCTCACGCAAAATATGTGTTTAATGTCCCTAATCAACTCCTGCTTTCTAAATGCAAGTATATCTTGTCATTCTGAATCCCCATCCATTAACTTTCTTACCACAGTTGTTAGGCTTACTGGATTATAGCATTCTTTTCCTTTGCAACCCTTCTGGAATAATGGCACAACAAGCCACCCTCCAGTCTTTCGGCACCTGACCTGTGCTGTACCTCTTCTGAACCCACTCTAAAGCCTCCGCATCCTTCCTGTAGTGAGGTGACCAGAACTGCACACAATAGTCCACATGCAGCCTGACCAAAGTCCTAAATTTAGACGGAAAAATGCATTGAAATGCACTGAGGTAGAGATTTCAAGAATAGCCATTGCACTGGGTGAAAAAGATCGCAGAATAGTAACTGAGGAGAAAAGATAATGGTTAACAGTAAGAAATGTGCTCTACGTAGATTAATAGATTTTCAAAGTATGCCTGAATTTTCTCCTGAAGGCATATGTCCAAAGTCACTAACTGGTTTATGATGATTAATGAAGTTAAATCATTTTTTACCAAACGAGGTTTTACTGGTATTTCAAGGGTTGCATACTGTGATTACTGTAATCAGACGTGTTGGCTTGCTGAACTCATTTAAGAGAAATATATACCCTGAATGGATGCTATTGTAACATAAACATGTTGAACTCCTCTTCTGAAATCTGCTCCCATTGAAGTTCAACACAAAAAACTGGAGCAAGTCAGCCGGTCAGGCAGCATCTCTGGAAAAAAAGGCATAGATGACATTTCGGGTCGAGACCCTTCTTCAGAATGAGAGTCAGCGGAAAGGGATATGTACAGGTGATATAGACAGAGATATAGAACACATGAATGGAAGATATGCAAACAAATAATGATGATAAAGGAAAGATGGTGCCCTTTTTGTGTCTATCTTTGGTTTAAGCCAGCATCTGCAGTTCCTTCCTACCCATTGCAGTTCACAGTTTATTACATCTAACAGGGGACCAATTTCTATTACTTGGAGATCAAACATCATTCCCTTTGTTTTGAAGCATGCACCACCTACTTTTCCAGGCATCAATTGTTCATTGGTTTTATACATTTTCCTGCTGAGAATTTGTGTTTTGTACATCGATTTAATAAAAAGAAAAGTGACTTATTTCATCACCAATTTGTGGCTTTGCCGATATGCCTTTGGGAGAAAGTGCAGGCAGATTTTGCGAATCTATTAATCTACATTCCCTCTATCAACTGCCCACTCCGACAGAGTCTGAAGAAGGGTTTCGGGCCGAAACATCACCCATTCCTTTTCTCCATAGATGCTGTCTGACATGCTGAGTTACTCCAGCATTTTGTGTCTATTTTTGGTGTAAACCAGCATCTGCAGTTCCTTCCTACACTGCAGAAGTGTAGTGTACTTCTGCAGTGTAGGAAGTATCTACAGTAATTGTCACCAGTTCTCCATATTTAAGAACTGATATACCTGTACTTACATTGAAAGCAGTGAATAAAAGGTTCACTGGGTTGGTTCCTTGATGAAAGGTTGAGATGTGAAGAGAGTTTGAGAAGGCTGAGCCTAGCTTATTAGAGGTTGTGAGAGTGAGAGCTACCTGAGTGAAACTTATCAAGTTGTGAGGAGGTTAACAGGGTGGATGTTGAGAGGGTTTTTCCCTATTGGACTTATCAAGAACTGAGGGTATAGCGTCAAAATAAGTTGACATTCATGTAAAATGAAGTTAAGTAATTTAAACTCACAAATGGACATGAATCTTTGGAATCTTTTCCCTCAGAAGTGAAGAAATTGAATATGGTGAAGGTAAGATTGAATGACAAGGAAGTTGAAGGGTTTTGGTGGTGGGGGAGAAAGGTAAGGTGTTGATGAGGCAAAGACTAAATCAGCCATGATTTTAGTTTCGTTTAGTTTAGAGATACAGCGTGGAATCAGTACACACCGACCAGCGATCCCCGCACGCTAACACTATCCTACACACACTGGGGACAATTTACATGTAAACCAAGCCAATTTACCTACAAACCTGCACGTCTTTGGAGTGTGGGAGGAAACCAAAGATCTCGGAGAAAACCCACTCAGGTCATGGGGAGAACATGCAAACTCGGTACAGACAAGCAAGCACCCATCGTCAGGATCGAACCCCTCTGTCTGGCGCTGTAAGGCAGTAGCTCTTCCGTTACATCACTGTGCTGCCCTTGATTTTGTTGAATAGTGGAGTCAGTTTGAGGGGCTGACAGACAAGCGACATATTCATAGTTCTTTTTCCTTCAAATCTTTTCAACATGTTCCAATGCTAATACCTGAAACCTCTACACCATTGCATTTCAGTGCAACTTGTTCCATTCCACCATTTGCACTATCGATGGGGTGCTTGTAAAACAACAGGTTCTTCTGTTATGCATCTGTTTTATGTGATATTTGAAAGTAATGTCTAAATCAGGCAATGGAACAGCTGGCTGTTCTTTGCTACTTTAGACCCGTGACTAAACCTATACCAGCTAACATGTGAACAGCACTTTCATTATTGTTGATAAAAGGACAAATTACTTAAGAGCAAACAATTGTCTAATTTTCTGGTAGTTTGCAAGGTCAGGGAATACAGGAAGATCCTTCAGCCAATATTCATTATGTTAATTTGCATGTATTTTCAGGGTCTACCTCATTCACTAATTCTAGGCAAGTTTCCAACAACTGAGAATTCCTGAGACTGAAGGCTTGACTGTCAGTGTCAGCTCGCATGTTGCCACTGCGGTTTGCAAAGATCTGCAACAGATTATAAGGGCAGGAATGGAACTTTCTAATTTTGGAATGTTAAGTATTGGATATCCCTGCCAGGAGCATGCATCAAAAACCCAAGCAGGAATTTTACAGTCAGTTGTAGGTTCCCAAATCAGGCCACTTTATGCATTCACCATGAAGAAATGTCACGAGCTCTCTGGCAGCAGGTAAGTTCTCAAGATATGAAAATGACACACCTTTGCAAAGGGATCATATTTAAAAGTTAATATGGGCACCTTTTCCTCATGTCACATACCTACCTGTAGTCGTTGTACGAAGATAGACACAAAATGCTGGAGTAACTCAGCGGGTCAGGCAGCATCTCTGGAGAAAAGGAATAGGTGATGTTTCTTCAGAGTGCTCGACCCGAAACGTCACCTAAACCTTTTCCCCAGAGATGCTGCCTGACCCGCTGAGTTACTCCAGCATTTTGTATCTGTCTTCGGTGTAAACCGGCATCTGCAGTTCCTTCCTACACAGGTAATCTTGGTATGAAGATAGACACAAATTGCTAGAGTAACTCAGCAGGGACAGCCAGCATCTCTGGAGAGAAGGAATGGGTGACATTTCGGGTCGAGACCCTTCTTCAGTCTTGGTACATCTGGTTCTAATACTTAGGGCGTTGATCCAGGATTATTTGTTAAATTCCCCAATATTCATCTTCTCATAAGCTGCCTACTGGTGCTGTAAGGGATTGTATGAAAGGTACAATATTAAGCTGAAATCTGCCACCCAGTCTAATTTCCTGCTTTTTTGTGCACTCCTCCCAACAAATGATTGATGGTGGGGTGGGAGATTGCAACCTTCACGTGGTTTCGACTAATGCAATTAACCCGACATGCACAAACAAAAGATCAAATAGAACAAGTTGACCTACAACTTTAGCCATACGCAAGAAGAAGAAAAAATGATTTACGGTGCAAGACGCCAGATATTTCTAAAGCAAGGAGCTGTGTTCCATCAAGAGGACCATCAAAGGCCAACAGAACAAAGGCAGGGAAAGGACTGAGCCCTCCATAGGAGAAGACCATTGAAGGCCGACTGAACAAAGGGAAAGGATGGTGCCTTACTCGGAACAGGCTGCTCTGAAAATACAGAATGAGGAGATGATAAGTGTACCATCCACCACAGATGACAATGTGGATAAACAATGGTTGCACCCGAACAATTGCCCAAGATAACTAATTATTCCATTGACAACAGCAAGAAAGGACGAATAATTTACAGATAAAGACAAAATGCATGGTGTTCTTCTAAAATTCTGCAAATCCATTTTCGGCAGCAGAAACTTAAGCTGCTTATTTTAAGTGAACAGGTAAATAAGCGGTGGTAGTTCGGATACTGCTGGCTGGATCCAGTGATCCCATTGTTTTCCCTTCCATTTATTCACCTCTCTTCCTTTAAAATGCTCCTTTCCCTTTGATCGAGCTTTCAGCCACCTGCCACAATATTTCCTTTCAGAGAACTTGACAAGAGGCTGCATAGAAACATAGAAACACAGAAAATAGATGCAGGAGTAGGCCATTCGGCCCTTCGAACCAGCACCGCCATTCAATATGATCACGGGTAATAATCCAAAATCAGTACCCCGTTCCGGCTTTTCCCCCATATCCCTTGATTCCCTTGACCCTAGAGTCATAGAGTGTGGAAACAGGCCCTTCGATCTAACTTGTCCATGGTGACCAAGATGCCCCATCTAAGCTAGTCCCATTGCCTCTCCTTGAACCATACCCCTCTCAACCTTTCCTATCTATTTACCTGTACAAATATATTTTAAATGTTGCTATAATATCTGCCTCAACTGCTTCATTGGGCAGTTCTGTCCAAATATGCACCACCCTCTGTGTGAAAAAGTTGTTTTGCAGGTTCCTATTAAATCTTTCCCCTGTCACCTTAAACCTTTGCCCTCTAGTTCTTGAATCCTCAATCCTAGGAAAAAAAAGTCTGTGCATTCACCCTGCCTATTCCCCTCACAATTGTATCCACCTCTATAAGATTATCCCTCAACCTTCTGCACTAAAGGAATAAGGTTGTAGACTGCCCAATCTCTCCCAGAAACTCAGGCCCTTGAGTCGAAGCAATATCCTCATAATTTGTCTCTGCACTCTTTTCAGGTGATTACCTCTGCTTTCTACCATGAGGCCAATTACGTATCCAGTTAGTCAGGCAGCATCTCCAGAGAACATGCATAGGTGACGTTTTGGGTCGGGACACTTCTATGAATGAATAATGAATGAATGAATAAGTTTATTGGCCAAGTATTCACATACAAGGAATTTGCCTTGGTGCTCTGCCCGCAAGTGACAACATGACATACAGTGACAGTTAGGAATGGCACATAAAACATCTATCTATAACTAAAGCTCTGATCTTGTGCTCTTCCGGTGTGTGCAATTTTTCTATTTGTGCAAAAACGGTACGGAATAGCGCTATGATTTTTCATCAGTTCACTCACTGTTCTCCTGTGCTATGAGTGCAACAAGTTTTGTGCCGATCTATAGACTGATTGTGGTGGGGTGAGGATGGGGGGAGAGCTGGAAAAGAAGTTCTCCAGCATCTGCTGTTCCTGGTGTGTACATGTATCCAGTCAGCTAGCTCTCTCTGGATCCCATACTATCTACCATATGAAATACCTTGCTAATGTTCATGTGGACAAATCTACGTTTCTGCCTTGTCAACCTTCTTGGTTACCAAATTCGTGAAACGTGATCTCCCAGGCACAAAACCATGCTGACTATCCCGAATCAATCCTCGTCTTTCCTAATCACGTAAAACCTATCCCTCAGAATCCTCTCCAGTATCTTTCCTGCAACAGATGTTAGTCTATAATTCCCAGATTTTTCTTTGCAGCCATCCTTAACTAGAGGCACAACATTTGCCAGTCATCTGGCACCTCACTCATGTCTAACGGCGATTTATATACCTCAGACACGAGTCCTGCACTGTCTTCTCTAGCTTTCCAGACATGTCTGATCAGACCTGCTTGAACCTCTTCTTATGGGTTCACACCTGCTGACCATGGATGAAAAGAGCTTCTTCGGGGCATAGGAAGCTGCTGGTGGACCTTAAGATGTACCTATGCTGAAATGATAATACTGTGTTCGTGTGAGGCCAGACAGGGACAAGACCCTCTGCATAATCAGCCTGGCTATTCCTGTTGCCGAGGATGCCATCAGAACTCAGCTCTGACAAACAATCTATCCACCGAGAAGGAATTGGGTGACGTTTTGGGTCAAGACCCTTCTTCAGTCTGAGAGTCAGGGGAGACGTACTCTCTCCTGACTCTCAGTCTGAAGGAGGGTCTTGACCCGAAACGTCACCCATTCCTTCTCTCCAGAGATGCAGCCTGTCCTGCTGAGTTACTCCAGCTTTCTGTGTCTATCTTCAGTTCAAACCAGCATCCGCAGTTCCTTCCGACACAATCTATCCGCCCACTTGCTGTGGCCATTTGTGAGCAGCCATTGTGAGAGTCTGGAAGTGTCTCCAGTACATTGTGGAAGGAGTCATAGATAACTGAGGGTGATGGTGACTTTAGTGAGGGGGATTGCCTGGCTACCAAGTTCAGCAGACAACAATTCTTCTGGGGAGTGACAGATCTCAATAGAATAGGAAGGTAGACAAAAATGCTGGAGAAACACAGCGGGTGAGGCAGCATCTATAGAGCGAAGGAATAGCTGACGTTTCAGGTCGACACACTTCTTCAGATGATTTTTCCAGCATCTGCAGTTCTTTCTTAAACATCAATAGAATAGGAGGTCATTTGGCCCATTTGGTCCTTCTAGCCACCAGGGTAATAATCCCACTGGTTCCATTCGATCTCCCCTTATTTCTCTGTACCTCTGCACCTTATTTTCTCTCACACCAATTTCCCATTAATTCCCCTTGCCACAATACGACACTAAGAGGTGATTTGCAGTGATCAATGAGCCATCCAGAATGTCTTTGGGGTGTGAGAGGAAGCAGCAGAATCCAGAGGAAACCCATGCAATCGTAGAGAAAAAACACTTCACATAGAAGGTGCAGGGTCAACACTGAGCTTGGGCCTCTGGAGCTGTGGGCAACAGCACTGGTTCATCTGTAATGATCCCCTGTAGCAATTCAGCATCTGCACGAGGGGCTAATATTGAGCCTCTCCTTGCAGATCCTGTAGGGTTGTGAAGATCAGTGTCACTCATGTTATGAGTCATGCTTTTATAGTTACTAGCTTTACAGTAACCCTGCTTGCCTGGTTCCCTTAGAATTAGAGAGACGTGCAAGTGTAAAGTCACACTTGCTATGTAGTTAATAAAGTCTTTGGACTTTTGTCATGGCGGAAGGGTTCATTTATTTACAACAGCCGAAACACAACAGGTTGATAGAACTTAGACACAAAATGCTGCACGATAAGATATGATACGATAAAAAAAATGATTTATCTCAGGAGGGAAATTGATCTGCCACCAGTCATAAAACACAAGATACATGAAACATGAAATTAAAGTGATGAGTGGAAAGGATTGAGGGTGTGCAAAGATTGGGGAGTCAGTCTCAGTCTACCCTACGACAGAAGGGGGAGGAGTTGTACAGTTTGATAGCCACAGGGAAGAAGGATCTCCTGTGGTGTTCTGTCCTGCATCTTGGTGGAACCAGTCTGTTGCTGAAGGTGCTCCTCAGGTTGACCAGTGTGTCATGGAGGCGGTGAGCTGCATTGTCCAGGATGCTCCGCAGTTTGAGGAGCATCCTCCCCTCCAAGACCACCTCCCATGAATCCAACTCCGCCCCCAGGACGGAGCCAGCTTTCCATGTTACTCTTGTTGGCGTCCGCGGCCTTCACCCTGCTGTCCCAGCACACGACAGTGAAGAAGATGGCACTGGCTACCACCGATTGGTAGAACATCCAGTGCCATCTTCTTCACTATCATGTGCTGGGTCAGCAGGGCTAAGGCTGCAGCATCTCTGGAGAGAAGGAATGGGTGAGGTTTCGGGTCAAGAACTTTCGTCAGGCTGAGAGTCAGGGGAAAGGGAAACGAGAGATATAGATGATGATTATAGAGAGAGATATGGAACAAAGAAATGAAAGATATGCAAAAACCGTAATGGCGATCAAGGTAAGGGTCCATTGTTAGCTGCGGGCTGGGTGAAAACGAGTTATATAGACAATGTGTCAATGCTCATGCATAACCTATTGGCCAGCTGCAGCTGCCCCCACTACCTTTTCAGCTGTAGATGCCAAGAATAGAGTTCCATCTTAGTTTAGTTTAGAGATACAGTGCGGAAACAGGCCCTTCGGCCCACCAAGTCCGCACTGACCAGCATTCCTCACACATTAACACTATCCTAAACACACCAGGGACAATTTTACATTTACACCAAGCCAATTAACCTACAAACCTGTATGTCTTTGGAGTGTGGGAGGAAACCGAAGATATCAGAGAAAACCCACGTGGTTAAGGGAAGAACGTACAAACTCCGTACAGACAGCACCCGTAGTCGGGATCGAACCCGGGTCTCCTGTGCTGCAAGCGCTGTAAGGCAGCAACTCTATGCTGCGCCACCGTGGTCACCCCTTTGCGCCACCGTGGCTACACTCGCGTGAAAGAAAGATTTCTATCTGCATGCCGTTTTATTAAATACTTTCCATTGCACTTCCCTGAGCATATGGTGATGTTACGTGAATGAATATGACAGCAATTTTGTACCTGTAAGTTCCCTTGCAGAGCATTAATGTGTTAGGCTAATTAATTTATTTTATTTGTAGTTTGATGAAGAACTTGTTGCTTTTACTAAATAGTTTTACAAACCTTTTTATAGACACATGAATTATTGGAACCAGGCACAGGCTTAATATCATATCCAAAGGATGTTAACTCCGTCAATGGAGCACTTTGTCCTTTCTGAACTGGGATGTCAGCTTAGGTTATGAGCTGAGAAAGAGAAAACTAAAGATTCTCCTTAATTGGCAAATTGGGACGAAGAACTTCTCGAAGGACTGCATTTACAAGAAAGTCATTATTAGACTCCTTTTTAAGCAGAGAAAGAATTAAAGGCAAATCCACGGAGTTTAATTTGAGAGACTCCTACGTACAATCTGCACGGGTGAAGGAATTAAAGGATAACACATTGACCTCAATATTAACACTTCTGTGTAGGGCAGAGGAGAACTGGGAGTTTTTGGAATGGGAAACCTCCCTCAACCTTGTGCATATGCAACAGTTTTCATTTTTATCATGGAGGCTTTGTGCTGAGCTATTGCAGAACTATTGCAGAATCTAAAACCTAATTTTAAACCTGGAAAGCTGGAGTAACTCAGCAGGACAGACAGCATGTCTGGAGAAAAGAAATAGGTGATGTTTCGGGTCGAGACCCTTCTTCAGACCGGAAGTGTCTTGACCCGAAACGTCACCTATTCCTTTTCTCCAGAGATGCTGTCTGGCCCGCTGAGTTACTCCAGCTTTTTGCGTCTCTCTTCGGTTTAAATCAGCATCTGCAGTTCCTTCCTACTCATTAAACCTGGTGGTTGTCATTGAAAACAACAAGCCACTGTTGCTGAAAAAGTGAAATAAAAACAGTGAGCAATTCACCAAAGGTCTGAATCTCAGGATCATGTGTAAATGCACACTCCTGCACATTATCATTCAGGGGACTCTGAAAAATGGAAAGATACGAAAATTGAGAAGAAGAGAGAAAAAAAAGAGTTAGAACATAACACCACAAAGTTTTACCAATGTGAAATGGGGATGGTTATTCCGTCAGGCTGTTAATGTTAAGTTACGGTGACTTTGAAGTTGTGATCTATTGACCATTTTATCAAGATTCAAGATTCAAGAGAGTTTATTGTCATGTGTCCCAGATAGGACAATGAAATTCTTGCTTTGCTTCAGCACAGCAGATTATAGTAGGCATAAATACAGAACAGATCAGTGTGTCCATATACCATTATATAAATAATGAATAAATAAAACAGATAAAGTGCAAATAAACAGATAATGGTCTATTAATGTTCAGAGTTTTGTTTGAGTTGAGTTTAATAGTTTGATGGCTGTGGGGAAGTAGCTGTTCCTGAACCTGGATGTTGTAGATTTCAGGCTCCTGTACCTTCTACCTGAAGGTAGTGGGAGAGATGAGTGTGTGGCCAGGATGGTGTGGGTCCTTGTGATGCTGCCAGCCTTTTTGAGGCAGCAACTGCGATTGATCCCCTCGATGGTAGGGAGGTCAGAGACGATGATGGACTGGGTAGTATTTACTACTTTTTGTAGTCTTTTCCGCTCCTGGGCGCTCAAGTTGACGAACCAAGCCACGATGCAATGCTCTCTACTGTGCACCTGTAGAAGTTAGAGAGAGTCCTCCTTGACAAACCGACTCTCCGTAATCTTCTCAGGAAGTAGAGGTGCTGATGTGCTTTCTTTATAATTGCATCAGTGTTCTGGGACCACTGAATACTTTTGGATAAAAATTTAGTTTTGATACTTTTTTTGAAATTTGATGTGCTCCTAAAGCTTTATAAAATGTGTTTGGAGATGGTGGATTGTTCAAACATCAATGATCAGGCGCTGCTCTTGTTTACAAAAGATGAAGTAACAAGCATTGCATTAGACTGTCCTGTCGATCTAAGATCACTACAACTATTCTGCTGCATGGTCCTTTTTCTAGCTGTGAACAGATTCATGCACAAAACAGTCTTTAAAATGAAATATTCTGTGTTGGTAAGAATGTAAACCCTTTAAGTAATCTTCTTCTTCTTCTTCGAGTCCGTTGCAATCTCAGATGTCGTTCTGCCAGTATCTTTTGCAGGTCACAGTTGGTCGAGTCGGTTCAGCCAGGTCCTGGGGGCAGCACTGGGGGGCGTCGTCACACTCCAGTCGGTGGGACATTGTCTGTACTGCTCCACAGCTGCATGTGTCTTCTGCCTGGTAGTTCCATGCTTTCATAAGTGCTTTACACCTCCCCTGCTCCACACGTAATCTGTTGAGGGTCTTCCAGGTTGGCCATGGGAGGTCGTGCCCGCTGGCGAGGCATTCAGTCAGAGTGATTCCTCTCTCCATCCAGTCGTGGGCTCGTGTGTTGAGCTGGTTTCATTCATCTTTCTAGATGTTGGTCCTTGCTGTTTCTTTGGTTGTCTGGAGAGGTGGGACTGTCTGCAAGAAACTGGCTCTGGATTTCAGTCGGGGGTGGTGCAGGAGGTAGAACATCAATAGTATCTTGTTTAAGTCAATTAAAATGTTTGGTGTATTCTTTACTTTGTACAACTATTTGAAGATTAATTGTTTGAATTATGTCAGTCTGATCATAAAAGCCCTTCTACATGCTTGCCTTAGACTTAAACAAAGCAGTTCATTGGCTCACGTCAAAATACACCTTATAATTTAAGACTGAGATGAGAAAAGAATATCTTCTCTCAGAAGATTGTGAAACTTTGAAGTCCTCTACCCCAGAGAGGCTGAAGCATCGAACATATTCAAGGCTGAGTAAGCCAGATTTTGGGGTTTTATGGGGAATTAAGTGTAACGGAGATCAGGCGGGAAACTGGGCTACAGCCAAGCTCAGATCTGAGAAACCATGAGGGGCCATGGCCACAGCTGCTCCTACTTCTTCTGTACTTCGGTGCTGGATAGAAATGTGGACAATTGTTCTGCCTCTCAGGATAAAAGAATATTATGTCATGATTTTGGGACAGAACAAGATTATGAAAAAAATGTTGGTGAAGCCCCTCCTTTCTGGCACATTTTGTGCCTATCTTCAGCGCATTATACTGCTCATCAGAGAATACAGGAGGGAGCAGAGTTCACGATAGAGTGTGCAGTAAATAGGAGCAGAGGAGCTAAAAAATGATTGTGTCAAAGTTAAAGACTCCCCCTCACGCTCAAATGCATGAAGCATTCTGAACAAGCTAGATAAAGAGGGTAAGAAATTGAAATAAATGGTATTGATGCAATAACATGGTTGCAATTTGACCAAGGTTGAGAATTGAATATTCCGGGTTAATCAACATTCATACAATGTTGGCTATACCTGTGGTGGCATCACCTGTAAAGAGTACCACTGGGGGGCAGTACCTGACGCATGCCGGACGGGTCTGCAAGCCGAATCCCAGATACAAGGACTATGTCTAAATGCAATCTTTGGACTCAAACTGACATTACTTTCTCGTACTCTACATTGCATCCTCCGCCGCTTCGCTGTAGTTTGTAGTAATTTTACATCCATATATATGATGTCTTTGCATGCTTAGTATTTAGCTTGTGGAGCAAAAGCAAAAGCTTAAGAAGGTGGATGTAGATCAATCACTATTGCTGATTTGATCCATGTCTGGTTTTGTTATTGCCGACCTGATCCATGATCCATGCCGGGTTTTGAATATGCCATCTGGTGGTACGCAATTAGCTAAGACTCAATTTGATCTATGATGCTGAACCTTATGGAGGCCAATGCCATGGTCTCTGTATGATATCTGAATAAATACTTTTGATGAAATTAAACGACTTAGTATTAATCATACTTCATACACCTGGTGTTTCAAAAAAATTTGCAGGACAGAAAAGAATGTCTGGCGGTGGGACGGGGAGAGGGGGGGGGGAGTGTAGAGTAGATCTGATAATAAAGGTTGATTGTAGGAGCATAGCACAAATAATCTCGGCTTAGAAAATCAGAAAGTAGAATAAACTGGTGGAGATAAGGGATAAATGAGTGGAGATAAGGAATAATCATGAGAAGAAATGCTGATAGGAGTAGTGTAGGAAGGAACTGCAGATGTTAGTTTAAACCAAAGACAGAACATTTGTGTAATTCAGCGGATCAGACAGCATCTCTGGAGAAAAGGAATAGGTGATGTTTCGGGTCAAGTCTGAAGAAGGGTCTCAATCCGAAACGTCACCTATTCCTTCTGATGGGAGTAGCCATAGGTCTCTAAACAATAGCTAAATGGTGAGCACACTGACAATCAATTAAGAAAACATAGGGTGTTTAGAGATACAGCACGTAAACAGGGGAGAAGGTACAAACTCCATTCAGATAGTCGGGATCTAACCCGGGTTTCCGGTGATGCATTCGCTGTAAGGCTGCAACTCTATCGCTGCGCCACCGTGACCGCACATGTTGTAACAAAAATTTATGCTGCAGTATAATCAAGGAGGACATTCATCTTCTAAGGTCTAAGAGAACCAAATTTGTAAATGTAGTCTTGAATCTATGCAAAACACTTTAGTGAGGTTTCCATCAGGGAACAGGCTGCTTAGAACCAGGCCATGGGTAATGACACAGGGCTCAGTTGTAACCTGGGCATTAAAAATTCACACCCGCTTTGAGAATGACAAACATAAGACTGAGACCTACGACTTTAAGCACAGGTATAAATATAATATTGGCTAGAATAACTAAATTAATAGAGATTAAATTAAATAGGTATTTTAAGGAGACAAGAGTGGAAATATTTAAATAAATATTTTATTATTCTGAAAAAATATATTTGCACTTAAAAAATTGTGAAAGGTAATAATAGACTTAAAGATTGAAATTTTTGAAACCATCAAAAGATAATTGACTGAAGAAGGGTCTTGACCTAAAACGTCACCTATTCCTTTTCTCCAGAGATGCTGTCTGACACGCTGAGTTACTCCAGCTTTTTGTGTCTATCATATGATAACTAAAACTTGATAAAGTGAGAAAATAGAATTTAACTGCAGCGCCTTTACCACCTCAGGCAATTCAGGAAATTCAGAGTGTCTCCGAAGATCCTCCAGTGCTTTTACTCAGCGGCTGTGGAAAGCATCTTGTCCGGAAATATCACAATCTGGTTTGGGAATTGCTCTGCCCAGGACAAGAAGGCTCTGCAGAGAGTAGTGCGTTCGGTCGAACGCCCAATGGAAACTACACTCATCCCTCTGCAGGAACTATACATCAGGAGGTGCAACTCCAGAGCCAATAAGATCATGGGAGACCCCTTCCACCCCTGCAATGGACTGTTCCAGCTGCTACAGTCAGGCAAACGCCTCCGTTGCCATGCTGTGAGAACAGAGAGGATGAGAAGGAGTTTCTTCCCAGAGGCCATTAGGACTGTAAACTCCTATCTCACCAGGGACTAGCTTTACTGGACCACTCTACTGTTTTAAAAAAAATTGCTGTTTTTTGTTTTTCCCCTGTTTTTTCCCCCTTTACCTTCCTCCCACAATATGTAATATGTAAAAGAATATGTGTTTCTATTCTTCCATTCAGTTGTAGCTTTTTAAAAAAATTATTTTTTTTGCACAAAGTCCGCGAGCATTGCCACTTTTCATTTCACTACACATCTCGTATGTGTATGTGACAAATAAACTTGACTTGACTTGACTTGACTATTAGGAAATATTAAACAGTTTGTAAACGCGTCCATCATTACGCAAAGAGAAAGGAGATTAATTTCTATTTGTGTACTGCACTTCATATTCCTGTGTAGGAAAGAACTGCAGATGCTAGTTTAAATCGAAAGTAGACATAATATGCTGGAGTAACTCAGCGGGACAGGCAGCATCTCTGGAGAGAAGGAATGGGTGATGTTTCGGGTTGAGACTTTGTCAGACTGAGAGTCAGGGGAAAGGGAAACGAGAGATATAGAACAAATGAATGAAAGATATGCAAAAAAGTAACTATGATAAAGGAAACGGGCCATTGTTAGCTGTTTGCTAGGTGAGACCGAGAAGCTGATGTGACTTGGTTGGGGAAGGATGGAGAGAGAGGGAATGCAGGGGTTACTTGAAGTTAGAGAAATCAATACTCATACCACTGGGGCGTAAGCTGCCCAAGCAAAATATGAGATGCTGTTCCTCCAATTAGCGTTTAGTCTCACTCTGATAGTGGAGGAGGCCTAGGACAGTGAGGTCAGTGTGGGAATGGGAATTAAAGTGTTTGAATCAGCAATATTTTGAATTATTTTATCTCTTTTTGCAGGTTAGATCACATTCAGTGAAACTTTCTAGAGCCTGGAGCGCCCATATCTGTGTCCTGGTTGCAATAAGCGAACTTGGACCATTTCTAGGATTATTACAGTTACTGTTTTGGTTTGTGTAACTCTACAACATAGCACTTGGCATATTTTCTTAGTAATCCATCAGAAAATCTCAGACATATTTTGCTATTGTGAATAGTTCTATCTTTAGCCTTCGATTCTACTGCCACTGTGTACCAAGGTGAACATTATCCATAATGCTACCATGGAGATTTGTCTATTTTCTCTTAGGTTGGTTTATGATTAAAGGTTGAACCACATGCTGCAAACATGACTGGCATTTGTTAAGCAGAGGGTGAGAAGAGGATTTTAATTTCCCCATCAAACCTCCCTTTAATTAAAAAACTCGGTGATGCAATTATGCGTACGTATGTTTGTGTGTGTATTTTATATATATATATAATTAAAAATCTCATCTTGACCACTTCCTGTCTGTGGTGTATATTGATTTCAGAAAAAACGCTACCCTGTATCGCTGTGATTTTTGGCCAACTTACTCACAGTCCTCCGCTGAGCCTGCCCGAGGATTTTTCCCATCGATGAAAAATAAAAAAGTTATGAGTGTTTAAAAAACCTTGAGATCAGCTGATTGGTCCTCTCGCCTGTCAATCACTGTGATGAAGGTAACGACCCTTCTGGGGGGGCAGGACTATAAAACCCCTGATGCCTGGACGTGAGTCAGTCACTCTGCAAGATCGCGAGGGAGAGGCCACGACTGTCATTCTAAGCTGTGAATCAACTGAATTGTGAGTCTGCAATGTACTGGCAATAAATGATTTGTTAACCTTTAATGACAATGCCATGAGTTGTTTGGCCTGTTGCCTGCCTGTGCTTGAAAGTGCAATGCTTAATTGGAAATGAAATGACAATGCCAAGAGTTTTATGGCCTGCTGCCCTGCCTGTGCTTGAAACTGCAAGGCTTTATTAGGTCCGACTGTGTTTGGAAGAAATAAATGCTTTATTAGGTCCGACTGTGTTTGGAAGGAATAAATGCTTTACTAGGTCCGACTGTGTTTGGAAGGAATAAATGCTTTATTAGGTCCAACTGTGTTTGGAAGGAATAAATGATTTATTAGGTCCAACTGTGTTTAGTCGAAAAGTCCCACTCGTTTCGTGACTTCCGCTTAGTGGACAGGTCGCGCGATTGCGTAATTTCCGGTGAGTGCAGAGGTCGTGCTGATTGCGGAAGTGCCGCTGACTGCGGAAGCCCCACAGTGGAGAGGCCGCGCTCAGCCGTGTGAGTAGATTCAAGAAAGTTTACTGTCATATATATGGTGTGTGAGTCAGTGTGTGTGAGTGTAAGTGTGTGTGTGTGTGTGTGTGTGTATGTGTGTGTGAGTGTGTATGTGAGTGTGTGAGTGTGTGAGTGTTTGTGTGTGTGTGCAAGTCTGTGTGTGTGTGAGTGTGTGTGTGTGAGTATTTGTGTGTGTGTGTGTGTGTATGTGAGAGTGTATGTGTGTGAATGTATGTGTGTGTGTGTGTGAGTCTGTGTGTATGTCTGTGTGTGTGTGTGTCTGAGTGTATGTGTGTGTGGCTGAGTGTGTGTGGGTGCGAGTCTGTGTGTGTGTGTAAGTGTATGTGCGTGTGAGAGTGTGTGTGTGTGTGAGTGTATGTGTGAGTGTGTGTGTGTTTGTGAGTGTATGTGTGTGTGTGAGTGTATGTGTTTGTGTTTGAATGTATGTGTGTGTGAGTCTGTGTGTGTGAGTGTGAGTCTGTGTGTGTGAGTCTGTGTGTGTGTGTGTCTGTGTGTGTGTGAGTGTATGTTTGTGTGAGTCTGTGTGTGTGTGTGTGTGTGAGTGTATATGTGTGTGAGTGCATGTGTGTGTGAGTGTGTGTGTTGTGAGTGTGAGTGTGTGTGAGTGTATGTGTGACCAAAGATAAACACAAAAACCCGGAGTAACTCAGCGGGTGAGGCAGCATATCTGGAGAGAAGGAATAGGCGATGTTTCAGGTCGGGACCAGAAGAGCCTTGACCCGAAACGTCACCCATTCCTTCTCTCCAGAGATGCTGTCTGACCCGCTGAGTTACTCCAGCTTTTTGTGTCTATGTTATGTATATGTATATGTGTGTGTGTGTATATTTTTTCTCATTTATTATATTGTTTACAGTGTACTATGTTTACATATTCTGTTGTGTTGCTGCAAGTAAGAATTTCATTATTCCATCTGGAACAAGAAGTTCTCAGAAAACCTACAGACTGATTTATTTTGTTCTCCCATGTTACCATGGATTTTCCAATTACTGGCAGGGGGACTTTATGAATTAGTGATCTTGAAAAAACAATGATTTGGTGATTTCCATTTTCCTTTTTTTGCTCTGAATTGTTGCACCTCAAGGGGATATGTCCAGCAAGCATGGCAACAAGATAGCTAAGCAGTCAATCTAATTAAAGAATTATGTCTTTAATTTATGCTAAAGAATTATTGCACATCAAAAGCCAGTAAGACTGGACAGGACTGGAATACAAAAACAGAGATGTAATGCTGAGTGTGCAAGAAAGAACTGCAGTTGCTGTTTTAAATCGAAGGTAGACACAAAATGCTGGAGTCTCAGCGGGACAGGCAGCAAATCTGGAGAGAAGGAATGGGTGATGTTTCGGGTCGAGACCCTTCTTCAGACTGAAGAGATATCACCCATTCCTTCTCACCAGAGTTGCTTCCTGTCCCGCTGAGTTAATTCAGAATCTTGTGTCTACCTTCGATGTAATGCTGAGGCTCTATAAGGTGCTGGTCAGGCCACATTTGGAGTATTGTGAGCAGATTTGGGCCCCATATCTGAGGAAGGACATGTTGGCTCTGGAGAGGGTCCAGAGGAGGTTTATAAGAATGACTCCAGGAATGTGGGTTAATTTATGATGAGCGTTTGACAGCACTGGGCTGCTACTCGCAGGAGTTTAGAAGGTTGAGGGGGGAACTCATTGAAACTCACAGAATAATGAAAGGCATATATAGAGTGGATGTGGAATGGATGTTTCCACTGGCAGGAGAGTCTAGGACCAGAGTTCATAGCCTCAGTATTAAAGGTCGCTCTGTTAATATTGACCAAATTAAAGACACCATAAAATGGAGGATCCCTGCATTTGTCAGAACCTTTGTCAGTGGAAATTTACAGGCTGTGGATGGCGCCGACCAGTCTGAGCATCCGATTGATATACAAGGATGAAAGATCCAGGTGTTCTCCTAATTTCCCCTTAATTGATAAAATGCATAAAAACTCTGCAAACAAACTTAAATGCATTAATATGATTGGATTACTGCAAACGAATTGTAAATAGTGTAAATAATGTTGCGATACAGTTACCCTGTTGTTTGTTGATTGGCCAAAGTGTTAAGCCCTGGCAAGTTTGTTTGAGTTCCAGGGTAAATGTTACATTATTCAGTTAAGTTAGCTTCCTTCCAGAAGCTTCTCTTAGAAACAATGTAGGGGAGACTCTATTATTGGTTTGGAGAGCTGTCAATAATGCATTGATGTAATTAATGTTTGATTGGATTGTAAAGAGACCACCCCTATGTAGTTCGGCCCCTCAAGGTTCGTGGACCTATAAAAGGTGTCTCCATCTTAGATCGGTGTCGATCTTCTGGAAGTGCGCTTGGGACTGCGTGACCTTTTGGAGTGTTTCTGCTTGCACGAGGCTGAAGGGCTTGGCCAGGCAGAGACAAGGATCAAACCCGCGGTGGTTTAGGTATCGTATAGGGGAATTTGCTGTTCAATCTAAAAATAAAGATTAGTTGTTCCAGTGCTTGACTCAGTGGTTTTGAACTGAACTAGACTGGGGGGTAAGCTTGAGAAGGGCGTATTTACAGTGGGGGCTCGTCCGGGATCTCAACGGATCCCCAAACACAAGCTTGCGATTATGGGTGTTGAGCTGTTCCCGATCGCGTGTGCAGAAATCGGCGCCACAGTGCGGTTTTCGCATCGGTTTTCCCCACTTCGCTAGTCGGAGCAGATTGATCATTCGCGGGCTTGGGAAAGGGTCCCAGCGAGATCGTAGAACAGAGTCTAGCAAGTACTGGGGGCAAAAGTGCCTTTGGGGTTAGAGGCCCTACTAGAATTGGGTAAAGGCCCGTAAAACTTGGTCGTAGTTAGTAGCTGCAGCTGCAGACAAAACCCCCCAAAAAACTATTCCGTAAAAAATAAAACTAGAGGTTCGAGCCCCTGCCCAGATCGGGTATCCAATTGAGTGGATATTTGAAGACGACCTAGGTGTAACAGTGCTAAGCGGCTAAGCACTGCGTTGTTGCTGGGGGTGCAGATTGGAAGCGCGCTCCAAAAATCGGCATCGACTGCCAGCGTGAAGAGGTTACGTGCTGACACCCGGTGCCAAGCAGGTTGAAAGGAAGAAGCCTTTTTGACAGGGTGAGCCTATGTTGGTTAAAGTCCACGCCTGTTTGAGGTATCCAGATCTCTGAAAGGACAGGGGAGGACCCTCGTAAAGGTATCGGGCACTAGGTGGTTAGAGTATAGATTGGTTGAGAATACTCTAATCAATTCGAGAATTCTATATCCGAACAAATTTAAATTCGAATTTGCGTACGTCGAGTTACGCACCAAAAAGCTAATTGGTCAGATCAGAGCGAATTGAAATTCTTCGATTCAAAGTATCTAATATTCAGAATCTCATATTGAGGTGCCGGACAATTTAAAGTGTGCACATATTTGTCAGAATTCTGTGTATAATAATAAAACTTCGAAGTGTGTATAAAGTGTATGTAAGACTGCCACTATTGCATAGTGTTTACCGTGTATCGCCTCTGATTTAAATTTCGAGTGTTAGATACACTGTTATGGTGATAGTTTAAATCGGCTGTATAAAAATATAGTTTGATCGGGACTGTTGTTATAATCGGAGTCCGACTCGTGATTGTTCGGCCAGGGGTTCGTATCTTTCCGATCGTTGTTTCGGGGGGGGCGGATTATTCCGTTGACTGAGCACACCACGAGGAGGGATTAAAATATACTGTGATTTATTTTTGTAACTGTTCAGTTGACAAATGCGATATTAGATGAATGGTTGTGGTTTATATAGGAATGTGGTTGATTGTAATAATAATAAGTGGTATAATTTCTTTACTTTATACGATTTTGCTTGCGTGTCTGGAGCTCATTTGCATGTGTTTAGATTGAGGTTGCTCTGGGTATAGGAAGCGGGTTGCGGGAACGTGTTTGATTGTGGTTGATTGTTCCCTGGAGCACCTTAATCCTTGGATGATTGAGGACTGTTAAAATTGTAGTGTGGAATTGTGTGAGAAGAGATTCGGGTGAATAGAGTGATTGAATAGTAGATTGGAAAGATTGATTGTGCGATTGTATTGAAAGAGGTGCGGGTCTACTAGCGTTTCTGAGCCGTTGGCCATTGTTCGGGAGTGATCTTGGTAGTCTCGGGGATTGAGATAAGGGGGAAATAGTTAAGAAGTTGGGAGTGGCTTAGGAGTTGCTTCCATTGTCCAAAAGAATGGGGAATCACGTGGAGATATAATGGCCGATTCTGAAAGTCCGTTACAAGTAAAATGCAGCGAGTTTCCACAAAGAGCTGAACGATTGAGAAATCTTTCCAGGGTATTAAATAATGAATTAGGGAGCGAATTATGGCCCTAAAGTGGCGTTGATACAGTGAAGGGATTGAAGTACATTGAGCAAATTATATGGCAATGCAGCGATAGTGAGGAGGCAAGGGAATTAATTGGATTGTGGGAAAATTATTATGAGGAACGGAAGGCAAGTAGAGACGCTGCAAAGAATGGCAAGTTGGAAGGAAGCAACTCTGAAGCGGGGGATAGAATTGGAGGATACTGAAGCATACCAACCTCCAGGCATCTTGAGTGAGGAGCCTGAAAGTATTAAAGAGAAGGGGAGAAGAAAATCTTCCAAAGGGAAACGGGCACCAGTAAATCTCGAGCGTGAGGATCCGATGGTTGGCGTTAGTTTTGAGGGGGACGACGATGAGTATTTAGAAGATTGGGAGAGTGTTAGAAGTAGAGATCCACGACCACCACCTTATTCCTCATACGATACCCACACTTGAGATACGCATTGTGTAGCTTGTGAACGGAATAGACAATCAGATTCTGTAGTACAGGATTCCTTAAACCTGACCACTCCATTAATCGTAGATAGTTCGAGAGTTCACGGTACCAGAAGCCAAACTAAAAGGATAACTCAAGTAGTTAAGGACAAAGAAGGTAGAGGAAGGGGACAGAAACCAGGGTATTCTTGCGAGCTTAAACCTAGACAAGTTGAACGAGTAGCGAGGGAAGAAAAGGAATCATTGAGGAGGTACCGTGAACCCCCTAGTGAAGGGGAAGAAACATCTGGGGTTGAGACAACAATTGAAGAAACCGAGATAGATCTTGATATGGCAGAAAGTACAAAAACTAAACAAACAACCCTTAGACAGTTCCCTGCTAGGGAAATGCCTAATCCTTCTTTTGATCTGGCCAATGCAGTGAGTGCAAATAATCCCCGTACAATAAGAGTCTGTACCCCATGGAAGCCCAACGAGATGATGGCTATTTTAAGTCAAATACCCGATCGTAGAAAATCACCTGCTTCCTTTGTGGATCACCTAAGAACTACAATGCGTGTTTACCATGCAGGCTCCCGAGATCTATGGGCGGTGATCCAGCAAATAATTACCCCAAGCGAACAGACCAGGTTCCTAACAATTTTAGGACACCTGTCGCATGAAGCTCTAGCGAATATAATAGCGGACAATAGTGCAAGGGAAGAGGCTGTTTTAACAGCCCTTGCAAACACTCTTCAAAAACCGATTGACTTAGCCAGAATCCTAGATGTAAGACCAAAAAAGGGTGAGGGAGCAGATGAATTTCTAGAACGATTCTCCGAATTATATATGGATCAATCGGATGACTTAAATTATCGAAATGGAGTAAATTGCCAACAATATTGTTGCATCTTATTGAATTGCCTTCCCACTAACATTCCCACATCCATTAAAACTAATATCATGGACTGGACAGAAAATAGTGCCGGCCAAATGGCTAGGGCAGTAAGGTATCACTGGAGGGACATAAAGAAGCAGGAGAGTCCGCCTGCAGTAAAACAAAAGACCGAATATGTAATCAGAAAAGAAGTGCCAAAATCTGAACCTGAACCATGGATCCCCAGAGTACCAGCAAATTACGGATTGGGAGAAATTAGAGTCTCGGAATATTTAGACCGATATCATAGAGAAATGCCTGCCCTGGAGCCAGTCCCCCAGAGACCAAGTTTGAGGAGACATCAGGAGTGGGCCAGTGTTATACTTGCGGAGGGATAGGTCATTGGAGTAGGGGGTGCCCAAATAGAGAAAGGAACGGAAGAGGGGGTCACAGAAGAAATTTCCAAGATCAAAGAGAATGGAGAGATCAATGGGATCCTCGAGAGCACAGAGGGAACAGGCAGGAAAATCAAGAATCAAGGGGGCAAATCTCCTTTTCCCAGAATAACCCATTCACACGCCTATGATCAGCAAACTTAATGGTGACTGGATGCAAGTCTGATGAAGAACCTATATTGTCTTAACAGGTAGAAGGAAACATCTGCACCTTCTTAGTAGACACAGACACATCCATGTCATCCCTTCAATCAATTTATAATCTCCCGGAACCAAAAGAAGTTCAGAACCTGTCCGGGTTTCATGGACAAGTCTGCCAGTATCCCATCTCTGAGCCAGTCGAAGTAGTATATGGAGGAAAGGCAATCAGACACAGATTTGTGATAACCACCGGATTAAAATGCAATTTGATGGCTAGAGATTTGCTCTGTGTAGGTATGTTACAAAACTTACCTTCAGTCGCGCTGTAATTCTGTCACTGGCCGTGTGCGCGATTTTGGCACCTTTCAGGGGGGGCGGGGTTAAAATGCGGGTTTCTCCTCCCTTGTCCTGGTTAATATTTTGTTGGAGTACAAGCGTTGGCTGAAGAATCGTTCCTAGTGGGGTTTTGTGTATTTTTTATTTTTATTAAATCGTCAATGTCAGCACTGGAGTAATTTTAAAAGCAGCTTCTGAAGCGTCAACGCCGATAACGGGGACGGATTTCACACACGGGACAGGTAAACGAAAGTGGTTTCTTTAAATGTATAAAAGTGCTCCTTAAGAAGCCTTTAATTCACATTTTTTCATGCGACACGGTGATTTTATTCCGCGAACTAACGGCAATATTTTTCATGCCAATACGGGGTTAAATTCACCGCAAATGAACGTTCCAAAAGATCGCATTCCAGAAATCCTCACTCACAAGATGATTTAAATGCCCATTAATTTACAGGTATTAAACATTCAATTCCTTCCATTTGGCCTGTAAATTCATGAAAATGAGATTTAAAAATTATGTTATATTGTGAATTATTGTGTGGATGTTATTTGGACACTTAGGCTATTTAAAAATGTTAATCTATTCTTAAGAAATTGATAGATGTTTAGATCTAGTAATTGAAATTTGTAATTAGCTACAATTAGGTAACTAACTAATTATATGCTTTACTTTCATTTCTTCTAAGTAAGATTGTTTCATATTTGTTTCAGAATGCTTCAATCTATAATAACTGAAAATTTCTTTCAGTTATCTTAATTTTTAAGAAAGTTATGGGCTTTTAACTGTCCTCGATCACAGCTTTTGTGTTCAGTCAATGGAAAAGCAATAGGGAACAAGATGCTAATTTCCGAGTATGAAAATGGCCATAACTTCTTTAATACTGAAGATATGAAAGTGAATTAGGTGTCAAATTAAACTTCGTTTTATGCTTTATCTGATGGGATAAATTGCAGACTTTATTTTTTAAATCTCAAAATTTTGTAACATTGCTACTCTGTGCTTTCCAATTAAAAATAGAATGTGGCGACAGAGGCACAGTAGTGACCCCCTGGGCTCCCTTATGGCAGTGTTACTCTGTAGTGACCCTTCAATGGTGGTCCTTAGATCTGGACGAAAACCCCCCACTTCACATTACACTGGCTTACGACAGGAGTGGGAAGGATAAAGAGTTGGAAACCTTTTTTAAACCACACGAAGGACAGAATTGGGAGGTGAAAGTGTTGGCACTAGTGAAAAGAGGGAACTGCCGAATATACCAAAATACCAGCACAATTATGGAAAAGAACTGAAGAAGTTGCTCCTCACATTACCCGAAAGGTGAACTACCCGGCAAGAGCTAAAGACCTAGGAATGATGATTGAGAAAGGCAATCACCATGGCAGCCCCGAATAATTACCAAAAGCAAAATTTGTCTAATCAATATGTTGTTGAATTTTATCAGGCCCCAAGGACAGTTGTTCCCTGCTTACGTCATCATCTGGGGAGTGAGGTATACACGTATGTGGACCCTCAAGTGTGGGGGGAGGACACAGCTCAGGTAGGATGCGTGAACATCAATCCCATCCAAATAGCTCTCCAGAAAGGGGTAACACTTCCTTCAATACAACAATATCCATTAAAATTACAGGCCGTCAGCAGCATTGACAAATTCATTCGGGGTTTGCTGGAACAAGGAATATTGGTGAAGTGCCAATCGATTTGTAACACACCTATTCTTGCCGTCCCACAATCGGGAAAAGAGGGGCAATATAGACTTGTACAAGATCTGAGAGCAATCAATTCTGTTGTGGAACCGCTCCATGCCCTAGTGCCAAACCCTGCCCATATCTTAGCCTAAATACTGGCTGATTAAAAATCTTTTTAATAGTCGACTTGCAACATGCATTCTTTTCTCTGCCTCTTCACAGCCAATATTTGTTTGCTTTCACATATAGGGGCCAACAATACACCTGGACCAGATTGCCTCAAGGATTTATCAATTCGCCTACTTTATTTTCCAGGTGTCTACAAGACTTTGGATCGAATTCTGTCTTTCATTTGTGTATTGGTGATGTCTTTATAACTTATTTTACCCCGATTATTTGTTTCTTTGTTAAACTCTGTAAGGTGTCCTTGAGACTTTTGTATAGGCGCCCACAAATAAAATTTATTATTATTATTATTAAGACCAATTGAGTACTTTAAAGTTCAAAATGAATTCAACATTAGTGCAGTATGTTGATGATTTATTAGTGGTCAGCAAAAACAAATCCATTAATCGGAAAGATACTGCTCAACTACTAAACCATTTAGCTGATTTGGGATATGTAGTCTCCCAGTCAAAAGTACTGATGGCCCAGGAGAAAGTAAAAATTTTAGGAATTATAATTTCGGCAACCGAAAGGAGTCTCGAGAAAAGCAGACTTGAACCCATCTGCGAATTCCCAATCCCAAAAGAAGCCTAACAAATGAGGCAATGGCTTGGCATGGTCAATTATTGTAGACCCTGGATCCCTAACATAGCTCTGGAAACCAAGGAGCTAACACCCTATAACAGCAAGGAGGGTGAATTCAAATTAACAAAAAAAACACAAGAGGCCTTCGAAAACTGAAAAAGAGCACTGATGCAAGCCCCGGTGTTGGGAAGACCATTATACGACCAACCTTTCCAGCTCTATTGCACCATTTTATCTGAATGTGCAACTTCGGTTCTGACTCAAAAACATGGGGATAGACATAGACCAGTTGCGTATTACTCCTCTAAATTAGATCCGGTGGCCAGGGGACATCCACTTTGCACTCAAATTTTAACTGCAATATTTAGCAGTTTACAATATATATGCAGTTTACAATCAGGTGCTAATTTGACACTCCAGCAGGAGATTGTAGTGTACAGTTTACATTTGGTATTGGCATTGTTGGCCAGCTTCAAACCCAGCACTTAACAGTACAGCATGACTGACCATGATTGATGCATCCTAGTTTGCAGGTGATGTGTGGTCGGATGCAAGCCTGGGCGATGTCATATGGAGGACAGGCTGTTGCCCATGCAGCACGTCCCTCCTCTCCACGTCGCTGATCGATCCAAAGGAACAGCAGGGCCATTACAGTTTGGCACCAGCGCCGTCGCAGGAACTGCCAGAGCGAGGTTGTAGACAACGACGAACTGCCTTAGGGGCTCCGACTCTGGATTTTCTTGAGGTTTGCTCCAGGAGCCTTTTCCATGACTGGATATGGCCACAAGGCAGTGGAGGTTTTACCTTCACCTTCCCGTGCAGGTCTATAGCACCTGCCCACTGCCCAAGCACAATGGCCCGCCAAAATAAGTATGAGGTTTATTTTTGAATAACCCAAAACTGCAATTCAGACATTGTACATTGATTAACCCAGCCTCTTTTCTTATTTCACCCCCAGAAGAGCAATCATAAGCAGGACATGACTGTCTATTTGTCATATAGGAGGAAACATCTGTAAGAGATGACTTGAGGGATGCACCCATAGAGGACTCTGACATCCCATTATATGTGGACGGGAGCGCATCTATTGGACCATAGGGTGAGAGATTGTCTGGGTATGCAATTGTTGATCAGAAAGCGGAAATTATAGAAGCAGCGGCCTTTGAGTCACTGTATTCAGCACAGCAAGCTGAATTATTTGCTTTAATTTGGGCTTGTATTATTGGGGAAAATCTAAAAGTAAAATATTTACACTGATTCTCGGTATGCATTTGGAGTGGTGCATGATTTTAGACAATTATGGAAAAATAGGGGATTTCTAACTTCCGCAGGAACCCAAATCTCAAATAAACAATTGGTGACAGATTTATTGAAGGCCTTAATGCTACCCAGCCAAATTTCTGTTATGAAATGCAGCACCCACACTAAAGGACAGACTCCAGTGGATATTGGAAATCATAATGCTGACTTGATAGCTATGAAAGTATCATAGGAACGTAAGGTGGTGGTACCCAAAATGACGAGGCAGACTAAAAGTATAACTAACAAGTCCCCCTTGGAGAAACTGATGCCAACAATCCAAGAAATTGTTTGATTACAGGAGAAGGCTACTGAAGGATATAAGGAACGATGGAGACAACTTGGGTGTACACTGGATTGTATGACTGGACTGTAGACCACTCCAGCAGGGCAAACTTGCATGACAGACTCATTAACAGTATGGGTTATAGACTGCATGCTCTATAATGAGAGAAATTGTCCCTAGATTCGGTATCCCCATTCAACTTAGTTCAGATAATGGTCCACACTTTATTGGACAAATCAATAAAGATTTTGTGAACAGCTGGGGACCCAGCAGCAATTACACTGTGCTTATCAACCACAGGCTGCTGGACTTGTAGAAAGGGCAAATCAGATCCTTAAAACTAAATTAGCCAAATTGAAGGCAGAGACTGGACTTGGATGGATTAAATTACTCCCAATAGCCCTATTTCAGATGAGAGTCTATCCTGTAGGGAAATCTAGATTAAGCCCAGCTGAAATTATTTACGGTAGACCCTTGAAAACACCTTGGAACCAGAATGCGATGAAAATAATCAATTTCAACCATATGACTGCGGAGATGACTGACTATATTCTAGCATTGACCAGAGCCTTAAGGGATTCACATTGTAGAGTAAGAGCAGCCTATAGTGAGATGCCGTCATTAGCAACTCCCATTAAAGTGAAATCTGGAGACTATGTCCTAATGAAGAATTGTGCGAGAAAAGGGTTGAAGGTTCATTGGGAGGGACCTTACCAGGTTCTTCTAATGACTCTAACAGCAGTGAAAGTGGATGGAAGGAACGCATGGGTACATCTCCATCTCTGTAAAAGTATCAGTGAAAGTATGGATTACTAACTTATTTCATCCCAGGTTCTCTTAGGAACTCTATACTCTATTATGGATCAAGCACAGATGAACTATCAAGATTGATGGATGGGATTTGCGCCCACGAAAACTCGGGAGGTGAAGACTCATCAGACGGTGATCATGAAGCTAAGCCCACGAAAACTCGGGAAGCTGGATGAAGTTCTGGGAAAATACATCAACATCTTTTTGTTAGAACATTTGTTACAGTAAAGCAGTCGTCATTGTATTCTGGGGTTATCATTAATGATGAGGGTTATCATAAATGATAAAATGGGGGAATGTTAATATTGACCAAATTAAAGACACCATAAAATGGAGGATCCCTGCATTTGTCAGAATTGCTTAACCTTTGTCTGTGGTAATTTACAGGCTGTGGATGGCGCCGACCACTCTAAGCATCAGATTGATATGTAGGGGTGAAAGATCCAGGTGTTCTCCTCATTTCCCC
>CM075978.1:75410978-75541106 GCA_038087875.1 Malacoraja senta
GTCTATTGAAGAGAACCAAGTCATTTGGTTCTAAATATTTTTGGTGTTTGGCTCTGTGTTGTCTGTCATATTTATACATTGGATCTATTGGTGTTTAAAACCCAATTTGATTTATTTACGGTCCCCGGGTTAAGTAAGGGTTTCATTCTTCAGAACTCAGAAAAAAATGCTCTTCACCTTGTACCTTGTACCTTGTGGTCATTACTTCCGAAGAGTTCACCAGGGACTTTACTGGAAATTGGACAATTTTATACTGGACAATTTTTACATTTTATCAAGCCAATTTATCAAGCCAATTTATCAAGCCAATTAACCTACAAACCTGTACATCATTGGAGTGTGGGAAGAAACCGAAGATCTTGGAGAAAACCCATGCAGATCACAGGGAGAACGTACAAACTCCATAAAGACAGCACCCGTAGTCGAGATCGAACCCGGGTCTCTGGCGCTGCATTTTGCTGTATGGCAGCAACTCTACCGCTGCGCTACGTTGAATAAACTAAACTGAACTTCATAAACTGAAGATAGACACAAAAAGCTGGAGTAACTCAGCGGGACAGGCAGCATCTCTGGAGCAAAAGAATGGGAGACGTTTCGGGTCAAAATCCTTCTTCAGATTCAATAAACTAATATTTCCATGTCAGAAATGGTCCATTTTCCACAGTTGCTCATATCATGTTGCTCCGCAAACAATCAGTATCATTCTTGCATAAATAAACAAATAGAATATATACTATTAATGAGTGTCACAAAATATTATATTATTATTACTACCTTAAATTTTTGTTTTAAATTATGAGAGAAGTTGCATAAAATGGAGTTAGTCTTCAGTAACCAGGAGACCACCTGGTATTTGATTTTGTATCACAGGGTGGAATCTTTCAGGCTTCTACTTGTTTTCTGAAAATCATTTCTTTTTTGTCATTATCGCGAGCCCAGGGCAGCAGTCCAATGTTGGTAAGATGCTGAAAGTTCAGCGCTATTGAACACTTTTAGTAAAACCGAATATGGAATAGATTTATTGATGTGTGACGACGACTAGATTTATGTAACAATAGCTTTTTTTTCATTATGTGGAATGGTTAGCCTTTAATGCTCTGGGGATGAGTTTATCAAAACGGGATCTAAATGACCTTAAAACTCAAACGTCGGTGCAGTTGTTTTCATATACATTTGGAGTTCTTGAAAACGCTGCTTGTACAAGGGATAGGAATGAAAATATAATTAGTTTGTCTCTACCAACAAGCAGCAAGCTTCCCAAATGTTAGCTGTGAGTTAAATACATGGGGCTCACAGGATGATTAATTGTGATATAATAATCCAGGACTATGCTAAGGGATTGCTCCCTGCTGCATTCTCTGTCCTGCAATTTCCTACTCCTTGTCCTTCCATCCCCCACAAACTTTGATCTCCTTGTTTGCTGTGGACCGACCGCTGCAGTGAATCCTGAAGCTGCCTGGTTCCACAGGCTTTCTTTCCCAACATCTGTCCGGCCTCTCTCTCGCTCTCTGATCACCTCTTCAGCAGCACACGCTGTAGAAAGATTCGGTGAAACTTTCAGGAGCCCAGCACACTATGTGTTATCCGGCCACTGCTCCCTGCTTGCCTGCCTGGACATGTCTGAGCTCTCCTCTGTTGGTTCTGATGACCAACATCCTCATGGCCTGTCCCACTCAGGCGATTTTTCAGGTGACTGCCAGCGACTGTTAAGTTGCCGGCAGTCTCCTAAAAAACCGGCAACTGGAACGGCGACTGTCAGAGTGGAACACACACACGCACGCATGCACGCACGCACACAAACAAAGCCAAGGTGATACAGACACACACCACGATGAACAGGAAGGTTGGCGCTGTAATTAAGATGGCTAGTGTACAGTAAGTCCTTTAAAAGAGGGGGAGAGGGTGGGGAGAGGGGGGAGAAGGGGGAGAAGGAGGGAGAAGGAGTAGAGACAACCTTTAAGAAGCCAGAGATACATGGCTGTGAAGCTCGGTGGACATTATTACCGGTCGGCTATCCTTGGTTCTGAAAAGTACTGCTTACATTTTTTTTCTCCCAATGAGCCAATGAAATTCACCAGTCAGCACCGGCTACAACCTACGAGAACCTTCGACCCACTATGACCTCCTGGCAACCCACCTACGGCACGAGAATTCTCGCCACTCTCCATGACGGCTTCATTCAGGTCACCGCTAGTTTTTCAACATGTTGAAAAATTTGTGGCGACCATAATGAGGCCCTGACTAGTTCCCAGAATGCAGGAACTCCTCACGACAATGAAGGCGACTCCCCGGCAACCACCCGCGAACATGTGGCGACCATGTGGCGACCGCATAGTCTCCTGCAGTCGCCTGAAAAGTCACCTAAGTGGGACAGGCCCATAAGGCACCATTCGAAGGAGAGCAGAGATTTGTGATACGATCTTTCGCATACTATGATTAACACTAACATGTAGTCAGTTATCTCTGCAGTCACATGGTGGTTTCCAATGTACTCCTAATGAAGGTTCCTCATATAAATTTCAGCTGGGTTCAGTCCAGATTTCCCTACAGGTGTGACTCTTATTCAAAACAACCATGGGGAATGCTTCAATTCAGCCAAATTCAGTCTCAGCCTTTAATTTACTATTTTGAGTTTTAGGGTCCGTCTCACCCTTTTCCACAGCTTGTGGTTGATAAACACAATTTAATTCAATTGCTGTGGAATTCCCAGCTGTTTAATTTCATCAATTAATTTCCATATATTGTGGACCATTATTTTAAATCAAGCCAATTAAGAATCGAATCTAGGGACAATTTTCTTTACGCCTTGGTGGTAGTAGCCGCTTTATTATCAAGGGTTGGATAAATTTTGATCCACCGGTCAAATACATCGACTCTGAAAACAAGTACCCACTCCCCTGGTACTTTCTGATTCAGTCAACTCTTTCTTCTCCAGTAACTCTTCTCTAGGCGGTTAGCCTTGACTTGTTGAAGGGAAGCTTTTTCCTTGCACTTCCTCATTCCCTATTCTTTTTACGCCATCTCTCACGTTCTCTAGACAATTATTCATATTCTACAATACTCTGTCGAGTTCTATTCTTCGCTTCATGACTGATACCAATCCTTCCCATCACTGGTTGTCTGTCTGGGGGTGAGACAATAACAAAATTACCAGGCTAATTCACAAATTCAAATACTCCTAAACCATATCTCATAAACCATTTCCAAATCTCAAGTTTCTAAGTCCTTCCAATATATCACCACACAATTTTAGAGATCTGATTCAGAATTTTGTCAATTTATTCCTAACAGCTAAATTTAGGCACAAAGTAGGTGTCTCCGAACCACAGAGGAGTATTCATTCCCAGGTTTTCTTCTTTAATTATTTTAGTTTGGAGCTATCTAATGGTCTCCAGAGGCTGTCTATATTTCTTTAAATTCTTGAGACTTTGTTCTTCCTTTTCACTGGTGTCAGATATTGTGTTATGTTGGTACGGTTGGGCACTAGGGTATGTAGATCTTTTAAATTTGGTTATCCGAGCTTGTGACGGTGATTGTTGGATCCTTCATCCATGTGGAATGCCTTCATCCATGTGCAGGAAGGAACTGCAGATGCTGGTTTAAACAGAAGATAGACACAAAAAGCTGGAGTAACTCACCGGGTCAGGCAACATCTCTGGAGAAAAGGAATAGGTAACGTTTCGGGTCGAGACCCTTCTTCAGCGTGAGAGCAGGGGAAAGGGAAACGAGAGATATAGACGGTGATGTAGAGAGATATAAAACAAATGAGTAAAATGCAAAAAAGTAAAGGGCCTGTCCCACGAGCATGCGACTGCATACGGCAAGCACAACCAAACTGGAAGCGGGGGCCGCGCGGAGGTCGAGTGATCCCCGTACAGGGCCGGTCTCACCAACAAGCGACTTCATGCAGCGAACGCGACCAAACCGGAAGCGGGGGCTGCGCGGAGGTCGAGTGAGTGACATGAAGTTCGAGCGAAGTCCGCGGGAAGTTCGCGCGTGACGTACGGCGTCAAGACGCTGCGTACGGCATCAAAACGCTGCGTACGGCATCGAGACGGTGCGCACGCCCGTCGAGGCGGTGCGTACGGCGTCGAGGCGACTGCGGGCCGGCAGGCCGTTGCCACGCGGAATTTTTGGACAGTGTCAGTTTTTCGGAGCCCCGCGCGATGTCGGGACCAGCTCCGCACAACTCCATACGGCTCCGGCGATTGAAGTGGGACCGGCCCCGCGAGGCCGTATGGCTCAAGCGACCACATTAGGTCATGCTTGCCGCATGCAGTCGCATGCTCGTGGGACAGGCCCTTAATGATGATAAAGGAAACAGGCCAATGTTGGCTGTGGACTAGGTGAGAACGAGTTACAATGAGTCTCAACAAGACGACTTTGAAGCTAGTAGATGACTTGGGTGGGAGGAGTGACTGAGCGAGAGGCGATGCAAGGGTTATTTGAAGTTAGAGAAATCAATAGTCCTACTGCTGGGTTGCATGCTGCCCAAGCGATTCTCCTGCAGGAGATCATCCATGAGAACATCCATCCAACATCCATGTTCTCCTGCTCTTGAACCACTGCCTGGCCAAGCTGGACTTCCTGGCCAACCGCAAGGAGAATTGCTTGGAGATGGAACTATGGTGAGTTGTGGGTGAGTGAGAGATGTGTCAGAGGGTGTCAGGGGTTATTGGGAGAAGGTAGGAGAATGGGGTTAGGAGGGCCATAAGTCCTATCACTTATGTCCTACTCCTATCACCTATGATCTTATGATTTGTGCTCACGCCATCTGTGACTCACAAATGAGAAGAGTTTTTGGGAAGTGGTGGGGGGGAATTGGAATGTGAGCATGTTTTAGAGCATTAAGGGCCTGTCCCACTTAGGCTATGTTTTAGGCGACTGCCGGTGACTAGGCTGTCACTACACGGTCACCAGGGTGTCGCCTGTATGGTTGTGAGTAGTCTCCTCAGTCGCCCAAAGTTCGTAGCGTTTTTCTGGTTGCCGCTGGAATTTGACATGTTCAAAACTTTTCGGCGACAGTCGGTGACTGTGGGCTTGACGTAGCTTGTCTTCTCCTGACGTAGGTGCTGATGTTGGTTGTCGCCAGGATGACGTAGGTTGTCGCCAGGTGACGTTGGTTGTCGCCGGGTGCTGACTTTGGTGAATTCCGTTGGCGACTACCTACGTCAACCGGCGACAGGTACCGGCGACTGAATTGTCTTCAGTTGTTGCCGACAGGGTCGTAGCTCGTCGTAGCTTGTTGCGGGTGGACGTAGGTTGACTTTGGTTGACGTAGGTTGTCGCCTGAGTGGTCATAGGTTGTCGTAGGTGTGGTCATAGGTGGACGTCCTAATGGGTCGCCGGTTGTCGGTAGCTTGCCGTAGATTGACGTCAACTAGGTGGTAGGTTGTTGTAGACATTGTCGTAGGGGGTTCCAGTCGCCAGTTTTTCGGCGACGTGCTATGACTATGACAGTCACCGGCAGTCGCCTAAAAAATCGCCTCAGTGGGACAGGCCCTTAAAGTATATTTCAACAGTCTTGCTGTGGCTGCTATTGCCAGACTGTAACCGCTACTCCAGCAATGGTCAGCGTCTGCACTGCAGTGGGTGAGATGCTACATATCTCCTGCTGACATGGTGTAGTTGGCGCTGAATGAGTGTCTCTTTCTCCTGCAAGAAATTGGGGATGAATATCTCGCAACATCTCTGGGTGGTGAACCCATCATGCTTAAATCATTAATTAAATCAACCACCCGCTCCCCTGACATTAGTCAGAAGAAGGGTCTCTGACTAATCATTCATTGCAGTAATGTCAGCAGATCTCTCCTCTCTTGTTGCTTTTATATATCGCTGGTGGGATGAGTTCCTGTGGGTGGAAGCCCACTCCCCTCCACCTCCACCCCAGAAATGCTACTCGACAATACACTCACATCCATGTTCAGTAAGCTGCTAAGGCCTATAGAACGATTCCCACCACCAATTCAAGCTTCTTCAGAGGCTGTAAATTAAGGTTGACTTAAATCACCATTAGCTGGATGAATTGGATTAACAAGGGATGAAACTTGGCCCCTGGGTGATGGGTTAAGACTGGCATAGAACACCAAGTGATGGAGTAACTCAATGGGTCGGACGGGATCTCTGGAGGACGCATATACGATACGATACAATATGATACAATTGAACGTTATTTATCCCAGGAGGTAAATTCGTCTGCCGACAGTCATGAAGCACAACAAGATATATGAAACATGAAATTAAAGTGGAAAGTCCAGGATTGGGGCTGTGCAAAGATTGGGGATGGAGGGGCAGGGGAGGGAAGGAGAGTCATGCCAGAGACTAGTTTTTAATGTCGTGGGGTAGACTAATGGGCCTGTCCCACTTAGGTGATTTTCTGGGCAACTACAGGCGACTGCCAGAGACTAGTTTTAATGGAATTCACCTATGACACCTGGCGATAACACCTACAACAACCTACGACAACACCTACGTCAACTTACGACAACCTATGACATCAAAAATTGTCGCCACTGTCGGCGAAAAATGTTCAACATGTTGAATATTTTGCGGCTGTAGCCGCCCAGAAAGTCGCCTAAGTGGGACAGGCCCATTAGTCTACCCCACGACAGGAGGATCTCCTGTGGTGTTCTGTGCTGCATCTTGCTGGAACCAGTCTGTTGCTGCAGGTGCTCCTCAAGTTGACCAGTATGTCAGAAGAAGGACCGGTCATGACCAGTGTGTCAATGTGGGCAGTGCTTCAGGTCAGGTCCTTCTACAGAGCAGCCACTGGAATCATGGCAGTGAGCAGGCAGTGTGAGTTGCCTGTGTGGTTTTGGTGCTGTGTTGAACAGGCATGGGTTAATTGCACAAGAGCATCACAGCACATGCTTTCATATTTTGACCAACTTGGCTCCTTGACTGCACTAGTTGGCAGCTCAGGCAGGATGAATGGATTGCTGAATCACCTGGGGCACTCCAAGGGTTAATTACTTATGCCGGATGGTGGAAGCAATTTTTATTAAGAGGATGAATTAACTAATTTAAAAATAGATCTAAGGATTAGATATTGGAGGCACATTAAATATAAATTCCATAGAACTCTAATTTTGCTTTAATTATTTTTTTCCAGGAGATTGATAAAATACAGCCATGTCTGAAAATATCTAAGTGAAGGACTAATTGGGACTAATACTGTTACAGACAGTGGCGGCATGGAGGCGTAGTGTTTTGCTACTGCTTTACAGCACCAGAGATCTGGGTTCGATCCTGACTGCGGGTGCTGTCTGTATGGAGTTTGTACGTTCTCCCCATGACCAGGATGGGTTTTCTCCGAGATCATCGGTTCCCCCCCCCCAACACTTCAAAGATGTTAATTGACTTGGTTACAAACATTAAATTGTCCCCAATGTGTGTAGGGTAGTGTTAATGTGCAGGGATCGCTGGTCGGTGTGGGCTCGGGGGCCCGTAAGGCCCGTTTCCGCGCTGTGATCTGAACTAAACATCGACGAGAAAGACCACATTC
The DNA here is from genome assembly GCA_038087875.1 of Malacoraja senta. Classification (NCBI taxonomy): domain Eukaryota; kingdom Metazoa; phylum Chordata; class Chondrichthyes; order Rajiformes; family Rajidae; genus Malacoraja; species Malacoraja senta. The sequence continues at coordinate 75,418,483 of CM075978.1, forward strand.
AAAAAGAAACATTTTAAAATCTTCAATAATTCTGAGCTGTAAAATTATTTTCCACAATTTTGCAGTATAATAAATTTGGACCCTGAAGTTTTGGATCGAGTAAGGAGTTGCAAACGGTGAATGAAGTAAAACGAGGGAAACAGGTGCTCTAAATGGTGAGAGATTACTGGGATGCTGAGGGACCCAGTGAGTTTGTACCAGATTACTAATATTCAAGTAATTATGAAAAGTCAGAGAGCCATACGTCACGGAAACAGGCCCTTCAGCCGAATATGCCATCGTCGACCAGTGCCCCATCTATGGTAGTCCGATTTTCCCATTTCAGAATGTCCCATTATCAGAATGTTATTGTTTAATACAAGGGGTTTGAATACAAAAGAAGGGAGTTTATGTTTCAGTTATATTCAGCATTGGTGTGACCATACCTGGAGTACTTTGTACAGTATTGGTCTTCTTATTTAGGAAGCATGTTTACAGAAGGTTTATTATACAGCAATGGAAGCAGTTCAGAGAAGGTTTACAGTTAATTGCAAAGGTTACCTTATGAGGAAAGGTTGGACAGACCAGGCTTCTAACCACCAGGTTGTAGGCAAGTTAGTGGGGATTAATTGAACATATAAGATTCTGATGAGTGTTGAGAGGATTGTTATAGAGAACATCCTAGGGCGGCACACTGGCGCAGCGGTAGAGTTGCCGGGTTCGATCCTGACTATGGGCGCTGTCTGTACGGAGTTTGCACGTTCTTCACATGACCTGCGTGGGTTTTCTCCGAGATCTTCGGTTTCCTTGCACACGCCAAAGATGTACAGGTTTGTAGGTTAATTGGCTTGGGATAAGTGTATAAATGTAAAATTGTCCCTAGTGTGTAGTGTTTGTGTGCGTGGATCGCTGGTCGTTGCGGACTTGGTGGGCTGAAGTGCCTGTTTCTGCGCAGAATCTCCAAACTAAACTGTGAACATGTGAACTTTTGTGGGAGATTGGAGAATGAGGAGTTTCCATAAAAAATAAAGGTCACCAATTCAAAACACAAATAAGGTGATTTTTTTTTTCTCTCAAAGGAACTTGAATTCTTGGAAGCGAGACACAAAATGGTGGGGTAACTCAGCAGGACAGGCAGCATCTCTGGATACTGCATTTTGTTACTCCAGCATTTTGTGTTACTCCAGCAATTTTTGTTACTCCAGCATTTAGTGTCTATCTTCGATGTAAACCAGCATCTGCAGCTCCTTCCTACCAATGAATTTTTTGGAATTCTCTTCCTCAAAGGACAACGGGAGCAATATCTTTGAATATTTTAATGCAGAGCTAGATGTATGTTTGATAAATAAAGGACCTGTCCCACTTGGGCGTCATTTGCGCGTCATTTACGCGACATCCTAAAAATTGATTGGAGCGTCGTGACGCGCGCATGGCGTTTCGTGAGGCGCGGAGGCGTATGCAGTGACACGCGACAACGCATGGCGTCCCAGGATTTTGGAATGCTCAAAATCCTCGCGGCCCACCAGCGTGATGTATCCCTTGCGCACGCTGATGTACCGATGCCGTACGCTGACGTACTGACGGCGTACGTGTAGCGCGTGGTCATGCAAGGTTACGCACGGTGATGCACGAACATTGCCTATGCTAACTTATTATGCGTCACCATGCGTCAACGTCCGCAATGCTGCGCCCCCCCCGTACGCCGTCGGCGCATCATTTGCGCGTCATTTGAGCGCCGCACCACGTGACCACCCGGGTATGAAGCGCGCGTAGTTTAGAAAATATTTCACTGGGAAAATCCTTGCCACAGTGATCGGACTATGTACGAACGACATCGCAAATGGCTCCCAAAAGAAGCAGGGCCCTCAAGAACACTTGCCGCACGACTGTCGTACTGCTAGACGATTTTCTCGCGACAGTTGCGCGTCAGTCACCGGCTTGTCGCGTCAATGACGTGCAAATGACGCCCAAGTGGGACAGGCCCTTAAGGAAGTCAAATGTTACTACACATGGGTGGGAGGGGGGAGGGGGCGGAGGGCGGAAGGAAGAATGTAGAATTGAGGATGAACAGTTCAGACATGATCTTATTTACTGGTGGAGCATGCTCACAGGGCTGAGTGGCCTGTTCTCATGTATCTGTGTGTTAATGTGAACTACTCCTCTCTGTGGTGAAAGTACTTGACCTATGCCGTCTATCCCTTGTTCAGAAGTATCTCCAGACTGTATGCTCTTGATTGATTGAATGTCAATGTAAGTGCAAGTGTATTTTTGGGGGTAATGAATTATCAGAATATTAGAATGTGGGGGAATTCATACATGATGATAAGCATAACCTATTAAATGTTTGCATGCAGCAACAAGAACAATTTGGCAGACTGTGTGTCTGGGGGTGAGTTCTCAGTGAGAAACTATCGCTGTGACCAACAATCTCTCCTGGGGCAGGCATCTGACAACCTCAATGAGGGAGTAGGTCTGTCCCATTATTATTTCAGTGAACCTTTACCATGTACAGTTGACAATTCATAAGATCTTAAGATCATGAGATCATAAGTGATAGGAGCAGAATTAGGCCATTCGGCCCATCAAGTCTACACCGCCATTCAATCATGGCTGATCTATCCCTCCCTCCTAACTCCATTCCCCTGCCTTCTCCCCATAACCTCTGACACCCATAATAATCAAGAATCTATCTATCTCTGCCTTAAAAATACCCACTGACATTACCTCCACAGCCTTCTGTGGCAAATAATTCCACAGATTCACCACCCTCTAACTAAAGAAATTCCTCCTCATCTCCTTCCTAAAGGAACGTCCTTTAATGCTGAGGCTATGACCTCTAGTGTTGACTCTCCCACCAGTGGAAGCATCCTCTCCACATCCACTCTATCCAAGCCTTTCACCATCCTTTCACTATTCACTATTTTCAATGAGGTCCCCCCTCATTCTTCTAAACTCCAGCGAATATAGGCCCAGTGCCGTTAAAAGTAAAAGTAAAAAAGTCAACGTCAAATTTATTCGTCATATGCACCCGAAGGTGCAGTGAAATGAATTTGCCAGCAGCGATACACTTAAAAAAAGAACACACAATACAGAATAGAATTTAACACAAACATCCACCACAGCATTCTTCACTGCGGTGGAAGGCAACAAAGTTCAGACAGTTGTCCTCCATATAAAGGAGGAGGACTGTCTGAGCTCATCATATGTTAACCCACTCATTCCTGGGATAATTTGCATTAAAATTAAGTCCGTTGGAAGGAGTATATAAGTTGCCACCTTAAAGAACGCAGGAACTGTGCACAGCAAAAAGCATTTGCTCGAATGTGTGAGGGAGCAGTGGTGGAGCTGTTGATGTCATGGTTACAAACCGGGCAAGTAAAATTACTGCAAAACCACAGCAGTAGTTTTGATAAGGGAACTGAATTTTCTTTCTCTAATATGTTGCGACTCGTATAGCTATGTGTAACTTTTAGTTTACATTTAATGGGCAGCATAGTGGCGCAGTTGGTAGAGTTCCTGCCTCAAAGCGCCAGAGAGCCGGGTTCAATCCTGACCTTGGATACTGTCTGTGTGGAGCTTGCACATTCTCCCTGTGACCGTGTAGGTTTCCTCCGGGTGCTCTGGTTTCCTTCCACATCCTAAAGATGTTCGTGTCAGGCAGGCTGTAAGCAGGCTGATGGCATTGGACCGCCCCCTTCCATATAAAAATTAAAACAACAAAATAAAAGGCATCTCTGTTATTTTACACATATTTTTTTTAACATCCTCCTTTTCCTGATACCCGGGATTACAGGATCAATATATGAGGAGAGTTTAAGGAGGGGAGGGATGTTGGGATTACATTTACTAGAATACAGATGAATGGAGAGAAATCACAGGAACCTGTACCATTCTAACAGACTAGATACAGGAAGGATGATCATGGTGCAAATACAATCCAGGACCCGAGATCATGGCCTGAAGAATCAGAGTTGTCATAAGTTCATGTTGATAGGAGCAGAATTAGGTCATTTGGCCCATCAAGTCTACTCCGCCATTCAATCATGGCTGATCTATCTCTCCCTCCTTACCCCATTATCCTGCCTTCTCCCCATAACCCCTGACACCATGTCCATTTGCAACTGCACATTCTCCATGTGACCGCGTGTGTTTCCTCCAGTTTCCTCCCACATCCCAAAGATGTATGGGTCTGTAGGTTCATTGGCCTCTGTAAATTGCCCCTATTGTGTGCAGAGAGTGAATGAGAAAATGGGATAACTTTGAACAAGGTGAATTTAGGGAGCTAGGAGATAAACTTAAAAGTAGGACCTCAAAGGTAATAATCTCTGGATTACTACCAGTACCACGGGCTAGTCAGAGTAGAAATAGGAGGATATTGCAGATGAATACGTGGCTTGAAAAATGGTGCAAGGGGGAGGGATTCAAATTTCTAGGGCATTGGAATCAGTTCTGGAGGAGGTGGGACCAGTACAAACACGACGGTCTGCACCTGGGCTGGAATGGAACCAATGTCCTTGGGGGAGTGTTTGCTAGTGCTGTCGGGGAGGATTTAAACTAATGTGGCAGGGGGATGGGTGCAAGAGCAGAGAGGCGGAGGGGTGTAAAATGAGAGTAGAAGCAATAGGTAGCAAGGTGAAAAGTAAAAGTGGCAGGCAGACAAATCCAGGGCAAAAATCAAAAAGGGCCACTTTTCAACATAATTGTACAAGGGTTAAGAGTGTTGTAAAAACAAGCCTGAAGGCTTTGCATCTTAATGCAAGGAGCATTCGTAATAAGGTGGATGAGTTGAATGTGTAAATAGTTATTAATGAATATGATATAGTTGGGATCACGGAGACATGGCTCCAGGGTGACCAAGGCTGGGAGCTGAACATCCAGGGATATTCAATATTCAGGAGGGATAGACAGAAAGGAAAAGGAGGCGGGGTAGCGTTGCTGGTTAGAGAGGAGATTAACCTCTGGTTAGAGAGTAGATGTGGAATCGATATGGGTAGAGCTGCGAAACACTAAGGGGCAGAAAACGCTAGTGGGAGTTGTGTACAGGCCACCTAACAGTAGTAGTGGAATTGGGGATGGCATCAAACAGGAAATTAGAAATGCATGCAACAAAGGTAAAACAATTATAATGGGTGACTTCAATCTACATATAGATTGGGTGAATCAAATTGGCAGGGGGGCTGAGGAAGAGGATTTCTTGGAATGTATGCGGGATAGTTTTCTAAACCAACATGTAGAGGAACCAACGAGAGAGCAGGCTATTCTAGACTGGGTATTGAGTAATGAGGAAGGGTTAGTTAGCAGTCTTGTTGTGCATGGCCCCTTGGACAAGAGTGACCATAATATGGTTGAGTTCTTCATTAGGATGGAGAGTGACAGTTAATTCAGAAACAAGGGTCCTGAACTTAAAGAAAGGTAACTTTGAGGGTATGAGACGTGAATTGGCCAAGATAGATTGGCAAATGATTCTTAAAGGGTTGACGGTGGATATGCAATGGAAGGCATTTAAAAACTGCATGGATGAACTACAACAATTGTTCATCCCAGTTTGGCAAAAGAGTAAATCGGGGAAGGTAGTGCATCCGTGGATAACAAGGGAAATCAGGGATAGTATCAAAACAAAAGATGAAGCGTACAAATTAGCCAGAAAAAGCAGCCTACTAGAGGACTGGGAGAAATTCAGAGTCCAGCAGAGGAGGACAAAAGGCTTAATTAGGAAAGGGAAAATAGATTATGAAAGAAAACTGGCAGGGAACATAAAAACTGACTGCAAAAGTTTTTATAGATATGTGAAGAAGAAAAGATTAGTTAAAACAAATGTAGGTCCCTTGCAGTCAGAAACAGGCGAATTGATCATGGGGAACAAGGACATGGCAGACCAATTGAATAACTACTTTGGTTCTGTCTTCACTAAGGAAGACATAAATAATCTGCCGGAAATAACAAGGGACCGGGGCTTAAATGAGATGGAGGAACTGAGTGAAATCCAGGTTAGCCGGGAAGTGGTGTTAGGTGAATTGAATGGATTAAAGGCCGATAAATCCCCAGGGCCAGATAAATTGCATCCCAGAGTACTTAAGGAGGTATCCGCAGAAATAGTGGATGCATTAGTGATAATTTTTCAAAACTCTTTAGATTCTGGAGTAGTTTCTGAGGACTGGACGGTAGCTAATGTAACCCCACTTTTTAAAAAGGGAGGGAGAGAGAAAACGGGGAATTACAGACCAGTTAGTCTAACATCGGTGGTGGGGAAAATTCTGGAGTCAGTTATTAAAGATGGGATAGCAGCACATTTGGAAAGTGGTGAATTCATTGGACAAAGTCAGCATGGATTTATGAAAGGTAAATCATGTTTGACGAATCTTATAGAATTTTTCGAGGATGTAACTAGTAGAGTGGATAAGGGAGAACCAGTGGATGTGTTATATCTGGACTTTCAGAAGGCTTTCGACAAGGTCCCACATAAGAGATTAATATACAAACTTAAAGCACACGGTATTGGGGGTATACAGGAAGCAAAGAGTAGGAGTAAACGGGTCCTTTTCAGAATGGCAGGCAGTGACTAGTGGGGTACCGCAAGGCTCAGTGCTGGGACCCCAGCTATTTACAATATATATTAATGATCTGGATGAGGGAATGTTTCGGATGACACGAAGCTGGGGGGCAGTGTTAGCTGTGAGGAGGATGCTAGGAGGCTGCAAGGTGACTTGGATAGGTTGGGTGAGTGGGCAAATGCATGGCAGATGCAGTATAATGTGGATAAATGTGAGGTTATCCACTTTGGTGGCAAAAAAAGGAAAGTAGACTATTATCTGAATGGTGGCCGATTAGGAAAAGGGGAGATGCAACGAGACCTGGGTGTGATGGTACACCAGTCATTGAAAGTAGGCATGCAGGTGCAGCAGGCAGTGAAGAAATCAAATGGTATGTTAGCATTCATAGCAAAAGGATTTGAGTATAAGAGCAGGGAGGTTCTACTGCAGTTGTACAGGGTCTTGGTGAGACCACACCTGGAGTATTGCATACAGTTTTGGTCTCCTAATCTGAGGAAAGACATTCTTGCCATAGAGGGAGTACAGAGAAGGTTCACCAGACTGATTCCTGGGATGGCAGGACTTTCATATGAAGAAAGACTGGATAGACTCGGCTTGTACACGCTAGAATTTAGAAGATTGAGGGGGGATCTTATAGAAACTTACAAAATTCTTAAGGGGTTGGACAGGCTAGATGCAGGAAGATTATTCCCGATGTTGGGGAAGTCCAGAACTAGGTGTCACAGTTTAAGGATAAGAGGGAAGTCTTTTAGGACCGAGATGAGAAAATCATGTTTTACACAGAGAGTGGTGAATCTGTGGAATTCTCTGCCACAGAGGTAGTTGAGGCCAGTTCATTGGCTATATTTAAGAGGGAGTTAGATGTGGCCCTTGTGGCTAAAGGGATCAGGGGGTATGGAGAGAAGGCAGAAATGGGATACTGAGTTGGATGATCAGCCATGATCATATCGAATGGCGGTGCAGGCTCGAAGGGCCGAATGGCCTACTCCTGCACCTATTTTCTATGTTTCTATGTTTCTAATGTGAATAGGTGATCGATGGTCAGCATAGACTTGGTGGGCCAAAGGGCTTGTTTCCATGTTATATTTCTAAATTAAACTAAGTTTGGCGTAGTTGCTATTACTTTAAGAAGCTGTGTCAAATTAGCAAAGTTGTATGTACTGTGTTTTAGTTCAATTTAGAGAGTCAGCTCCCTCAATAATGTTCCCTTAAAGGGCCTGTTCCACTTACACAACTTTTTTGGCGACTGCTGGCACCCGTCATAGGTCGTTGCAGGTCGCTGAAAATTTTCAACATGTGGCGACCAGAACATGCTCACGAACATACAGGCTTCACCCCACAACATGTTGCCAGGATGTCGCCTGTATCGTCGTGAGTAGTCTCCTCAGTCACCCAAAGAGTCGTAACGTCTTTCTGGTCACCGCTGAATTTTCAACATGTTCAAAATTTTCACCGACCTGCAACGACCTATGATGGGTGCCGGCAGTCGCCGAAAAAGTCGCGTAAGTGGGACAGGCCCTTAATGCTCTTAAGTCCAAATGAGCGTGCCAATGTCCCACAGTACACTTATAAGAAGGATTCAATACATTACAAAATTGAACAGAACTAAGGAGGTTTTTTTGAGGCACTGGAGTCTATAAAATACTGTGCAATCGAGCTATCTTTTTGGAAACTGTTTGGAAATTAGCTATAAATGCCCACTAAAAGAATGTTTTATACGGTCTCTTGAAAGGAGGCTGTCATAAAGGATGTAATGTGAACTTAAAGATCAAGATTGATAAAGGACTACAACAATTGAAGACCACTGTGTGAACTCTTTTGGGAGCAAAATACAATTGAGGAAATATGTCAAAACAACGCGATAGAGAAAGATAAAATTAGTTATTTGTACGTTGCGGCATCTGGGAAGAGGAATATTTGGAATATTTGTAATTAATTGAAGAACTCTCAACATCATATTATGAGGGTGGGGTGGGATTGACTTTTATGACAATGTAATTCACAATTTAAGATAACCTTGTTTTAGGAGTTGTCTCAGCACATCAGCACCACATCAAAGCCATGACTGTGTGCAGTGTGAGCTTTAGGACAGCACTTGTTGTATTTGTACAGTGTTGAATGCTTGTGGTTAGCAACTGAGTGGGTGCCAGCGTTTGGTAAGCCATAATATTTGTCAGTTTTAACCTCACAATTATCCAGCTACCAAGCATTTTTTTTTTCTCTGGGCTTTCGATACGGCACGTTAAGTAAAGCCTAGATATATTATTCATGTTAATGTTCTGGTGGTTCACATAGGACCATTGCTGATACACGACTGAAAGTACTTCACTGAATTTAGTAGAAATATTAAACTAATTGGATCTGTGTAGGATGATTACATTTAGTATCTTACGGAGCCCTATATAGTGTACATATCAGTTAATAGCCCCCATCATAATTATTTCTGTATAAAGGGATATTTGTTCAGATGTAAATTAATTTTCCACACATTTGGCCATGCTTGTTTAATGAGAGTGATTGGATATATGGAATTTCATTTGTTGTAAATGTGTTCCCTATATGCATCTGTCATAATTTTCATGAACAGTAGATAGATAGATAGATAGATAGATAGATAGATAGATAGATAGATAGATAGATAGATAGATAGATAGATAGATAGATAGACATTTATTGTCATGTACACCAATTGGTGTAGTGAAATTTGACTTGCCATGCAGCACACAAATAAAGATAACATTAAAGAATTTAACAATAAACATAAAAACATCCCCCCACAATGGTTCCCACTGTGGGGGAAGGCAGCAAAGTCCAGTCCCATCCCCAGTTCACCCATAGTCGGGGCCTATTGAGGCCTCTGCAGTCGCCGATACGGCAGCCCGATGCCTCAGGCCCTCTCGCCGGATGATGAAGCTCCGGCAGCGGCCCGGAGTGTCTGGAGCGGCCGCCTCCTCCCAGTAGACCGCGGCTCCCGAAGTCCACGAGCCGCGCTGGTCGATGCTCCGACTCTGGCGACCTCGTCGTGAGATCCCAGGCTCCGCGGTGTTCCAAGCTCAGCGCCGCCCGCGGCTGGAAGCTCCGCAGACCGCAGACCGCAGCTTCGCGATGTTGGTGCCGGCGGTCACAGCACTCCGGAGCTTACTGCAAGGTGACCCGGGTTAGGCATCGCCCGCTCCGCGATGGTACTTCAGCACTGTGCCGCCGCCGAAGCTGAAGTCCTGGCCGGTCCCGGCAGGAAAACGCCGCTCCAGTCTGCCCGTAGGCCGCGAGGAAGGGGCGAAGATCCGGCTCGGAGAAAAGCTGCAACTCCGACCAGGTAGGTACTGAGAAAATAGTTTCCCCCTAACCCCACCCCCCACCCTCCACATAAAAAGACTAAAGACCTCCAAAACAAACACTTTCAACTAACTAAAAATAAAAAAAGGGTGAAAAAACTAACAGCTGCTGGCAGGGCAGCCATACTCGACGGCGCCCCAGGTGGAACGGCGCCCCAGGTGGAACAGTAGGCAGTAACTGTTGAAATTCTAGGCAATATAAAGATTTATTATGAATCTAATCATCTGTCATGTTTTCTTACTAAAACCTCTCAATGCAGGCTGTTGACATTGGACTCCCCTTTCCATATAACAATTACAACAACACAAGGCATCTCTGTTATTTTACACTCATATTTTCACATCTTCCTTTTCCTGATATCTGGGATGATAGGACTAACATGTTAGGAGAGTTCAGGGAGGGGAGGGATGTTAGGCCAACATTTATTGGAATACAGATGACTGGACAGAAATCACCGAAACCCAAACCATCCTAACAGGAAGGATGTTGATGGTGGAAGGAGAATCCAGGACCAGAGATCATGGCCTGAAGAATCATGGTTGTCATAAATTCATAAGTGATAGGAGCAGAATTAGGCCATTTGGCCCATCAAGTCTACCCTGCCATTCAATCATGGCTGTTCTATCTCTTCCTCCTAACCCCATTCTCCTGCCTTCTCCCCATAACCCCAGACATCATGTCCATTTGCAACTGAGAATACGAGAGATTTCCTCACCTTGAGAGCAGTAAGGACTTCGGAGACCAAGTCCTCAGATATATTCAAGAATGAGATAGATATGTTTCTCAATGTCAGAGGGAATTAAGGGATGTGGAAAGAAGGTGAGAACTGGGTTCTGAAGTGGATAAGTGTGTTGTGTGGTGGAGGGACCAGAAGGCCTGGATTGCCCACTCCCACTCTGGTTTTTCTATGTTTCCAGGTTTCTAGTTGGACTTTATTTCTTCAATTGTGGATCTAGCCTGAGATCCTCAGTTTGGCCAATTCTCAATTGGGTCCACTGACCAATACGAAGAGACCTGAAGAAGGGTCTCGTCCCGAAACATCACCTGTTCCTTTTCTCCAGAGATGCTGCTTGTCCCGCTGAGTTACTCCAGCATTTTGTGTCTATCTTTGGTTTAAACCAGCATCTGCAGTTCCTTCACACACGTCCTTTGGTTTTTGTTCCCCTGCCCTGGGTAAAATACTCTGTGCGTTCACCCTATCCATTCCCCCCATGATCTTAAACACCTTGACCAATATGGAACATGCTCATTGCATGGAGACAGTTGAGTAGTTTCAACAATTGCAATAAATTGAAGGACACAATAACATTTCCGAGGAAAAATGGACAAAGAACACATCAATATTAAATGGTTCCCGTTCAGGCAAACCTAGAGCACTACCCGACTCATAATTACTGTAGATTTACTTCAGTTATATTCTGGGCTACAGTGCTGAAACTCCAAAATATATTTCCTGAATAACAGCAGGTAAACTGCATGCATGTAATCCTACTTTAGGACTGCACTTGCTGTGTTTGTACAGCATTGAATGCTTGTGGTTAGCAGTTGAGTGGGTGCGTAGTTAATCAGCAGGCAACTGGTTCTCATTAATGAGCTCTGGACCTCTCTGTTCCTATTTAGAAGAATTATAGATGTTCTGTTCTGCTTTCTACTCAGAGTAGAAGTCACTGGCATAGTTAGTGGGTTTGTACTGTAAGTAAATACAATGCAGACTAATTTCATTTGGCTTTTTAATATATGGCAGACATGAGACACATTCTTTATCTGAGGAGCTGAGTTAACAGGCTCTAATCCTTGAATACCTGCACAACCCTTGTTTATTAGATGTTTGAATGTTTCTGGTACTTACTTGACGACAACATTTTGTCCCGTTATTCCACTCATGTTCTTCTCCAGATGTGCCCATATCCTGTTACTTTTTTATCTTTTTGTTCTCTTTGTGTTATTCATTTTCAGTTCGGAAGCGGGATCGCCATCGAAAATATTTGCAACTAACGCGTGAGTGCAGGTGAACTAATATCTTCCGAAGAAGGGTCTCGTCAAAAATGTCACCCATTCCTTGTCTCCAGAGATGCTGCCTGTCCCGCTGAGTTACTCCCAGCATTTTGTGTCTATGTTCGGTGTAAACCTGCATCTGCAGTTCCTTCCTACACATCTAAAAACAGTGTCAGGGTTAAAGGTGGACCTGTTGGCCATCAAAGGCTATCAGAGGAACTTTATGGGCAGGAGTTGATCTGTCACCCTACCTCAGTGTTTGAGGATCTGCTTCAATTCAGATCTCCATTTCACCAATGGACAACCTGGTCAGGAAAAGCTACCGTTCCTCACATGCTTGCAGTGCGCATCTTACAAAGGTAGGTGGGAAATTAAGTTAAGAAAATCGCAAAGTGCTTTTGAAAAATAAATAACAACCAGTTCAGAGATTAGGCGAAATGTGACATGGCATATAAAGTGGAGTGTGCGAGGTTATCCGTGTTCGGAGGAAGAATAGAAAAGACAAATATTATTTAAGCGATTTGCAAGTTTTAAACGGTGGTGTTCAAAAAGATCTGGATGTCTTCAGATAAGAACGTTAGCACACAGGTAGAACAATTCATTTAGAAGGCCAATGTTACATTGGCCACTATTACAAAGGGGATTAGTCACAAAGTGTGGCCACAACTGCACAGGGCTTTGGTGATATCACACCTAAAATATTGCAGGAAATTTTATTTTCCTGTTGAAAGGATATGTTTGTCTGAGAGGGAGTACAACAAAGGTTGGCTAGGTTGTTTCTGCGATGAGGGTCTTTCTTATGAGGAAAGATTGAGCAGAAAAGGCCTATTCTCTCTCGAGTCAGAACATATAACTTGTCCAGCTTCAGCCTACAAAGTTTGTGCTGAATGTGATGCCAAGTTAATCAAGTTTAGACAATTGATTTGTGATCTCATGAAAAAAATGACAATGCAGTTGTCCAAAAATGATAATCTGCAGAAATTTGATTTCTACGATGTAATCTTCATGTCATCCCTGATTTACTGCTGAAGGTGTTTTCTGGAAATTAAATTTCCAAAACTTTCCTTTTTGGATATTTCTATAAGTTTATATTATGCATTGAAATCCTGATTTGGAATTAGTGTGCAAGACAATCCAACAGTAACATTGCATTTATATAATAATATGTTGATTAGAACATATGATGATAAGGTGAATGTATCTGAAGAAGCGTCCTGACCCGAATCGTCACCTATCCATGTTCCCAAAATATGCTGCATGAGTTACTCCAGCAATATGCTGTTGAGTTACTCCAGCACTTTGTGTCTTTATTTGTGTTACCTAACATTTGCAGTTCCTTATATCTTGCATCTTTGAGCTTTGTGGTCACCGACATCGGATCATTTGAAACCAAAACTGAAAGGTGTGAGCATTGGCTCTTTATAGCTGATAACTTGATATGTAGATAAATTAAGGATCACGTCCATTTTGAAGTGGAAATTCCATAAATGCACTAGGACTATCAATTCACATCTCTGTATTTTATGGAGAAATAACAGCATTTGCCCATCTTACTGTCAGCAAATTTGGGAAATCGATGTGGAATCTCTGTTCACACAACTCTTCACACTTGCTTTTCTGATTGTGCTCCTGAAATGGATTCAGTACAATGCAATTCCCAACACTTGTGGGGAGTCTGCTTTGTCAGAATTCAATGGCAAAAAATGGCTGAGGGGCTCGGGTAAATATTGGTTCATTTAGATTTGTTTTTTGAAAATTTAGTTTATTTATTTACAGTGCTTTTTAATAATTCTTGAATGTTTTTGAATGTTTTAACGTCAGAAACGTCCACAGAAATGCTTGCTGCAGTGCTGGGCCTTTCCTGAGGGAGTGACTTGTCTTTGGACCACAAGATGAAGTGGACCTTCTTTCAGAGGTCAGTGGTAATTCGGACGGACAACTGACATCCACCAATTCTGGCACGTGGTTTTCATTTTATGTTAGGTCATAGAATATGTTTTCAATAATCCATATATCATTGAGTTGTAAGGCATAGAGACAGGCCCTTCGGCCCCTTCCGTGCCGACAGTTTTGCCCGTCCATGCTCATCCCACTTGCCCACATTGGGATTGTAAATCCTTACCTTCTCTCCTTACATTTGGCTTTGGAAAATCAGAAAGGATCATAATCATAATCATAATCATACTTTATTAGCCAAGTATGTTTTGCAACATACGAGGAATTTGATTTGCCATACAGCCATACCAATAAAAAGCAACAAAACACTCAAAATACATTTTAACATAAGCATCCACCACAGTGACTCCTCCACATTCCTCACTGTGATGGAAGGCGAAAAAAAGTTCGATCTCTCGCTTGTTTGTCCTCCAGCGGCCGGGGGCCTCTAACCTTCCGTTGACGGGACGATCTTACGCCCGTAGTCTGCGGCAGGCCTCCTCGTCGGGGCGATCAAGCTCCTGCAACGGGTGGGATTCTCAGCTCCCTCGTGCCGGGCGATCTACCCCGGGTCGGGGCTAGTCGAACGTCGTGAGGTTTTGGAGCTTCTCAACCCGAGACTGCGAGCTCCTTGATGTTAAAGTCCGCAGGCTGCGGTTCGAGCGTCGATCCCAGGCAAGGAATCGGCTCCGATGGTAAGTCCACACCCCGCAGTGGGGCTCAAAGTCAGTCCCGAACAAGGCCTCCAGCTCCATGATGTTAGGCCGCAGAGCGACCGGAGATACGATCCGGATAACAATCACATCTCCGGCAAGGTAAGAGATTGACAAAAGGTTTCCCCCGACCCCCCCTGCAAACCCCCCACATAAAACAAACCGGAGAACATTAACACATACTTTCTAAACACACTAAAAATAACAATAAAAAGACAAAAAGGACAGACAGAATGTAGGCTAGGCTGCCATCGAAGCGCCACCCGGTGGAATAGGATGCCACCAGGATGACTGCAATGCTAAGAGTCAGCAGCTCTGCAGAAAGGTCAGTCAGCCCATGACCTCCAGAGATGCTGCTTGACCCGCTGAGTTACCCCAGCACTTTGTGTTTTGCTCGAGGGTCAGCATTTGCTCAGTGACAAGGCCTCAGTGTCAGAAGGTTATTAATGCAAACCTGACTTGAGAAGAAACTGAGCACTGAAGTTGTGGAATCTACAACAGAAACAGACTCAGGAAGGACTCAGCCAGTCAAGCAGCGTCTGAGGGAAGACAAACCAGCCAACATGGTGGGTCAGATACCCAAACTGGGGGCACGATTGGAGAAGTTATTGTTTTTGAGGCAGGTGGGACTAGTGTAGTTGGCACATGTTTGCCAGGGTGGGCAGGTTGGGCCAAATGGCCTGTTTCCACACTGCATGACTCCATGACTCCAGTTATAGGCAAGGCATAAGTATGGAAACTGGGTAAGAAAGGTACATTAGCATGATATTGATAAACAAAGAAAGATCAGTTAAGCTGATGCTGAAACATTTAATAGAGACACTAATGGGCCTGTCCCACTTAGGCGATTTATCAGGCGACTGCCGGCGACTGTCAAGTCGTAGCAGGTCGCCGAAAAACTGGCGACTGGAACGGCGACTGGAACGGCGACTGTCAGAATGGAACACACACACACACATACACACATCGCTTCCTTCACCAGCCAGTTATGCAGGCGGGGGACAGGGCAAGCGGGGGAGCGCTGTCTGAGTGAAATTCATACGGTGCAAAGCCAATGTGATACAGACACACCCCGCGATGAACAGGAAGGTTGGCGCTGTAATTAAGACGGTGAAAGCACAGTGCACGGGAAGGGTCACTTAAGTACTTTAAAAGAGGGGGGGGGAGAGAAGGGGGGAGAGAAGGGGGAGAGAAGGGGGGAGAGAAGGGGGGAGAATGGGGGGAGAATGGGGAGACCGGGTGGGGAGAAGGAGGGGAGACAACTTTTAAGAAGCCAGAGATACACGTCTGTGAAGCTCGGCGGACATTTAACATCACCAGTCGGTTATCCTTGGTTCTGAAAACTACTGTTTACGTTTTCTTTTCCCAATGAGCGAATGAAATTCACCGGCCAGCACCGGCTAGAACCTACGAGAACCTACGACAATCTTTGACCTCCTAGCGACCCACTACCACTGCACCTACGGCACGAGAATTCTCGTTACTCTCCATGGCGTCAAAATTCTGGTCGCCGCTAATTTTTCAATAAGATCCCTTAAGGGCCTGTCCCACTTTGGCGACTTCTTTGGCGAGTGCAGGAGACTCTGCGCTCGCCACAAGATCGCCACATGGTCGCCACATGGTCGCAGGTGAGTCTCCTTCATGGTCGGGAGGAGTTCCCGCATTCTGGGAACTAGTCGCGGCCTCAGTATGGTCGGCGAAAAATTTTCAACATGTTGAAAAATTTTCTGTGACCAAAAATTGGTCGCCATGGAGAAAATCGATACTTTTGTAGTCGTAGGTCTAATCGTAGTGGGGTCGCCATGTTATCGTAGGTAATCGTAGGTAGCCGCGAGAGTCGTAGGTAGTCTTAGTTAATCGCCTTTGCTGACTGGTCATTTTCATCTGCTCTTTGCGAGAAAAAAATGTATGTAAACAGCAGCACGTGATGCGCTGTCATTCCAGTGCCCGGTCATTGCACAATTTTACTTTCAGTGGATCAGACGGTGTGAGACATGGCTCCGAGGAGAAGGCTTCAGCGTAGGGGCAGGGCACAACCCTCAACACCACCCACCAGGCTGCTATCAACATTTGTTTGTTAATAAGACTTTTGTATGTTTCACCAATAAAGGAAATCCCTGACTTTTTAACCTCAAATTGATGTATGAATATCATTCTTTTTCATAGTAGTCCCTCATGTCATCACTTATATCTCATATTTCATTTCTCATATATTTAGATCATGATTTGGATTTAAAAACACACACAAACGCAAGGAAGGAATGCACTGTATTTAAAGTTTGACTTTTCACATTTATTTTGAAGAAGAAAACAGACACAAGCACTTCAAATGCACTGCATTTAAAAGGATTTTACTTTTTATACATCTCGAACAAGCAATACACTGAATTTAAAAGAACATGTTTGAAAAATCGAACGTCATTTTTTTAGGTGATCTTACGACTATAGAGTCGTAGCCAGTCGTAGCTTGTCGTAGCTTGCTTTTTGTGATCAATACAATACAATACAATACAATACAATTTATTTGTCATTTGGACCCCGTTGAGGTCCAAACGAAATGTCGTTTCTGCAGCCATACATTACAAAACGAAGAAGACCCGAGACACAACACAATTTACACATACATCCATCACAGCGCTGTGATGGAAGGCAAAAAAAACCTTATCTCTCCACTGCACTCCCCCCCCCCGCTGTCAGAGTCAAAGTCAAAGCCCCCGGCGGGCGATGGTGATTGTCCCGCGGCCATTAAGCCACGCCGGGTGATGCAAGGTCGCGCACCGGGTCTTGGTGTTAGAGCCCCGGCGTGCGCTCGCAAAGTCCCGTGGCCATTCCAAGCCGCGCGGGGCGGTGATGTAAAGCCCCGCTCCAGGTGCTCTTCAACCCCGCAACTCGGGCGGGAGAAGTCGCCGCTGCGGAAGCCCCGAAAAGCGGTCTCTCACCAGGGGCCCGCGGGCTTCCGGTGTTGTCATCTGTAAGTCGAAGGTGGTCGTCTTCGGTCCCCACTATTGGGTCACCAATTGTCACGAGTGCATCGGCGATTAAGTCGTAGATAGTCGTAGATTGTCCTACATAGTCGTAGGATGTCTTCTACATAGTCGTAGGATGCGTTTGATATTCACTTTTTCGGCGATTCAACAAGACTATGACAGGCGCCTGCACTCACAAAAGAAGTCGCCTAAGTGGGACAGGTCCTTTAATCACCCCCCCACCCCCATTTCTTGTCCACTCGCTATCCCTCTCTCTGGTTCTGCATTTCCCTCCTCACCTTTCATTTTTCATCAGTTTCTACCATTACAGCCTTAGTCTTTTCAACTTATCACCTCCAGCCTTTGTTACTATCTCACTGTCTCCACCCTTCAAAAGTCAAGAGTGTGTAATTGTCATATCTACCAAACACAGAACTATTAAGTTCATGTGTAGGAAGGATGTGCAGATGGCGGTTTACACTGAAGATGGACACAAAATGGTGGAGTAATTCAGCGAGTGGAGAGAAGGAATTGGTGACCATTCGGATCGAGACCCTTCTTCAGACTGGGAGTCAGTGGCTGGGAAACTAGAGATATGGAAGGGCAAGGTGTGAAGACGAGACAAGGAAATGTAGAATGGATCATTGTTGGCTGAGGGGAAGGTGACAAGGAGACAGTAACATTAATCAGTAATATTAATCAGAAGGCCAGTGAAACTAGTCGGAGAACTAGTACGGAGGAGAGACAGAGAGAGAGAGAAAGCAAGGGTTACTTGAAGTCAGATAAATCAATGTTCATACTGCTGGGTTGTAAGCTGCCCAAGTGCAATATCAGGTGCTGTTCCTCCAATTTGCGTTGGGCCTCATTCTGACAGTGGAGGAGGCCTATGATAGAAATGTCAATGTGGGAGGGAGCAATGTGTTTAGCAACCGGGCGATCACATAGGCCTAGGCGGACTGAGCAGTGGTGTTCAGCGAAACGATCGGCGAGCCTGCGCTGGGTCTCGCCGATATGCAGGAGCCCACACCTGGAACAGCGGATAGAGTAGATGAGGTTGGAGGAGGTGCAAGTGAACCTCTGCCTCACCTGAAAGGACTGTCGGGTTCTTACTTGCAGGCAGCCTTTATTACTAAATCGACCATTTCATTTCCCCACCTGTATCAGGATCCATTGATTTTGGGCACATCCTGGCAAAATCTCCATCCTTGTGTATCCAAACAATCAAGCAAAATGAGAAAGAGCAGCGTTTAACGAATTGTCTGCAGAATGTAAAATTGGAGATGACACTGGGTGAGAGGGAATATTTAAATCTCTGCCACATTGATTTGGCGATCCCATATAAATAGCTTAACATTCTTAATGTCAAGATTCTGGGTGATTATCCCGACACCCCTTATTGATTCAACCCAATTTCATGGGAAAGAGTTAAATAAACATCATTAGCAGCTGTGTTTTAATGACTGCTAAGTGAGCAGCCAATCTATTTTCAAGTCATGCTGGCTGTCAGAGTTTAAAAAAATTGTAAATGAAGGTGAAAATTAAGTGGTGCCTCCAGCTTTTGCAGGTCAAGGTGCTGAAGGGATGGCATGCCTTTGTCTGGATGGCTTGACAGACTGATACTGTGTGATGAAAGAGATTACTTTCCCGCAAGCTTGATTACAATTTACAGTATTCAAAAGGTAAAACTGTAAATGTTATTAAATATGAGAAACTTAAGAGGGAAAAAAAAAAGATTTAAACCAGCCCGATTTCGGGTTCTGTCTGTTTTGCCTATCAGTTATTTTTTGGTAAACGCAAAATGCTGGAGTAACTCGGCGGGACAGGCTGCATCTCTGGAGAGAAGGAAAGGGTGACGTTTCGGGTCGAGACCCTTCTCCAGAGATGCTGCCTGTCCCGCTGAGTTACTCCAGCATTTTGTGTCTACCTTTGATTTAAATCAGCACCTGCAGTTCTTGCCTACAGTTATTTTTTGGCCCTTTGCTCCCATTTTTAGACAATAGACAATAGGTGCAGGAGTAGGCTATTCGGCCCTTCGAGCCAGCACCGCCATTCAATGAAATCATGGCTGATCATCCACAATCAGTACCTTGTTCCTGCCTTATCCCCATATCATCTCACTCAGCTATCTTTAAGAGCCCTATCAGGCTCTCTCTTGAAAGTATCCAGAGAACCGGCCTCTACCGCCCTCTGAGGCAGAGAATTCCACAGACTCACAACTCTCTTTGTGAAAAAATGTTTCCTCATCTCCGTTCTAAATGCCTTAAGGGCCTGTCCCACGGGCATGCGACTCCATGCAGCAAGCGCGACCTAACATGGTCGCTTGAGCCGTATGGCCTCGCGGGGCCGGTCCCACTTCGATCGCCGGAGCCGTATGGTGTTGTGCGGAGCTGGTCCCGACACTGCGCGAGACTCCGAAAAACTGACCGTGTTCAAAAATTCCGCGCGGCAACGGCCTGCTGGCCTGCAGCCGCCTCAACGCCTTACGCACCGCCTCGATGCCGTACGCACCACCTCGACGGGCAAGCGCAGCGTCTCGACGCCGTACGCAGCATCTAGACGCCATACGTCACGCGCGAACTTCCCGCGTCACTCACTCGACCTCCGCGCGGCCCCCGCTTCCGGTTAGGTCGCGTTTGCCACATGCAGCCGCATGCTGGTGGGACCGGCCCTATACGGGGATCACTCGACATCCACGCGGCCCCCGCTTCCGGTTAGGTCGCGCTTGCTGCATGGAGTCGCATGCCCGTGAGACAGGCCCTTTACCCCTTATTCTTAAACTGTGGCCCCCGCTTCTGGACTACCCCAACATCGGGAACATGTTTCCTGCCTCTAGCGTGTCCAAACCCTTAATAATCTTATATGTTTCAATAAGATCCTCTTTAGCTTCTTCCTCTCTCTGCTCCAGAGAAAAATAGATTGCATTAAGAATGAAGGAAATATTTTCCATCTTGTTCCATGTGCTCGCTGTGTACAAAAAGAACAAGTGGGCTGTTGGCATAGGAAGGAACTGCAGATGCTGGTTCACTCCAAAGATAGACGAAAAATGCTGGAGTAACTCAGCGGGACAGGCAGCATCTCTGGAGAGAATGAATGGATGACGTTTCGTGTCGAGACCCTTCTTCAGACTGTCTGCCCTCCAAAGTAAAAGTGCCTTGCGTTCTTTTTGCAGTGGACTGGGCTGAAGTTGCAGAACCTGGGGCACAGTTGTGTGCACAATTGTCCTTAAACCCCCGTAGCAGGTGTATACATTAATTGCATCTTGTTCGGAAGGACGTTTCTTCTTGCTCCTCGTGTGAAGTGGTCCACATTGGTCCAACGAGCATGTTGCACTCCACAAAATCTCTCAGAACATGGTACTGTTTGGAAATAAGTAAGAAATCTCATCCAGGTTTGGTTCGATGATGACTGCCGTGGAAACTCGGTGCTGTCTTGTAGCCAGTGCTCAAGATAATCGACTGAGGATTATAGGAACGGCACTGGCATATAAAGTGTGCTCAAGTAACTGGGGGCTGTTTAAGGCCATCTGTGGGACATTTGATGGGCCAAATTCTGCTCCTATGATTTATTTATTTATGAATTCTGGGTGCCCAGATGTTGTGGTATTTTGTTACATTGAGTGGTGTAAGTGCAGAGTGTTCCTGGTTTGTATTGCACTTTGTACGTATGACCAAAGCGCTCCTTCAACGTCTGCAAATGTTCTACCAATCGATGGTATCCAGCGCCATCTTCTTCGTTGCCGCGGACACCAATAGAATTAACAAACTCATCGGGAAGGCTGGGTCCGTCCTGGGGGCGGAGTTGGATTCATGGGAGGTGGTCTTGGAGGGGAGGATGCTCCTCAAACTGCGGAGCATCCTGGACAATACAGCTCACCCCCTCCATGGCACACTGGTCAACCTGAGAAGTAACTTCAGCAACAGACTGGTTCCACCAAGATGCAGCATAGAACGCCACAGGAGATCCTTCATCCCTGTGGCAATCAAACTGTACAACTCCTCCCCTTTCTGTCATTGGGTAGACTGAAACCGACTCCCCACCCCCCCTCCGCAATCTTTGCACATCTCCAATCATTTCCACTCGACACTTTAATTCAATATTTCATGCATTTTTTGTGATTTTGTCTTTTCATGACTGTTGGCAGATCAATTTCCCTCCAGGGATAAATAAAGTTCTATCGCATTGTAAATGTAGTATTCCTTTCCACAACTCATCCACAGTTCAAGTTCAATACCTCATAGAGTGGAACTAATGCACTTCTAGTGGTTTACTTTGGAATATTTAAGAACATTTACGAACATTGATGGGATGAAAGTTAAACGGAACTTTATAAAGGAGAGAAAAAAATCGCTGCAACGACTTTGAATTGCAAATAGGAGTTGATATTTTGGTACGCACTCTGGAAGGTTTCTTCAAAACGGAGCGGAGCACCAATGCAAATTCCTTGTATGTGTACATACTTGGCCAATAAATGTATTCTTATTCTTATTCTTAATATTCTTATTATAAAAGGGACCCCAACAGTAACTAAACCTGTCTTCTCTTTTAATGAATGCTGACGAACGTGTCGTGTATGTCCAATATTTACTCTTCAAATTTCAGTTTCCCACTATTTATAATGAAGCTTTCAGCTTGACCGAGATTTTTTGCTGTTAAACTGTACACAGTTCAGACCATATTCCCTCCACGTGTACCGAGATATTTGCTCATTGTTCATTCATCACATCTCTTTTTTATTTCATAAGGCATACATTTGTGTCATCAGGCTGCACCATAGTAAAAAAATATTTAAAAAACGTTGTATATATTTTGTATATATTTTGTATACACACACACACACACACACACACACACACACACACACACACACACACACACACACACACACACACACACACACACACACATATAAATATATATATATATATATTTGCACCAAATATGTATATTATTTATATATATAAAGCTTCTACATATATAAAGCTTATATAAATATATATACACATATCTATAAATAAACTTTTACACACACACATATATGTGTGTAAAAGTTTATATATATACATACATATACATACACATACATACACATACATATACATATACATATATGTATACATATACATACATACATACATACACACATACATACACACATACACACATACACACATATACACATATACACTAATACACATATACATATACATATATATATATACTAGACTAAGTCCATACTTAGTCCACCTCTCCACCAATTCCAATATTGCTCGCCAGTGGGGGGGCTTTCTGTTGAGCTAGTATGGGTGTTGCAGGCCAAAGGTACTGGTTTCCAGAGGGCTGGTGTAGACATTGTGGGCCGAATGGATTCTTGGGCTGGCAGCTCAGTCACTGAGGCCTGGCAGTACAGTCACTCGGACCTGGCAGGCTGGCAGCTGAGAAACTGCCAGAAATTCTGCCCAAAACAGGTGACAGACTGTGTGAGAGAGAAGGGGGAGAGGGTGGACTGAATGGATTATTGGGCTGGCAGTTCAGTCACTTACGGCTGGTGGGCTGGCAGTTCACTTACTCACGGCTCGTGGGCTGGCAGTTCAGTCACTTACGGCTGGTGGGCTGGCAGTTCACTTACTCACGGCTGGTGGGCTGGCAGTGCAGTCACTCACGCCTGGTACGCTGGCAGTTCACTCAGTCACCCCTCCAACCCTTCATCCCCCCACTCTGCTCCTTGCCATTCCCCTCCCCCCCACGCATTCAGTCCATCTCCCCACAACCTCCCCCCATGCACTCTTAGCGGCTCTCCCACAGAGCAGCCATTCCTGCCTATTAGGTTCCCATTGTGATGAAGAACACGCAGCCATGAAAAGTGGAAAAAGGATTTATTAAAGTTTAAATTGTGAATTACTCTTAAAATATAAGAACAAATTAAATGTTAAAGATGAGAATTATTAAGTTCTTTCTTGTTGTGTCTCTTGTTGTGTTCTGCTGCTCACTGCCTCTTGATGGCTATTTGCTGTTGATAAAAAAAGAGACAATTTTAATATAGAGAGATTGAGCGGTTGTAATTTGTTGTAATTCTCAATCCTCTGGACTCACTGAAGAATTTGTGCAAAACATTTTTTTGAGGTGGGGGCTGTCGGGGTGGGGTGGGGGGTGGGTTCTTCTTCTTTCGTGTGGCGTGCACAGCCTAAAGTTGTAGGACAACTTGTTCTATTTGATCTTCTGTTTGTGCATGTCGAGTTGATTGCATTAGTCGAAACAGGGCGGACCACGTGAAGGTTGCAATCTTCCACCCCGGGGGTGGCAAACGTCCTGCAGCCGAGGGAGGGGGACGGCTTCAGGCGGGGGCTCTTGGGGGCTGATGAGGGAGGGGGTGTCCTGCAGCGGGGGATTGGCGTGGCTTCAGGAGGGGGAGCATCCTATAGCCAGGTGGAGGGCTGCGTCTTAAGGCGGTGGATGTCAGTGGGGGGGGGCCGGCAGTGAGTGACCCACTCATGGCCTCTGGACTCACTCACTGCCTTGGGACTAACTCATGGTCTCTGGACTGACTGACTCGCACATGGCCTCTGGACTGACAGACTGAATCACGGCTTGTGGAGTGACTGATTTATGCCCGACTTCTGGAGTCACGTCCGACTTTTGTAAACTGAAAACTGTAACATCCACATTGAGGAACAGCCTCTTCCTGACAGCCATCAGGCTATTAAACATAACGAATAAGCTCTGAACTACGAAATACTATATTATTTGTACTATTTGTTATTTGTTGATCACACACACACCCTCCACCTCACACAGACACTCACACACACACAGACTCTCACACACACATACACAGACTCTCAGACACACACACACACACACACACAGACTCTCAGACACACGCACACACACAAACACACTCTCACACACACACATATACACACACACACACATACACACACTCTCACACACACACATATACACACACACCCAGACACTCTCACACACACACACACACACACGCACACACACTCACACACACAGACAGACTCACTCACACAGACGCACACACAGACTCACAACCAATACTAAAATGCCAAGTAACTTCAGAACGTGGTGAACATAGTGTGTAAACCGAATGATTCAAACATTTAAAGCCGCCTGTAGAGGCGGCTGCTGGTAAAGCAAAAACGTGCTTTAAATAATGTCCTACAAACACACTCATCATAGACAGAGCAGTAACCTCTCTTGAATTATTCTTTTTTTTTTTTTAATTTAAAATTTTTATTTATTAGAAGTACATTACATTACAACCAATTACATTAGTACTCATCACGTATATCTTATTACAATTAATGTACTCCGTCATTTTTTACACTGATAAAAAGGAAAGGTTGAGATTAAGAAAAAAGAGAAAGTGAAGGAAAATAGTGAAGGTGTAAAAATGTGACAACAAGAAAGAACAGAGACCCTGGAAAAGAAATTAAAAAGAAAGGATTAAGAGATAGACCCTAAAGAAGAAAGAAAAGAGAAAGAGGAAAAAAGAGAAAAACAAATACTTTGTTATAAGCATCACGCAAATGGGATATACCAACTCTCCAGCTTTCATCTCCCTTTACCTGACCTCAGTTTTTTTTAGTACTTTTGCACCCTATACTTGTAATAATTCTATAAATGCAGACCACGTCAGGTGGAAGTGATCTGGTTTACCTGCCAGGAGGAGTAGCTCTCTTGAATTATTCAACGACGTCTTCACTATGCCTTCTGCAGTCAGCGCCATCTTGCCACGAACCGGAAATTACGCAGTCACTGTGTGTGTCAGTCACTTACGGCTGGTGGGCTGGCAGTTCACTTACTCACGGCTCGTGGGCTGGCAGTTCAGTCACTTACGGCTGGTGGGCTGGCAGTTCACTTACTCACGGCTGGTGGGCTGGCAGTGCAGTCACTCACGCCTGGTACGCTGGCAGTTCACTCAGTCACCCCTCCAACCCTTCATCCCCCCACTCTGCTCCTTGCCATTCCCCTCCCCCCCACGCATTCAGTCCATCTCCCCACAACCTCCCCCCATGCACTCTTAGCGGCTCTCCCACAGAGCAGCCATTCCTGCCTATTAGGTTCCCATTGTGATGAAGAACACGCAGCCATGAAAAGTGGAAAAAGGATTTATTAAAGTTTAAATTGTGAATTACTCTTAAAATATAAGAACAAATTAAATGCTAAAGATGAGAATTATTAAGTTCTTTCTTGTTGTGTCTCTTGTTGTGTTCTGCTGCTCACTGCCTCTTGATGGCTATTTGCTGTTGATAAAAAAAGAGACAATTTTAATATAGAGAGATTGAGCGGTTGTAATTTGTTGTAATTCTCAATCCTCTGGACTCACTGAAGAATTTGTGCAAAACATTTTTTTGAGGTGGGGGCTGTCGGGGTGGGGTGGGGGGTGGGTTCTTCTTCTTTCGTGTGGCGTGCACAGCCTAAAGTTGTAGGACAACTTGTTCTATTTGATCTTCTGTTTGTGCATGTCGAGTTGATTGCATTAGTCGAAACAGGGCGGACCACGTGAAGGTTGCAATCTTCCACCCCGGGGGTGGCAAACGTCCTGCAGCCGAGGGAGGGGGACGGCTTCAGGCGGGGGCTCTCGGGGGCTGATGAGGGAGGGGGTGTCCTGCAGCGGGGGATTGGCGTGGCTTCAGGAGGGGGAGCATCCTATAGCCAGGTGGAGGGCTGCGTCTTAAGGCGGTGGATGTCAGTGGGGGGGGGCCGGCAGTGAGTGACCCACTCATGGCCTCTGGACTCACTCACTGCCTTGGGACTAACTCATGGTCTCTGGACTGACTGACTCGCACATGGCCTCTGGACTGACAGACTGAATCACGGCTTGTGGAGTGACTGATTTATGCCCGACTTCTGGAGTCACGTCCGACTTTTGTAAACTGAAAACTGTAACATCCACATTGAGGAACAGCCTCTTCCTGACAGCCATCAGGCTATTAAACATAACGAATAAGCTCTGAACTACGAAATACTATATTATTTGTACTATTTGTTATTTGTTGATCACACACACACCCTCCACCTCACACAGACACTCACACACACACAGACTCTCACACACACATACACAGACTCTCAGACACACACACACACACACACACAGACTCTCAGACACACGCACACACACAAACACACTCTCACACACACACATATACACACACACACACATACACACACTCTCACACACACACATATACACACACACCCAGACACTCTCACACACACACACACACACACGCACACACACTCACACACACAGACAGACTCACTCACACAGACGCACACACAGACTCACAACCAATACTAAAATGCCAAGTAACTTCAGAACGTGGTGAACATAGTGTGTAAACCGAATGATTCAAACATTTAAAGCCGCCTGTAGAGGCGGCTGCTGGTAAAGCAAAAACGTGCTTTAAATAATGTCCTACAAACACACTCATCATAGACAGAGCAGTAACCTCTCTTGAATTATTCTTTTTTTTTTTTTAATTTAAAATTTTTATTTATTAGAAGTACATTACATTACAACCAATTACATTAGTACTCATCACGTATATCTTATTACAATTAATGTACTCCGTCATTTTTTACACTGATAAAAAGGAAAGGTTGAGATTAAGAAAAAAGAGAAAGTGAAGGAAAATAGTGAAGGTGTAAAAATGTGACAACAAGAAAGAACAGAGACCCTGGAAAAGAAATTAAAAAGAAAGGATTAAGAGATAGACCCTAAAGAAGAAAGAAAAGAGAAAGAGGAAAAAAGAGAAAAACAAATACTTTGTTATAAGCATCACGCAAATGGGATATACCAACTCTCCAGCTTTCATCTCCCTTTACCTGACCTCAGTTTTTTTTAGTACTTTTGCACCCTATACTTGTAATAATTCTATAAATGCAGACCACGTCAGGTGGAAGTGATCTGGTTTACCTGCCAGGAGGAGTAGCTCTCTTGAATTATTCAACGACGTCTTCACTATGCCTTCTGCAGTCAGCGCCATCTTGCCACGAACCGGAAATTACGCAGTCACTGTGTGTGTCAGTCACTTACGGCTGGTGGGCTGGCAGTTCACTTACTCACGGCTCGTGGGCTGGCAGTTCAGTCACTTACGGCTGGTGGGCTGGCAGTTCACTTACTCACGGCTGGTGGGCTGGCAGTGCAGTCACTCACGCCTGGTACGCTGGCAGTTCACTCAGTCACCCCTCCAACCCTTCATCCCCCCACTCTGCTCCTTGCCATTCCCCTCCCCCCCACGCATTCAGTCCATCTCCCCACAACCTCCCCCCATGCACTCTTAGCGGCTCTCCCACAGAGCAGCCATTCCTGCCTATTAGGTTCCCATTGTGATGAAGAACACGCAGCCATGAAAAGTGGAAAAAGGATTTATTAAAGTTTAAATTGTGAATTACTCTTAAAATATAAGAACAAATTAAATGCTAAAGATGAGAATTATTAAGTTCTTTCTTGTTGTGTCTCTTGTTGTGTTCTGCTGCTCACTGCCTCTTGATGGCTATTTGCTGTTGATAAAAAAAGAGACAATTTTAATATAGAGAGATTGAGCGGTTGTAATTTGTTGTAATTCTCAATCCTCTGGACTCACTGAAGAATTTGTGCAAAACATTTTTTTGAGGTGGGGGCTGTCGGGGTGGGGTGGGGGGTGGGTTCTTCTTCTTTCGTGTGGCGTGCACAGCCTAAAGTTGTAGGACAACTTGTTCTATTTGATCTTCTGTTTGTGCATGTCGAGTTGATTGCATTAGTCGAAACAGGGCGGACCACGTGAAGGTTGCAATCTTCCACCCCGGGGGTGGCAAACGTCCTGCAGCCGAGGGAGGGGGACGGCTTCAGGCGGGGGCTCTCGGGGGCTGATGAGGGAGGGGGTGTCCTGCAGCGGGGGATTGGCGCGGCTTCAGGAGGGGGAGCATCCTATAGCCAGGTGGAGGGCTGCGTCTTAAGGCGGTGGATGTCAGTGGGGGGGGGGGCGGCAGTGAGTGACCCACTCATGGCCTCTGGACTCACTCACTGCCTTGGGACTAACTCATGGTCTCTGGACTGACTGACTCGCACATGGCCTCTGGACTGACAGACTGAATCACGGCTTGTGGAGTGACTGATTTATGCCCGACTTCTGGAGTCACGTCCGACTTTTGTAAACTGAAAACTGTAACATCCACATTGAGGAACAGCCTCTTCCTGACAGCCATCAGGCTATTAAACATAACGAATAAGCTCTGAACTACGAAATACTATATTATTTGTACTATTTGTTATTTGTTGATCACACACACACCCTCCACCTCACACAGACACTCACACACACACAGACTCTCACACACACATACACAGACTCTCAGACACACACACACACACACAGACTCTCAGACACACGCACACACACAAACACACTCTCACACACACACATATACACACACACACACATACACACACTCTCACACACACACATATACACACACACCCAGACACTCTCACACACACACACACACACACGCACACACACTCACACACACAGACAGACTCACTCACACAGACGCACACACAGACTCACAACCAATACTAAAATGCCAAGTAACTTCAGAACGTGGTGAACATAGTGTGTAAACCGAATGATTCAAACGTTTAAAGCCGCCTGTAGAGGCGGCTGCTGGTAAAGCAAAAACGTGCTTTAAATAATGTCCTACAAACACACTCATCATAGACAGAGCAGTAACCTCTCTTGAATTATTCTTTTTTTTTTTTTAATTTAAAATTTTTATTTATTAGAAGTACATTACATTACAACCAATTACATTAGTACTCATCACGTATATCTTATTACAATTAATGTACTCCGTCATTTTTTACACTGATAAAAAGGAAAGGTTGAGATTAAGAAAAAAGAGAAAGTGAAGGAAAATAGTGAAGGTGTAAAAATGTGACAACAAGAAAGAACAGAGACCCTGGAAAAGAAATTAAAAAGAAAGGATTAAGAGATAGACCCTAAAGAAGAAAGAAAAGAGAAAGAGGAAAAAAGAGAAAAACAAATACTTTGTTATAAGCATCACGCAAATGGGATATACCAACTCTCCAGCTTTCATCTCCCTTTACCTGACCTCAGTTTTTTTTAGTACTTTTGCACCCTATACTTGTAATAATTCTATAAATGCAGACCACGTCAGGTGGAATTGATCTGGTTTACCTGCCAGGAGGAGTAGCTCTCTTGAATTATTCAACGACGTCTTCACTATGCCTTCTGCAGTCAGCGCCATCTTGCCACGAACCGGAAATTACGCAGTCAGTGCCATCTTAACGCTAACTGGAAATGACGTCATCGGCGCCATCTTGCCACTAAGCAGAAGTCACGGAATGAGCGCCAATTTTGCAATTAAACACAGTCCTGATCTAATAAAATGTTTATTCACGCTTTATCCATCCGAAAACTGTTGCAACGATTTTAAAAGCCAAGCCAAGGCAAACAATTTGGCAGCAGCCACTTGACAACCAATCCATTTTGTGAACACAAACTTTTTAAAAGGCAAGGCAAACAATTTGGCAGCAGCAATTTGACAACCAAAATTCATTTTGTGCACACAAACTTTTTAAAAGGCGAGGCAAACAATTTGGCAGCAGCCACTTGACAACCAAAATTCATTTTGTGAACACAAACCTTTTAAAAGGCAAGGCAAACAATTTGGCAGCAGCCACTTGACAACCAAAATTCATTTTGTGAACACAAACTTTTTAAAAGGTGAGGCAAACAATTTGGCAGCAGCCACTTGACAACCAAAATTCATTTTGTGAACACAAACTTTTAAAAAGTCGAGGCAAACAATTTGGCAGCAGCCACTTGACAACCAAAATTCATTTTGTGAACACAAACTTTTTAAAAGGCGAGGCAAACAATTTGGCAGCAGCCACTTGACAACCAAAATCCATTTTGTGAACACAAACTTTTTAAAAGCAAGGTAAACAATGTGGCTGCAGCCACTTTACAGCCACATCGAGGGGACTCACTGTAGAGTAGATGCGTTCAGTGTTATTCGCAGCTCATAGAGCAGTGACTCTCTCGCTTCCTGGGTCTGCCAGAGACTGAGTGAGGCACGACACTTCCGGGTTTTATAGTCCCTCCCCTCTGCCGCCAGCAGGGGCTGCAGAGAGAATGGTGAATTTATTTTAAACATTAATATATCTCTGATTTTTCATCGATGGGAAAAGTCCTCTGGTCCAGGAAGGCGGAGTGCGTCTCTGAGCGAGGTGGCCAAAAATGACGGCCGTAGGTGGCGGCGTTCTCTCGGAAATCACAGCACAGTGGGCCAAAAGCGGTCAAGATCAGACTTTTAGGAATATAGACATATACATATATACACACACACACACACACACACACACACACACACACACACACACACACACACACACACACACACACACACACACACACACACACACACACGCACGCACACACACGCACACACACACACACGCACACATATATATATATATTTCTCTATATATCTATATATATCTATACTATTACTGAAACTCTCTTCCGGTCAAGATGAGAGTTCAGCGTTGTAATTCAATCTGCGCAAAAATACTCGCCATTCTCCTTTACTCCAAGACACCAAGTTTTGTTCCGATCGGTGAAATATGAGAAATGTTATGAAGGTTTAAAAAATTGTGAGCTCAGCAGATTGGTCTTCTCACCTGTCAGTAACCATGAAGGTAACGCCCCTTCCGGCACCCGCTGGAGAATAAAGCACCGGAGGCGGGTCTGAGTAAACAAGCCGTGCTAATTGAGTCCACAAGAGTGGAGTCGGGAAAGCCGATGTATGGAGTCGGGTAAGCCGTTGTGTGGATTCGGGAAAGCCGCTGTGTGGAGTCGGGTAAGCCGCTGTGTGGAGTTGGGAAAGCCCCTTTGTGGTGCCGCGGCCGGTGGCATCACACAGCCTCCCCCTGCCCCCACATACCCCCCTCAACCCTCCCCACTCCCCCTTCCCCCCTCCCCCTCCTCCCCACACACTACCTGCTTCCCCCCTTCCCCCTCACCCTCCTCCTCACACACCCTCCCTCCCCCCCACGCACCCACCCCCCTTTAGCCCTCCCCGTTCCTCCCCCCAACCCCCCACATCACCCCACCCCACCCCACCCCACCCCCCCACACCACTCCCCCCCACACCACCCCCTTCCCTCCCACACCACCCCCTCCCCCACACACCCCCCTCTCCACACCCCTCCCTCCCCCACACCCCACTCTGACCCCATACCCCCCTCCCCCACACACACCTCCTCTCCCCACACTCTCCCCTCCCCCACTCCCCCCTCCCCCACACCCCCTTCCCCACAACCCCCCCACACTCCCTCGCTCCCCCAAACACTTCCCTCCCCCACACCACTCCCCTACACCACACCACCCCACCTCCCCCACACCCCCTTCCCCACAACCCCCCCACACTCCCTCCCTCCCCCACACCCATCCCTTCCCCACTCCACCCCCTCCCCCACACCAGCCCCTTTCCCACACCATTGTGGAATATTGCATTGGGGAATGGGTTGCATTGGGGGACAAGGCCTCCCGTGTGACTGGGACCCAACGTGTCCCATTTAGTGTGTGATTATATGTGTATGTCTGTATATATGTATATATATGTATATATATATAAAAGCTTTATATATATATATATATATATATATAAACAATATATATATATATATATATATATATATATAAACAATATATATATTATGCATAAATAGATATATTTATATATTTATACGTGTGTGTGTGTGTGTGTGTAAGTTTGTGTAAGTTTGTGGATGACTTTTATTCTTTATATTTTGTAAATATTATTACATTTTGCTGCACCTTTTATTTTGACCAATGAATCATTACAGTGACGCAGGACCTCATCCCCTGACAGAGACTTTGGAATCATGAGTGTGTTTAGTTGGGGACAGACTTCCTGGTAATCTCCATTCCGTGTGCGACTGCCACAAGTATCTGTCATTGTGATCAAATTGTGTGCGGGACTAATTTCAGTACTGAATTCTCCATAGTGATAGCCCGCCATTTGCAAAAGTCACTGCATGTTCATGTCCTTGAATATGTACCTGCTTCTAGTGGAGGGGAAAATGTGGTCCCACAGTATTGTGCTGACATTGTGGGACGACATGGTTTGTTTTCGGTGAGTGGGGCTGTGATTGATTGTGGAGTGGAACTTGCTGAGTTCAACAATTGATCATGCACTCAACCCACCCCATGAGTTTAAATAAGACACGTATTTTACTGCAGCACCAGCACAACGCCTTATCCCTTTGACTTATTTGATAGGCTTGCCATGCCATTATTGACACCAGGGGATGTTGTTGACGCCCACAAAGACCAGGATAATGATGGCAGTAATCAGTAATCTTCTCCCTAGGAGTTCTTTCCAGAATTCTAAGAAGAAATCACTTCACCAGAAGGAGGTAAGGCACACAAATTATCTTCCTATGATAAGGTCTGATCAAGACATTCAGACAAACAGTTACCCTGCAAAATGCATTGACGTTCCCTATAAAACTTGTGTTTGTTTATATAAATTGTTTTATCAATGTCCCAGCGTAAAGCTGTTTTACCCTCCGCCTCTGGTTAAAAATACTTCTCCATAAACCTGAGAATGTAGGGCAATGTGTCTACCTGATTTAAAGCATCCACTGCCTTGAGGTTCACACATTGCTCTCTCAAATTGGAAATATAGTTAGCGTTTAAGCTTTCAATAAAGC
Organism: Malacoraja senta; assembly: GCA_038087875.1. Lineage (NCBI taxonomy): Eukaryota > Metazoa > Chordata > Chondrichthyes > Rajiformes > Rajidae > Malacoraja > Malacoraja senta. Next base: position 75,451,739 of record CM075978.1, read on the forward strand.
AAACGTGAGGCCAAGATTTGGTATTTGATTTGGAGTTGAGCACGAGGGAAGCTGAGGCCTACTGCTCACACGCTTAGTTTGTAGAGGAGGCTGTGAAGCAATGAGAGACCGTCAACCAAAATAGACTACCACAGCTCGGTGCCACAATCTGGTGATGGCCAACGCATCTCGTTCCATTCTGCCCAAGAGCGATTTGCGAGAGATTTTGCTATGAGTTTACTAAAAATGACCGTAAAGTATTTAAGATGAACACAAAATGCAGGAGTAACTCAGCGGGACAGGCAGCATCACTGGAGAGAAGGAATGGGTGACATTTCGGGTTGAGACCATTCTTCAAACTAGTTTAGTTTAGAAACTTCACCCATTCCTTCTCTCCAGAGATGCTGCCTGTCCCGCTGGGTTTCTCCTGCATTTTGTGTCTATCTTCGATTTAAACCAGCATCTGCAGTTCTTTCCTACACATTGAGTATTTAGGATGGTTGTTTCTTCGATTTGTTTCTTCCACATACTGTAGGAGGGTTCGGAGCTGTCCATGAATATTGTGTCTGTTACCTCCCTACCTGCCCTGGGATCTGCGGGGTTTGCCCTCTGTGGCCGGCACCTCCATTCGTCTCGAAGAAAGACGCAAAAAGCTGGAGTAACAAGAGTTAAAAATTAAGAGTTAAGACAAGAGTTAAAAAAGGGCCGAATTGTGTTGCACCAATTGACAGTTATACAAAACAAATACAATCTCCCCAGTGGTTTAATCGGTGGAACTAGATGCCAACTATACTTATTTGCTGACCTATTTGTCATTGTGCTGCTGTACTCTATTCCTTGTTCGTCAACACTGCTTCCAGCTCATGGGTGGAGGTGCAGGTGCTTTAGACAGAGGTGCCCTGATTATGAGAGCAGCCAAGTCGCTGCATGACCTGCTGGAAGGTGACATATTTGGTTTAGTTTAGATTGAAAATGCTGGAGTAACTTAGCAGGACAGGCAGCTTCTCTGGAGAGAAGGAATGGGTGACATTTCGGGTCGAGACCCTTCTTCAAACTAGTTTAGTTTAGTTTAGTTTAGTTTAGTTTAGTTTAGAGATACAGGGTGGAAACAAGCTTTTTGGCCCACCGAGTCCGCACCGACATAGCGACCCCTCCTCATTAACACTATCTACACACACTAAGGGACAGTTTTTACATTAATGCAGCCAATCAACTTACAAACCTGTACATCTTTGGAGTGTGGGAGGAAACCGGACATCTCGGTAAAAAACCCCACACGGGTCACGGGGAGAACGTACAGACAAGTGCCCGTAGTCGGGATCGAACCCGGGACCCAGGGCTCTGGCGCTGTAAGGCAGCAACTCTACTGCTGTGCCACCGTGCCGCCCAATTTGTCCATTTGTAAGTGAACAAAGTGAATGTTTGGCCCTCATTATCCCTATAGCCAGAAGTGGAATGCAGTCCAATCACAGGCTTCTCTACGCAAGTGAGAACTGAAGCTGGTGGAATAAAGTGAAGAGTTGGGGAAAAAAAAAGTATCTGCCGACCTGATCTCTTCATAAAGCTGTTAAAGAATAGTGCAGCACAGGAACAGGCCCTTGGACACACAATGTCCGTGTTGACCATGGTGCCAAGTTAAACTAATCTCTGTCTGCATGTGATCCATAACCCTCCAAATCCGGCATATCCATGTGGCAAATCTAAAGCCTCTTGAATGCCTCTACATTAGCTAATCCTCATGGAGATGAGAGGGATAGTAGTGCGTAGTGGAAAATGGGTCATAGCATATCATCACTGACGTCAATGGAACAATGGCGGAACAATCCAATGGGCAACATAGTGGACAGTGGACATGAAAGCAGAAATTGTATAACCAGTAACTGCTCTACTTCAATATGGCTAATTTGTCCGCTATTACCCTGATATCTCTTCAGAGACTAGAATTTCACCACATAAGAACACAAGAAGATTCAAATTTGCCTATTCATTACATTGAACAGGGCATTTAGAGTTTTCAACCAATATTTGGCTCCAATCACATCAGTCAACCTGTCCTAGACCTCCTCCATTGTCAGAGCATCTAATATTTTGCTTGGCCAGCTTACAACCCACAGTATGAATATTGATTTCTTTAACTTCAAGTAACCCCTGCATTCCCCCTCTCTCCATCCCTCCCCCACCCAAGTCGCACCAGGTTCCCGTTCTCACCGAGCAAACAACTAACAATGGCCTGTTTACCGTTATCATCGGGTTTTTTGCATATCTTTCATTCATTTGTTCTATATCTCTCCACATTACCGTTTATTTCTCCCATTTCCCTTTCCCCTGACTTTCAGTCTGAAGAAGGTTCTCAACCTGAAACGTCACCTATTCCTTCTCTCCAGAGATGCTGTTTGTCCCGCTGAGTTACTCCAGCATTTTGTGTCTGTCTTTGGTTTGAACCAGCATCTGCAATTCTTTCCTACACATCAGTCAACTAATTCAGTTAAAAGCCTGAGTGCGTATACGTGCCTGTTTATAGGTTGAATTTGATTTTATCAATGCCCCAAATTAAAGTTACTCCTTCATTGTAAAACAATTGCCGCGTAAATGGATCTTTTGAAGCAGTGAGCCGGCTCTAATTTAAAGCATCTACCGCTTTGCGATTTGTATATATTGCGTTTCTTTTCAAGATGGAAAAACTGTTTAAATTCTAAATTGTCAGAGCTGTTACCCTCAAGCAAGAATTGCCATCCTTTTTTTTTAACAGACTAGCCATTATATTCCTAAACCATACTGTGATACAGTGTTGCTGTTTACGACTGCTGAAGCTCCCACTCCATATATCACTTGCCATAAAACTACATCAAACAGCTGCTGGTAAATGCTGCACAGCAGTTTAGTTTGCAGACGGGCGAATCATGTTAGACCATGCTGTGGTTAATGAGAATGAAAATGTGGTTAGCTCTTTTATGCCCTCAATGTTTATTTGCGGGGCTGTTGCTACAAGATGGTGGTATAATATTCCTTTTTGCGGAATTACGAGACGATACTTTGGGCACTAACTGCGCTGTGGAGCGGAGGCACTGCATTTAAACATAGAACATAGGTGCAGGAGGAGGCTGTTTGGCCCTTCCAGCCCTCAAAGGGCCAAATGGCCTCCTCCTGCACCTATTTAGTAATAAGTTCACAGTGCATGTTGTTGGTCTTTGACAGATATGAAAACAGGGATTAAATAAAGCAAAGAAAATCACACAAACCTGGGGAACAGCCCTGTTATTATTTGACTAGAATCAGAATGTCTCATTTTGCTTTGGGCTCTCTTGCTTTGAGATATAAGTTCAGGCATAACCAAGTATTTTCTGAGCTGAAATTATAGGTATGTTTGGAACTGCAAATGATAGGAATTAAATTCAACTTCCATGGCAACTGTACATAAAATCTTCATGAAATCATTCCGGTGCTGCATGTACAGTTTGGGATTATTTGCAACACATCACAGAAGTTATTTAACTCTCGCTGGCCGACTGAACGCCTGTGAAACTGTTATACTGTCGTAAAGCAGGACGCCGCCGTCTACCCAACTGCATCACCATATGACATGCAGAAGGGACAGGCAGTTCCATGTTTCTAAACACATTGCACGCCGCAGTGGTTCCAAAGTGGACAACACTGTTTTTTTTAGAGATGCCGTGCGGATACAGGCCCTTCGGACCACCGAGTTCGCGCCGACCAGCGATCCCCGCACATTATCGCTACCCTACACACACTGGGGACAACTTACACTTATACCAAGCCAATTAACCTACGAACCTGTACGTCTTCGAAACCGAAGATCTCGGAGAAAACCCACACGGTCATGGGAAGAACGTACAAACTCCGTACAGGCAGCACCCGTAGTCGGGATCGAACCCGGGTATCCGACGCGACAAGCGCTGTAAGGCAGCAACTCCACCGCTGCTCTACCGTGCCGTGTTCTAGAAAGCTTCTGACTCTGCTTTCTGAAGCCGGACACAGCGGCTGTGGTCCAGATCTACGCCACTTGGCTATCATGCCATCCACACTTGGTTGAACAGCCAAACCTGACTTCAGTGGTCCCCACTGGAAACACAGCTGAGCCGTTGGACTTGCCATTTTGTAAACTGCAGTACACGTGTTTGTCGGCACAGGGCTTGTGCTCGCTGGAGTTTAGAAGAATGAGGGGGGACCTCATTGAAACATTCAGAATAGTGAAAGGCTTGGATAGAGTGGATGTGGAGAGGATGTTTCCACTAGTGGGAAGAGTCTAGGACTGGAGTTCATAGCCTCAGAATTAAGGGACGTTCTTTTAGGAAGGAGATAAGGAGGAATTTCATTAGTCAGAGGGTGGTGAATCTGTGGAATCTTTGCCACAGAAGGCTGTGGAGGCCAAGTCAATGGATATTTTTTAAGGCAGATAGATAGATTCTTGATTAGTACGGGTGCCAGAGGTTATGGGGAGAAGGCAGGAGAATGGGGTTAGGAGGGAGAGATAGATCAGCCATGATTGAATGGCAGTAGACTTTGATGGGCCTAATTCTGCTCCTATCACTTAATACCTTATGATCTTATGAAAAAGAAACAATATTTAAAGTGAGGGTGGGACTTGCTGAAGCACTTTGTGTAGAAGATAGTCTTAACTTGATTGCCGGTATTGCCACTAGAATGGCCTAATTCTGCTCCTATAACTTCATGACCAGTAGATATCGTAAGTGATTTCACTTCTCTTCCTCGTTTGATGTGTTTATTCCCACAGCTGGCGAATTTGTGTTTTACTTACCGTGTAAAATGCGATGGAATCCAAGTACTTTTGCTGTGATGTGACTCAGTGCCAGTGTTATGTTTGTAGTGGTCAAGTCAAGCACAAGCCAGGTTTTGTTTATGGCCCTGGTTCAATGCAGCATTTTGTTTATGATCCCCAACATTGGGAACATGTTTCCAGCCTCTAGCGTGTCCCAATCCCTTAATAATCTTATATATTTCAATAAGATCCCCTCTCATCCTTCTAAATTCCAGTGAATACAAGCCCAGCCGCTCCATTCTTTCAACATATGACAGTCCCGCCGTCCCAGGAATTAACCTCGTGAACCTACGCTGCCTCAAATTTGGAGACCAAAACTGCACACAATATTCCAGGTGTGGTCTCACTAGGGCCCTGTACAACTGCAGAAGTGACCTCTTTGCTCCTATACTCAACTCATCTTGTTATGAAGGCCAACATACCATTAGCTTTCTTCACTGGCTGCTGTACCAGCATGCTTACCTTCAGTGACTGATGTACAAGGACACCCAGGCCTCGTTGTACTTCCCCTTTTCCTAACCTGACACACTATTCAGATAATAATCTGCCTTCCTGTTCTTGTCACCAAGTGGATAACCTCACATTTATCCACATTATACTGCATCTGCCATGCATCTGCCCACTCACCCAACCTGTCCAAGTCACACTGCATCCTCATAGCATCCTCCTCACAGTTCACACTGCCATCTGCAAATTTGTGTCATCTGCAAATTTGCTCATGTTACTTTTAATTCTTTCATCTAAATCATTAATGTATATTGTAAATAGCTGCGGTTCCCGATGTTGGGGGAGTCCAGAACCAGAGGCCATAAAAAATAAGGGGTAGGCCATTTGGAACGGGAGATGAGGTAAAACCTTTTCACCCAGAGAGTTGTGAATCTGTGGAATTCTCTGCCTCAGAAGGCAGTGGAGCCGATTCTCTGGATACTTTCAAGAGAGAGTTAGATAGAGCTTTTCTCTGGAGCAGAGAGAGGAAGAAGCTAAAGAGGATCTTATTGAAACATATAAGATTATTAAGGGGTTTGACACGCTAGAGGCAGGAACATGTTCCCGATGTTAGGGTAGTCCAGAGGCAGGGGCCACAGTTTAAGAATAAGGGGTAAGGCATTTAGAACGGAGATGAAGAAACACTTTTTCACACAGAGAGTTGTGAGTCTGTGGAATTCTCTGCCTCAGAGGGCAGTAGAGGCCGGTTCTCTGGATACTTTCAAGAGAGAGTTAGATAGAGCTCTTAAAGATAGCGGAGTCAAAGGGATATGGGGAGAAGGCAGGAACGGGGTACTGATTGTGGATGATCAGCCATGGATCACAGTGAATGGTGGTGCTGGCTCGATGGGCTGAATGGCCTACTCCTGCACCTGTTGTCTTTTGTCTATTAATGGGAAAACAAATCCGCTGGAAAAGTGACTTTCTCTCTTTTTCCCACACGATGGGCCGGATTTGATTCGTTGCTCCGGTTGATTAGTTGACTGGTGGTATTTATCCGAGTCAGTGCCAATACGTGTTGGACTTTGCCCTGTGTGATCGGAACCTGTAAGAATTGATCCTGTTGATGGATTCTTGGTGGTGAATCTGTCACCAGTCTCCACCGCTGGTTTCCGCATGGATTTCAGTGGCGGAACCTGAGCTTGCAGGCAGTTAATTTAGTTTAGGAAAGAACTGCAGATGCTGGTTTAAATTGAAGGTAGACACAAACTGCTGGAGTAACTCAGTGGGACAGGCAGCATCTCTGGAGAGAAGAAATGGGTGATGCCTTGGGTCGAGACCGTTCTTCAAACTGATGTGAGCCTGGTCCTCGTTGAAGTCTGAAGAAGGGTCTCGACCCGAAATGTCAACCAGTTCCGCTGAGTTACTCCAGCTTTATGTGTCTATCTTTAGTTTAGTTTAATTTAGCTTAGAGATACAGGTCCTTCTGCCCAACGAGTCCGCACCGACCAGCAATCCCCGTACACTAGACCTATCCTACACACACTGGAGACAATTTATAATTTTACTGAAGCCAATTAACCTACCAACCTGTACATCTTTGGAGTGTGGAGGAAACCGAGATCCCAGGAAAAGCCATGCAGGTCACGGGGAGAACGTACAAACTCCCCACAGACACCCGTAGTCAGGATCGAACCCAGGTCTCTGGCGCTGTGAGGCAGCAGCTCTACCGCTGAGCCACCATGCCACCTTTTACCCTGGAAATCCACTAGCAGAGATTGTACGAGGTTAGACCAGATCCACGATCTCCAGGACCATTAATCTGAAATGGGATTTTATTGCTTCAAGGAAGAAAGCAGGGAATAAAGAATGTTGAGTAGGAAGAAACTGCAATGCTGGTTTACACCGAAGATAGACACAAAATGCTGGAGTTCCTCAGCATCTCAACAGGCAGCATCTCCAGAGAGAAGGAATGGGTGACGTTTCGGGTCGAGACCCTTCTTCAGACTGAGAGGCAAGAGAGAGGTCTGGATATGGAAGGGTAAGGTGTGAAAATGACAGATCAAAGGGGATGCTGATGTGTAGAATCGTTAAATATACACTGCAAATGGATCGGTTGTAATCATGTATTGTCTTTCTGCTGACTGGTTAGCACACAACAAAAGCTTTTCACTGTATCTCGGTACACGTGACAATATACTAAACTGAACTAAATCAGTTTATGTTATTTGTGGTTGTTATTCAGAAGCCACACCTTGATTCCTCTTTGCCCATACACATTGCGCTCCCTTTCTGTCTGGCCCAGGCCCACAACCATCTGTAGCAGCCTCACCGACTGTAGCCAGGGGAAGCCAACTGAAGCTGACCCAGCTGGGGCAGCAGCGTCTTTGGAAGCATGATGGGCATCTGTGTGGAAATGTGAGTACATCCTAGTTACAGAGTGGACGCAACAAAGCAATGATCTGCACCTTGGGGAAATACTACCACCCCTCACTGAAATCAAAATATATAAATATGTTCAGAGACTTGGTGGCCTCAAGGCAGAGCTATTGCCTTACAGTAGCAATGTTACAAAATTTTGAGATTTTAAAAATCAAGTCTGCAATTTATCCCATCAGATAAAGCATACAAATAAGTTTAATTTGACACCTAATTCACTTTCATATCTTCAGTATTAAAAAAAGTTATGGCCATTTTCATGCTCTGAAATTAGCATCTTGTTCCCTATTGCTTTTCCACTGACTTAACTCAAAAGCTGTGATCGAGGACAGTCAAAAGCCCATAACTTTCTTAAAAATTAAGAGGCGAATGAAATTTTCAGTTATTATAGAGTGAAACATTCTGAAACAAATATGAAACAATTTTACTTGGATGACCTGAAATTAAAGCATATAATTAGTTAGTTACATAATTGTAGCTAATTACAAAATTCAATTACTAGATCTAAACATCTATCCATTTCTTAAGAAAAGGTTAACATTTTTAAATAGCCTAAGTGTCCAAATAACATTCACACAAGAATTCACAATATAACATGATTTTTAAATCTCATTGTCATGAATTTTTAGGCAAAATAGAAGGAATTTAGTGTTTAATTTCCGTAAATTAATGGCCATTTTAATCATCTTGAGAGTGAGATTTTGTGGAACGCGATCGATTGGAACTTTGCGGTTTGCGGTGAATTTAAACCCCATATCGGCAGGAAAAACACTGCCGGTTCATATATTTACATAATCACATTTTCGCTGATGAAATTTTGATTAAAGTAATCCTAAGAAGCAAGTTTATATGTAAAATAAACAACTTACCTTATGTTTTGTCCCGTACGTGAGATCCGTCCCATTGTTGGCGTTAAAGGCGTCAGAAGTAGATTTTTATTTTACTCCAGCTCTTAAATTATCCTGCGTTTTTTTTTAAAATTCCGAGAACGGCAGTCGGAACGATTATTCAGCATTAGGTAGTAGCCCGAGAAAATATATCTCGGACAAGCAGGAGAAAACGGCATTTTAATCCCGCCCCCCCCCCCCCCCCTTCAAAGGCGCCAAAGTCCCGCACACGGCCAGTGACAGAACTGCAGCGCTGCTGAAGGTAAGTTTTGTAACATACCTACTTACAGTGCCAGAGACCTGGGTTCAATCACGACCACGGGAGCTGTCTGCACGGAATTTGTATGTTCTCCCCATGACCTGTGTGAGAGTTCTCCGAGATCTCCGGTTTCCTCCCAAACTCTAAAGAAGTACAGTTTTGTCGGTTAATTTGCTTGGTATAAATGTAAAATTGTCCCTAGTGTGGGTACGGTAGTGTTTATGTGCGGTGTGGACTCGGTGCGCCAACAGGTGGGCCTGTTTCCATGCTGTAACTCGAAACTAACCTAAACTAATCTCTGGAGAGAAGGATTGGGTGACCGTACCCGGACAGGACGTCAAAGGACGAGAAGCTGAAGCCAAGATGTGGCCTACCATCTGGATTGGCGCGGCCTTTCCTGCCTTTCCTTTCCTTCCCCCACACTCCTATCTCCCCTCCTCCCCCCCTCGTTGGGTGACGCCCATTCCTTCTATTCAGAGATGCTGCCTGTCCCACTGAGTTTCTCCAGCACTTTGTGTCTATCTTCGGTGTAAACCAGCATCTGCAACTCCCTCCTACACATTTAATTGTCCATCCCTGGTTGCCCTTGAGGAGGTGGTGGTGAGCTGCCTTCTTAAACCACTGCACTCCTTGAGATGTGGGAATACCCGCAATGCTGTTTGGAAGACAGTTCCAGGGTTTTGACCCAGCAACAACGAAGAGAGAATGACAGACTTCCATGTCTGGACAGTTTATGGCTTGGAGGGCAATTTCCAGGCGCTGGTTTAGTTTAGAGATACAGCGCAGAAACAGGCTCTTCGGCCCACCGAGTCCGCACTGACCAGCGATCCCCGCAAATTAACGAAACCGTACACACAATTTTATATTTTTTACATTTATACCAATCCAATTAACCTACAAACTTATACATCTTTGGAGTGTGGGAGGAAACCGAAGATCTCGGAGACAACCAATGCAGGTCACGGGGAGAAGGTACAAACTCTGCACAGACAAGTACCCGTAGTCAGGATCGAACACAGGTTTCTGGCGCTGTAAGGCAGTAGTTCTACCGCTGTGCCACCGTGCTGCTGCTGTTCTATGGAGTTGCTGCCTTTGTTTTGCAGGTAGAGGTCATGGATTTGGAAGATGCTATCTAAGGAGACTTTGTGACCTACTTCAAAAAAGTATTCTAACAGGAATTAATGAAAAAATGAAAGGTGAGGAAAATATATAGTCCTGTTGTTAATTCTTAGTCATCAAAAACTTTAAATGATGGTGACATGCTAAAGTTTGTATGTCAAAAGTGGTCCTCTTTAGGACAAATCGCCCATTTGCACATTAAGTGGGATTCATGAATTTTACACCAAGCTACACTACTTAAGTGGATAGACACAAAATGCTGGAGTAACTCAGCGGGACAGGCAGCATCTCCCGAGAGAAGCAATGGGTCTCGACCCGAAACGTTATCCATTACTTCTCTCCAGACATGCTGCCTGACCCGCTGAGTTACTACTGCATTTTGTGTCTCTCTTCAGTGCAGACCAACATCTACAGTTCCTTCCTACACCATGTACTGTAAGTGTAATTTAACTGGGGTATAAAAGCGATGCTTGCTTTTTGTTCCAGCTTAATGTGACACAAGGTTTTAGCTCACCAAATCAAAGGAACAGTGTCTGATTTTGAGGGTGTATTGGGCAGGTTGGGGTGGGTATTTCTTTGTTCTCCCATTGTAACTCTGGCAGGAAAAGCGACCGATATATTAGAAGGATTTCTCCGAACAGTGGTGGAATTCCCTTTGGAGCATGAGGAGCCCTCAGGAAATTCCTCTCAGTTAAGGGCAATCATTCTTCGCAGAGGTGATGGGGGCAATGAAAAGATAAAAGTTAATGCTCCTTTTCAAGAAAATGGTTGGCATTGGTTGCTAAAAAGATACAATCCCCGAGATACATTTTGGTCGTAATTCTAATTTATTATAAATTTTAAAAGGGGAGGAGGATTAATGGTTGTCATTGTGACTCAAAAGGCAGCATTCAATCCATTAATGAAAAGGGTTTCTTTTCATGAGTTCTTCAGGATTCTGTGCCATCCTCAATTATGGCTCTCAATTTTTCATGAAGAACCTGCAGGTTATTTTCATACACTGTCTTCTCAGGTCTGACAGCAAATTATTCCTACTCTGTTCCAATACTCAAGCAGTGAAACATCAGCACTGGACTGTTGGTCCTTGAGTAATATGTTCCTTTCAGACTTTATTAACAAATCTAACAATGATGTACTCAACAAAAAGAAAGTCAAGCTGAAGGTTTATTTTCCCTTTTTGATTTATTAACTATTCCTCCTGATTTTTGTTTCAGCTAACTGTTGTCAGAGGCCAATTTTGACTTGAGTAGTATTATTTATAATTTTTCATTTTTGACAGGTAATTTTATTCACCTTAATTTCCTTTTTTAAGTAAATACACGCATTTCAGGTATTATATTCAACCTGTTATCAAATAATAGCCATAGCTCTAATTCCCCACGGACGATTACCATATAACTGGCAATTGTATTTCATCCTATTGGCCTTTTAATGAAAATAAATCATGGTTATGTGATAGAAGCAGAATTAGGCCATTCGGCCCATCAATAGAATAGAATAGAATGCCTTTTATTGTCATTCAAACAGACAAGGTTTGAACTAAATTTCATTCCTACAGTCATGACATTACAAAAAAACCAAGACACACACTTAACACAATTTACACAAACATCCATCACAGTGAATCTCCAACACCCCCTCACTGTGATGGAAGGCAAAAGTCTTATCTCCTCCCTTTGTTCTTCTCCCGCGGTCCAGCAGTCCAACTGCAGCGTCGAGGTGACTGGGGCTCACGATGTCTACTCCATCATTCAATCATGGCTGACATATCTCTCCCTCCCAGCCCCATTTTTCTGCCTTCTCTCCATAACCCCAGATATAATTTTTTAAGGCAGTTCTTTCAAAATGAAGCACCAAATGGGTAATAAGGTATTGCTAAGACCAGGGTATACTCTATTGTATGTTTCCTGAGTTGTTCGATTTGCCGCAGATTAAGTCATAGCTTGGTACATTGCGCTGTAAGGGCAGAGGGTAGAAACAAGCCCTCTGACCAAATTCGTTCTTGCCAATCAAGCCAAACTCAAATGCATGTGTATTTACTTAAAAAAAAGAAATTTACTTAAAAAAGGGAATTAAGGTGAATATAATTACATGTCAAAAGTACAATAGGTAGTCTGAAGAAGGGTCTCGACCCAAAACATCACACATTCCTTCTATTCAGAGATGCTGCCTGCCCCGGTGAGTTACTCCAGCATTTTGTGTCTATCTAGAGCAGTGGTTCTTAACCTGGGGGTCGGGAACCACATGGGGGGTCGTTTGGGGCTTTACCGGGGGACATGAAGAGGTCATAAATAACATATCCACTTGTTGAGCCCATGTTTAGGAACCTAACAAAGGTACATACCACACACAGTGTTTTGTTCGCGTATGCTTGTCGTATGCCAAAAAGGTTAAGAACTACTGCTCTAGAGCAAAGGTAAAGATACAGTGCAGAATATATCTATTCCTTCTCTCCAGAAATGCTGTCCGTCCCGCTGAGTTACTCCAGCTTTTTGTGTCTACCTTCAGTTTGTACCAGCATCTGCAGTTCCTCCTTACATAATTCTCTGCATTTCGGGTAGACGAAGGAATGACTGGAGTGGGAAAGGTCTTTGATTATGTTAATTGTGTTCCCAAGGCGATGTGAAGTGTAGATGGCGTCAGTGTTGGGCAATCTGGTCTACGGGATGGACTAGATGACATCACTAACACTCTGCAATCTGTTGATGTCCAGGACAAATGAATGAATGAATGAATAAGTTTATTGGCCAAGTATTCACATACAAGGAATTTGCCTTGGTGCTCCGCCCGCAAGTGACAACATGACATACAGTGACAGTTAGGAATGACACATAAAACAATACACATTAATAATAAAACATTATTGATTAAACATGTGAATTAAATTTTAAAAAAACGCGGTTCCCAAACCGAGCCATGCTGCAATCCAGCAGTATAATGTAGCTCTGTGTAGCTCCATATGGCTCCTTGGTGGTGGATGTTTTATACCAATGATATAAGGTGTTGCATGAGGAAAGAGAAAGATCGGTGATTCCCTCAGTATTTGAGCATTTTGCAATCAAGACGGACTTACGCAGACAAAATATTGTCATCTTGGATAATTCTGGTGACAAAATAAGTTAATTCAAAACGGCATTTGTTGTATATGTAGGCAAACATATCCTGTGGCCACATGCTTCTTCTTGTTCTTGCATATGGCGGGCACAGCCTAAAGTTGTAGGACAACTTCTTCTATTTGATCTTATTTGATTGTGCACGCCGGGTTGATTGCATTCGTCGAAACAGGGCGGACCACGTGAAGGTTGCAATCTCCCACCCCGGCCACATGCCCAGTCCAGTTAAATCTCTGACCCTTCCTCCCAAAGTAAGGCTGGGGTGGGACCTGGTGATTTTGATGATGCTGGATATCAAGAGGAGGTGCTTTCTCCAATTAAAATGGTCACTCATTAGTGATTTGGTGCTGTGGATTTTACATACAGGTCCACCCCTGATGTTCCAGCACTGTTGGTTGCAGGGCTTTGCTAGATTATCTGTTTTGCCGGACCAACAGAGGTCACGGCCTCTGAGAGGAGTCGTACAGTGCTGGAACAGACCACCTAACCCCCCAGGAGAATCTGATACCGGTCCATGAAGTTGGCTGCAGAAGTCAGCTAAGGGAACGGATCTACTGGCTTCGGTGAGCCGGAGGTCCAAAGCCCTGGTGCAGGGTATGTATTTGAACAACCGATCAGCCACGGAAGTGCCGATGAGGTCGAGATCAGTCGCCTCACCCGGCCTAGGCACCATAATTTCAGGGTGAATTTGGGGGGGAGTGGGGGATTTCAAGTGCGCTCGTGGAATTTTGTCCAGATTAAAGGAGGTGCCGGACCCGTTGCCAGAAGATCAGTGATGGACCCGTACAGTTTGCTGGTTGAACTGAGCCTGAATGTTCTTCAGCTCATGCTGGAAAAACCTCACCAACTTTCAGTGGAATTGTGAATGGAACTGAACGCTGTGAAATGATCCTTGTTTCCTTAAGGGCCTGTCCTACTTAGACGATTTTTTGGGCGACTACAGGCGACTGTCGCAAAATTGTCAACATGTTGAACATTTTTCGCCGACAGTGGTGACAATTTTTGATGTAGTAGGTTGTCGTAGGTGCTGTCGTAAGTTGTCGCTGGCACTCGCCTAAAGAGTCGCCTAAGTGGGACAGGCCCTTTACTATTGATCTTATGGGAAAGAAAAGGTCTTGAAGAATTATCAAAGAAAGTTCAGACCATTATCTCCTGGCAGAGGAACTTGTGTGGAATTAATTGCGAGAGCATTTGAGTTTAGGAGCAAAGAAGTCCTACTGCAGTTGTACAGGGCCCTGGTGAGACAACACCTGCATTACTGTGTGCAGTTTTGTTCTCCTAATTTGAGGAAGGACATTCCTGCTATTGAGGGAGTGCAGCGTAGGTTCACCAGGTTAATTCCCAGGATGGCGGGACTGACATATGATGAAAGAATGGATCGACTAGGCTTGTATTCGCTGGAATTTAAAAGGATAAGATCTTATAGAAACATATTAAATTCTTAGAGGATTGGCAGGGTAGATTCAGGAAAAATGTTCCCGATGTTGGGGGAGTACAGAACCAGGGGTCACAGTTTAACAATAAGGGGTAGGCCATCAGGACTGAGATGAGGAAAAACGTTTTCACCCAGAGAGTTGTGAATCTGTGGAATTTTCTGCCACAGAAGGCAATAGAGGCTAATTCACTGGATGTTTTTAAGAGAAAGTTAGATTTAGCTCTTAGGGCTAAGGGAATCAAGGGATATGGGGAAAAAGCAGGAACGGGGTACTGATTTTGGATGATCAGCCATATACTTCCTTTGTACCATGGAGGGATCCAGGTAGAGAAGGGATTGTCCTTTGCACCCGTTCCCTTTAGATAATTCTGCCAACTTTAATGAAGCACCAGATTATTATGAACACCTGACTAATTTCCTTCAAGATAGCGGGTTTAACATGGCCATGCAGTCTGGTCTGCATGTGTTTCCGGTATTACTCGTTGTGAATAAACATGGGGGGTGGCATGGTGGCACAGCGGGAGAGTTACTGCCTTACAGCGCCAGAGAGCCGGGATCGATCCCGACTACGGGAGCTGTCTGTATGGAGTTTGTACGTTCTCTCTGTGACCTGCATGGGTTTTCCCCGGGTGCTCTGGTTTCCACCCTCACTCCAAAAACGTACAGGTTTGTAGGTTAATTGGCTTGGTATACTGTAAATGTAAATTGTCCCTGGTGTGTGCAGGACAGTGTTAGTGTGCGGGGATCGCTGGTCGGCACGGACTGTTTATGCACTGTGTCACTAAATTAAACTTAACTAAATTAATGCCCTCTGACTCGGCAGACCAGGGTAAAGCAGTTATTCATCAAATTCCATGCATTTGGCTTATGAATGAGATAGTGATACGAGCAAAATAACTTATCCTTTTAATTCACATTGTGGTTGGGCATATCAAGGGATCCTCATGCCAGATTGCATTCATAGTTTATTTTAAGAAGTCTTTAACATCTTTATTTCTATCCTTAAAGTAACTATAGCTTTGCTCATCTGACATTCTCAACCTGGGCTTCCTTGAAAGGCTTGGAATATCAAATTCCACCAGGGAATTGTGGTACATTAAAGATGAAAGAGATCGACTAAGCATGCTTGATAAAACATCAGAGGCAAATCAAAATCAATGGTAAGTACTAGACTATTAACAGCAGAGCACACTGAATTAATTTGTAAAAGATGAAACCACAATAAGTCTCTAGTATAAGGAAGTATTTAAGGTCTAGCCTCTGGGAGCACATCCGTGGAACTATATGTAGTCAATGTAAAGTTCTTAAGACACTGTATCTTCAGGAGGATGCATCAACACAATGCTGCACCATCTTTTTGATTCTGTGGCTTTGCTTGCTATCTTCCTAAAATGGCATTGATCTCCTCTGATGTCCAGGCCTTTTTTGTCTTTTGTTAACTTGAAATTAAATAAAAATGAACGGACTTAGTTCAGTGCAGAGATACAGCATGGAAACGCGCTCTTTAGCCCACAGAGTCCACGCCCACCAGTGACCAGCCGTTCACACTAGTTTTACGTTATCCCACCTTCACATCCACTCCTTGCGCAGGAGGGGTAATTTACAGAAGCCAATCAACCTATAATCCCACATGTCTATGGGATGTGGGAGGAAACTGAAGCACTCGGAGGAATCCCATGCAGTTACAGGGAGAACATGCAAACTCCACACAAACAACCCTTGAAGTCAGGATCGAACCTGGATTTCTGGCGCTATATGAGGCATTAGCTCTTCCGGTTGAACCACCGTGGTTTAATTACTTTGAATAATCGAGAACTCAGATGATGTTGAGCTGTGCAGTGAGTTTCAGATCATTTAGCAAAAAGAATATTTTTCATTCTGCTGAATGTTTTAGAAGAAACTCTTGACGTTAAGTGAAATGGTCATTTCTCATTACAATTGTAAATCCCAGATGTGTTCCACCAAAAGAGACTTCTTTTGAGACAGTAAGTTTTCACATTCACATCGCAGTTCCTACATCAAGTTTAGCACGTGGGCACAGTGTAGTCATTGTATCTCCAGTATGTAGCAGTAGCTGGGAGTCAGCTGCCTCCCACTTTACACAAAGCTGAAAAGATGTGAGGGCGTTAGTTTAGTTTAATTTAGTTTAGAGATACAGCACGGAAACAGGCTCTTCGGCCCACCGAGTCCGCACCGACCAGTGATCCCCCCCCCACACACATTAAAATTACCCGACACACACTACGGACAATTTTACATTTATACCAAGCCAATTCTCTGCCTCAGAGGGCGGTGGAGGCCGGTTCTCTGGATACTTTCATGAGAGAGCTAGATAGGGCTTTTAAAGATAGCGGAGTCAGGGGATATGGGGAGGAAGGCAGGAACGGGGTACTGATTGTGGATGATCCGCCATGATCACATTGAATGGCGGTGCTGGCTCGAAGGGCCAAATGGCCTACTTCTGCACCCGTTGACTATTGTCTATTGTCTAATTAACCTCTAAACCTGGACGTCTTTGGAGTGTGGGAAGAAACCGAAGATCTTGGAGAAAACCCACGCAAGTGATGGGGAGAACGTACAAACTCCGAACAGACAACACCCATAGTCAGGATGGAACCCGGGTCTCTGGCGCTGTAAGGCAGCAACTCTACCGCTGCGCCATCATGCCACATTCGATTTCACAAAACTGACTATTTAAATTACAATAATGAGGACATTGTGATATTTGGAGGATAGTTCCTTGGCTGCTCAAGTCTCTTGGTGAATGAACCAAATGCCTCCCATCTCCCTCACTGAGCTAGTGGTGCAGCTTCCATCACTCTGGCCTTTACTCCCGGATATCAGGCTGACATGGTGACTCTGAGTCCATGCAGGAATCCATGCATTGCTGCATACTCATGCAGAACTCAAAGCATGTTAACACCAGTTGTATTTTGTGGCATATCTTCACACCAAATCTTCACGCGGCCACTTTATAGGCATAACATAAATAAACAACAGAAACTCAGTATTAATGTTTCAATGGTGCTTTCACTATAATGTGCAAACACAGAGTGGAATTCTTTTCTTACATACAGTCCTGTAAAGTATTGCCATAGTTATGCACATCTCCGATTAGCAAAGTGTACAGAAATAGTCTACTGAGCCTTCTTGGGCACTGGTATGTTTGATAGTCTTTCAAAGGAGATAGGAAGCTCAGTTGGCAGAAACGAGAGGTTGAAGATAGGAAGATATTGTCCAGGTTTGTTCAGCATTGTCACCTAGACTGTGTCCACTTGGTAATGTACATTGTGGATGTCCGGGATGCTTGAATTACTACAAAGTTTGACTGAGACGGAGATGTTAAGGAACCTGGCCATTAGCTGCGTTCTGTGTCCTGTCCTGACCCTCCACATGTAGAACACTTCAGAGCAGTGTGCGTATTGCTCCATCTCAGTCGCTCCAGCTTGTTCTGACTAAGTAGGGATTTGGACTTTTCATGCTGCATCCGAAGAATAAGTGGGCTGAAGGAGAAAAAGTTATAACATGTATTTTAATAGGTTCTAAGTCTTAGTCTTAGGCTTTACTAAACTTTAATCCTCTTTGCATTACACAACACAGTTTTAATGACTTATTTATCTTAAATGTTAGTCATTTGCCTAATCGTCTTTCAGGTACTTGCAATAATCCAACTGTTTGCTCAGATTGTAACTGACTGACTAACACATTAAAATGAATGGGTTATTTAATGTCTAGGTGGGTGCCTCCAATTGAGGTGTTTCTATGTGAAGAAGGTAAGGAAATGTATTATGAATTGGAAGAAGTTGTCACTGTTGTGTATGATGCTGCACGGCTTTACTACATATTTTCTGTGTAAAATTCACGTTGATAGTGCACATGGTTTAGATCCGGTGGGAAATGTTTGGGTACCAAACTGTCATTACCCGTGATACACACCCCATTACTGCACACATACTGAATGCATGCCCGGTGCAGTAAGTGGAATGTCACTCGACCCGAAACGTCACCCATTCCTTCTGTCCAGAGATGCTGCCTGTCCCGCTGAGTTACGCCAACATTTTGTGTCTATCTTTGGTGTAAACCAGCATCTGCAGTTCCTTCCTCCACATGCTGTCTGACCCACTGAGTTACCAGAGCTTTTTGTGTCTATAGCCAGCTGTTAAATGTCAGTCAGCGTGCAACACCAATTTGACGTAAATTCTCCAACGTAAATGTGCACTGCTGAAAATATAGGAGCAGGTCGGATACCCACCCACTGACAATTCCTCCTCAGCTTCATTCAAGACCTTGACCTCCCCACCCTGACCCCCATAGGTACGTGGAGAGATCATTCATCATTTTCTGTGACTACCTGAATGATTTCTATTCCTGTAGAATGAAGTCTACTGCTGAGATTCCACATGTAATCTGAGCTTGCCTGGGTTGGTGCACATTTCTACTACCTATAGAGAGTAGTATGGACGGACACTGCTGAGGTTCTGATGTAAACCAGTTGGTCCAGGTCAGGGTGTGCTCAGCTTTCCCCATGTAACAAAACCCAAGACAGAATGGACGGACTACAGAGAATGGTGGGAGGAGAGGAGGGCCAAGGGCTCGCATAGCTTGCCCTATCTATTAATAGATGGCTGAGGACGTCGTTCGAGGTCGCCTGTCGCCGAGGGTGCCGGTCAAAGGTGGGCCATGAGGGTGCCGGAGGAAGGAGGCTCCACCAAGAACAAAGGAGGATCTAGTGTGGGGGAACCACAATGGGGGAACAAAGGAGGACCTTGTGTGCAATACTTTGTAACTTTGTCGGAGCCTTTTGTGTGGCGACACTTTGAATACCTTGGGTGTGCACACAAAGAATATCACCGTGACTTGTCACATGTGACAGTAAACTATTATTGCTTCATTCATTCATTCCTTCATTCATTCCTTCATTCCTTCATTCCTTCATTCATTCCCTTCATTCATTTCATTTGTTCAATCATTCCCTTCCTTCCTTCCTTCCTTCCTTCCTTCCTTCCTTCCTTCCTTCCTTCCTTCCTTCCTTCCTTCGTTCAATCATTCCCTCCCTTCCCTTCCTTCCTTCGTTCAATCATTCCCTCCCTTCCTCCCTTCCTTCCTTCGTTCAATCATTCCCTTCCTTCCTTCCTCCCTTCCTCCCTTCCTCCCTCCCTCCCTCCCTCCCTCCCTTCCTCCCTTCCTCCCTTCCTCCCTTCCTCCCTCCCTCCCTCCCTCCCTCCCTCCCTCCTTCCCTCCCTCCCTCCCTCCCTCCCTCCCTCCCTCCCTCCGCCCGCCCGCCCTTCCGCCCTTCCGCCCTTCTTTCCTTCCTTCCTTCCTTCCTACCTTCCTCCCTTCCTCCCTTCCTCCCTTCCTCCCTTCCTCCCTTCCTCCTCCCTCCCTCCCTCCCTCCCTCCCTCCCTCCTTCCCTCCTTCCCTCCCTCCCTCCCTCCCTCCCTCCCTCCCTCCCTCCTTCCCTCCTTCCCTCCCTCCCTCCTTCCCTCCTTCCCTCCCTCCCTCCTTCCCTCCCTCCTTCCCTCCCTCCCTCCCTCCCTCCCTCCCTCCTTCCCTCCTTCCCTCCCTCCCTCCCTCCCTCCCTCCCTCCCTCCTTCCCTCCTTCCCTCCCTCCTTCCCTCCTTCCCTCCTTCCCTCCTTCCTTCCTTCCTTCCGCATAGATGATCTGGGCTAAAGGGCTATTTCTGAGCCGTTCAACTCTGTGACCCCAGCCGGACTGTTCAGGGATCAATACACTTTAATCTGCCAATTGCCGTATTTGCAGTTAAACCCTCAATTCCTAGTGCTAGTAGTTACTTAGGTGACAGTGGCAAACAATTTTCACACATCTACCTCTTTCCAGGCTGGGGTTGGAGATATGTGCAAAATCTTGCAGTTTGCCATCTAGAGTTGCACAAGGGAGGGAATTACTGATCTATATTAACAAGCGACAACTACAGTACATCTCATTGTCTCCTCACAGAAACCAGCAGAACATTTGGCTTAGTGAGGATTTGTCCAAGGAACTGGTATGTGGCTAATGTGTGTGTGCGTGTGTGTGTGCGTATGTATGTGTGAGTATGTATGTGTGTGTGTGTGTGTTTGTGTGTGTGTGTGTTTGTGTGTGCTTGTGTGTGTGTGTGTGTGTGCTTGTGTGTGTTTGTGCTTGTGTGTGTGTGTGTGTGTGTGTGTGTGTGTGTGTGTGTGTGTGTGTGTGTGTGTGTGTGCACGTGTGTGTGTGTAGTTCTGTGTGTGTGTGTGCTTGTGTATGTGTGTGTATGTGTGTGTGTGTGTGTGTGTGTGTGTGTGTGTGGAACAGTGGAACAGTCGGCGATCTTATATGCAGTGACTTTAGTACTTTAAAATATAATGTTGAAATAAGTCATAAGATACTGGGACAATGCAGCGTAAAGAAATTAAATGGAGCATTTACTGAACTGCGAAATTCTTTATCAGTGAAGTCTTTATCAGGAGTATAAATTTATTCTCCCTTTTATAATAGGCCACATAAGACAAAATGAAAACATCATAGGATTTACATATTCTCCATATAGGATTTATTTTGAAAACCTAAGAATTCACCAGTTATTGAAAATGGAAACTTTGCATCTCAGCATGTTCATGCTCTTGACAATTACATTGTGACACTTAATTCACCTGCGGACTGGCAAGACCCCAAGTTGCTATTTTCTACATAAATTGCAAAAGTCTCTACTTAATAATACATTATAATTTTAGTGGCAAGAAGCTACTGTGGCTTTCAAGAGATCAATAAAACGCATTGTGAATCATGAAAAAGTCCAAGTCAAGGGGACGTTTAGACAATGCATAATATTTATTATTAATTGAATAAAAAGACTCACTTACATTTCACTTTCGATGAATTTTAGTGTAAGTAAAATTGTCTGTTTAATGTGAAGTTGTTTTGAAAGTGTTGAAAGGGATGATAACACGATGAACTAATCTGCCATTGCCTTCAGTCATTGATTTTGTTTATGTATGTGTGAGAGAGTAACTGATCCATTGGTTACTGCGTGATCGCTTCATTTTCCCAAAGTATCTAACTCATGGAATTCAAGGTAATGAGAGATAAGTCTCTTTTAATGAGACATTAGTCTTCCAAACGTATTCAGAATTCGTAACAAAATAATGGGATTTATGATGGTGGTTTACGACCCTGGTTCGATCCTATGGGTGCTGTCTGTACGGTGTTTGTATGTGCTCCCCATAACCTGCATGGGTTTTCTCCCATTTCCTCCCACGCTCCAAAGACCTACAGGTTTGTAGGTTAATTGGCTTTGTTAAAAATTGTAAATTGTCTCTAGTATGTGTAGGATAGTGTTTGTGTGTGGGGATCGCTGGTTGGCGCAGACTCGCTGGGCCGAAGGGCTTGTTTCCTCGCTGCATCTCTAAACTAAAGTAAACCAAACTAAACTAAAAGATGATTATACATACAAGGGGAGAAGTGGTATTAGGCAATGATGTGTAAATAAGTCCATCTCAAAGGAGTTTTCCTGGTCTTATTTCTGCCTAAACTGCGTATCTGAGCTTGTGTACCAGTTCCCAAAACTGGTCTTTTTCCAAACCTAGCCTCCAGTCACCCTCTTGGATCAGGAAGTTCTAGGTAGGGCCTTCAGTGTTGTAATGGAATCAAATAGTTCAGAGGAGGGGAATAAGAAAACCCGCAAAAAGAGGAAACTGCAGCAGCCTCACTCCCTCATTTCACCAGCACTCTCAAATGTCTAAAACATTGTCTCAGTGAAATAAAAAACAAATTCAAAATCATTAAAAAAAAGAACTTAAAAAAACAAAAATACCCAAAGTACATTAATGCCTTTAAATTTCACAAATCTAAACTAATAACCCATAGAAATGAAAAAAATGGAAACAAATTAACTATACTTCTATCCATCTACTATTAGAGACCTCATTTTATTTTGAAAGATTAGAAAGATATTTTACATTAAAAATGAACACTTGCCCAAACCGCTTGAAGACTTTCATTCAAACTATTAAGACCACTCGTGCCTCCTTTTGCGCTGGTGTTGGATTCTCCAGTGAGTGTGGAGCCTAAAATACATGTCATCTTCTCCAAGTTACTCCTCCCATTGCTGAACTCCAATGTGGAATCCAGAGACTGGATAAAGACAAACCAGCAATGGCAAATGACAATGACGACCAATGCAAAGCTGTGGATTTATTTGCTCAGACATGTAAATGTAAAAGTGGACAATGCAACCATGTTTGCGACAGAACCCAAACCTTTATTGAGCATGTTTGGGAACATGGCTTGGGACCACAGCTTGGTTTGTGAACAAGCTCCATCCAAGACCGCAAGAAATTGCAGAGAATTGTGGACGCAGCCCAGACCATCACACAGACCAACCTCTCTTCCATTGACTCCTCGGCAAGGCCAGCAGCATAATCAAGGACGAGTAGCACCGTGGCTACCCCCTCTTCTCCCATCTCCCATCAGGCAAAAGGTATAGAAGTGTGAAAACGCACACCTCCAGATTCAGGGATAGTTTGTTCCCAGCTGTTATCAGGCAACTGAACCATCGTACCACAACGAGAGAGCAGTCCTGAACTACTGAATACCTCATTGAAGACCCTCGGACTATCTCTATCTTTGATTGGATTTTACTGGCTTTACCTTGAACTAAACATTATTCACGTTATTCCCTTTATCATGTGGATGGCTTGATTGTAATCATATAATGTCTTTTCGGTAACTGGTTAGTACGCAACAAAAGCTTTTCACTGTACCTCGGAACGCGTGACAATAAACTAAACTAAACCAAAATAAACATGTGGATTAGTATGGAATTTTATCTGATAAACCTTCTGTTCATAATCTTTGTGCATTTGACCTTTGTGAAGGTGCTGAATCTAAATTATCATTGGATCTGCAGTAAGAAATGGAATGGAAACTGTGTCACCTGAAAATACTGTATCTGATTTGTGGGGTTGAGCTTACTATTCATTTCACTAATTAGGAGAAGGGCTCAGTGAAATTCCAGAATTATCTAGTATTTTGTGACTTTACAGTAACCAATGTCAAAAAACTTAAGGGAACTAACTTAAATAGTGTTGATTCATGCATTACATAGAACTACGGAAACAGACCATTTAGCCAAGTTGATCGGTGCTGGAGTAAACAATTCTGTCATGTCCATATTCCTGGTAATTTTAGATATGAATTTAAGTCCCATGGTAACTTTAATCATAAAGTTTTTGTATCATTAATGTTATGTATGAATGCTTGTGGTCAAATATTGATTTTTGAACTGGAAACCATGAGACAAAATCGATATGTAAAATGAAAACAATTTTAGAAGTTGTGCATTGTCTACAACCTGGACAATGATCGTTTTCATTATCAGCCTAAATCCCCTATTACTACCTGGATAGATAACGCAACCAATTACTTTTCCCCCATAATAATTCCAATCTAATAAAATGCTACGGAACTAAACTAAAATTAGATGTGTTATTTAATGTTTTAAATAGAATAGTTTCAAAATTTGGAGATCTGACATTTATATTGTGTGGAGTCGAGTACTTAACGAATAATGAGGACCTTAACTGACCTATTTAGATGACCAAGGTTGACAGATTAGCATTTGCAAAGGTTAAGAATGAGGCTATTATAAGAGCGCATTGTGTGTAAAGATTGTGGAACTCTTGAGAAATGTTCCTCATTAGAACAGGTTTCCTTTGGTATAAATTGAAAGGGCACAGGTAAGAGAATTAGAAATTGCTTCCACACCTGGACTAATGCTGTTTCATTCATTTGTTAATTTTGCTCAATTTACTTTTGAAACGCTTGAATTTAATTGTATTTGTTTAATATGGTAAGGCCATTTTATAATAAGGCTCTCTGGGATCCATTGTACATTATGGTCCTGATCTTGCTGACAACTGCTGACGTTACTGGATGGAATCAGTTTAAATGGGACCAGTAATTTCCATTATGCAGCAAATTCAAGAGCCCAAGTCCCGATCATAGAACGCTGACTTTGCCAGTCCAGTCTAGCACACGACTCCCAGCTGGTGTAGCCCACTGGTGGAGGATTATCTTTGAGATGCCCCAGCCTTTACACTTGATGACCAACTCTCAGACACATTGATGAGACAGTGAAGGGGGAGGCATATTACTGGTGTATTTAATTTTAGTTTGATTTAGTGTCTTCGTTATTTTCAATTGTTTGAGTTCTGGGGACATAGAAAAATGTTTAAAGATAAAATAAAACAATTTCAAAGTTATTTTCCCCCATGTTTAATAGTTAATAAATAAACCTGAATGTGGTAACTAAGGGTGGTGGGTGTATGGAATGGGCTGCTGGAGGAGGTTAGTTGAGGCAGGGACTATTACAATGTTGATTAAAAATTTAAGACAAATACATGGATAGGATAGGTTTAGAGGGATATGGGACACTTTTTTTGCATATCTTTAATTAATTTGTTCTATATCTCTCCAGATCACCATCTATCTCGTTTCCCTTTCCCCTGACTCCCAGTTTGAAGAAGGGTCTTGACCTGATACTTCATTTATTCCTTTTCTTCAATGATGTTGTCTGACCCGCTGAGTTACTCCAGCTTTTTTGTGTCTATCTTTGGTTTAAACTAGCATCTGCAGTTCCTTCCTGCACAGTGAGTCCTTTATCCCTGGAACTTTTTTCCAGCTGTACAACTGTACACTTGTTGCAACTCCTCAGTTTGAGGTGCAAGTAGTTTCTCATCCCTCATTTCTCCAGGTTGCCCATTGAAGGCAACTTCTTATGGAGGTCTACATGCCTGGACTTTATTTACATCAAATGTGTTCCACCATTTTGGCAAATCTTAAATATATTGAAACCAATTAGAAATACCTAATTATTTAACAATCTGCTCTGCCTTTATAAAATAATGAGTTTTGTTTTTT
Organism: Malacoraja senta; assembly: GCA_038087875.1. Taxonomy (NCBI): domain Eukaryota; kingdom Metazoa; phylum Chordata; class Chondrichthyes; order Rajiformes; family Rajidae; genus Malacoraja; species Malacoraja senta. The sequence continues at coordinate 75,477,094 of CM075978.1, forward strand.
TAGTTTTAGTTTTAAAGATCCAGTACAGAAACAGGCCCTTTGGTCCACCGAGTCTGTGCCGACCAGCGATCCCCGCGCACTAACACTATCCTACACACACTTGGGACATTTTTTTAACATTTATACCAAGCCAATTACCCTACAAAAACCTGTACGTCTTTGGAGTGTGGGAGGAAAAAGAGGATCCCGAAAAAAAACCATGCAGGTCACGGAGAGAATGCACAAACTCCATACAGATATCACCCGTAGTCAGGATTGAACCAGGGTCTCTTGCGTGTAAGGCAGTAGCTCTACTGCTATGCCACCATGCTGCCTGCAATTCATGTATCTGAACAGACTTGTAACTCAGGAAGCACAAAACTGTTTAAATCAATGACTGGAATTATAGTTGCCCAGATGTGAAACATTAAAATATAATTGTCACAACCAGATCTAACATGAATTGCTTATTTGATTTTCCCATAATCCTAATCTTGGATTTCATACATGAGCCATCCTGACTTCAAATTCGTTATTATCTAAATGAGAAAAGAATAACATTCAAAACTCTCCTTCTTCATCAAATGCCGGTTTTGTGAGTAGTTTAAAGCATCACATTTCGTGAAACCTTTTTACGATGCCAATTACTGGAAATAGGGAACAATTTATATAGAAATTATCAGCAATTTTGAATAATTTATTTCAGATATCCTCCACAAAAGCAGAAAGCAGCAGATAATAAGCAAAGATATAATTTGAGTTAGCTGTTAAATATATACTTAAAGCAAAATGGGTTCTCCAGTCCAGAAATATTGCATTTTTCATATTGTTCAATGTCAGTTTAGATCAATTTCTGGAGCTGCACAAATATTCCATAATTAAGATTTTCCTATCAACTTCTAAGATGAAGGAACTGAGGCGTTTTGTCAGAGGGTTGTACACTTCAAGTCCAGGGCTGGCTGGTCCTTGAAGTTGGGTATTTGCTTCATTTGGAAGTTTGCTGAGCCACTAGATGGAGCATTGTCAGTTAAACTGAAGGTGGGTAGGAAAGGAAGTCCATCACAGTTCAAGAAGGAACTGCAGATGCTGAAAAATCGAAGGTAGACAAGAATGCTGGAGAAACTCAGCAGGTGCGGCAGCATCTATGGAACGAAGGAAATAGGCAATGATTCGGGCCGAAACCCTGGCCGAAATCGGGTCTGAAGAAGGGTTTCGGCCCGAAACGTTGCCTATTCCCTTCGCTCCATAGATGCTGCCGCACCCGCTGAGTTTCTCCTGCTTTTTTGTCTACCATCACAGTTCAATTTGTGACCTCTGTGTCATCTTCCAGGCAAATGGTGACTGCCTAGGATGGTGATAGTCATGGTGTGGCCTACAGCTGGAGTGTGTAGATGCTTGTTAGTTCTATACCTCGGGCAGGTTGATTATAGATCCCAACTTGCCTCTGTCCTTTGTACCCCTGTCCTGATAATCTTATCCTTCAACTTCAAACAAGAGATACAAATCTTAGAAAGAGTGTGAAAACCATCAACCAATGACCAATGGTGAGTGGCGTTTCTTGTCTCTTCCACCTTTCCAAAGGATTTCAGAGAATTAGTCTAAATTCAGCAATACAAAGATTGTATGGATGGGAAAAGTGAAAATCAGCAATGGGAAACAACATGTGTTTCTATCTGTCCCTTGTGTGGAAACGTCAGATATTCAGAATCCACTAATGTCAAAATATTGAATGTTGCTTTGGAAGTGAAAGGGTTAAGCTAAAACATTTCTTATTGTGAATTGAGTAGAATGGCAAAATGGCTACACTCCCAGATATAATTTGTCATGGTTACTGATTTTCATTTATTTCACTGATTATGTTGACTAAAATATTTGTGCACAAATGTTTTACTCTTTGGAAAGTTTTCTGTTTTCAGTGCTGTCGCATTAATTGAAACGATTTGTGGTTCATGCATGTGCAATAAGGATAAATAAACTGTGAATTTGATTCACTGTCAAGGCATCTGGTCAGTCCAGTGGGCCAAACCATACTTGCATTTCACTGACGGTTCATAGAGAAATACAGGCAATGTCCCTCTCATTTAGTTTAGTTTAGTTTAGAGATATAGCACGGAAACAGGCCCTTCGGCCCATCGAGTCTGCACCGACCAGCGATCCTCGCACATTAATGAAAACTGTAACGTCCAGGTTCAGGAACAGCTTCTTCCATACAGCCATCAGTCTATTAAACACAACAATGAATAAGATGTGAGCTCTGAACTGCAAAAGACTATTATTATTGCACTATATTTGTTATTTATTGAACTATTTCTTTTTTTCTCTTCCCCCGTTATGTACTATGTTTACATATTCACATATTCTGTTGCGCTGCAGCAAGTAAGAATTTCATTGTCCCATCCAGGATATATGACAATAAAACACTCTGGACTCACTTGACTCTCTTAACACTATCCCACACACACTAGGGACAGTTTACACTTATACCAAGCCAATTAACTACAAACTTGTATGTCTTTGGAGTGTGGGAGGAAACCGAAGATCTCGGAGAAAACCCACACGGTCACGGGGAGAACGTACAAACTCCACACAGACAGCACCCGTAGTCGAGATCGAACCTGGGTCTCTGGCGCTGCAAGCGCTGTAAGGCAGCAACTCTACCGCTGCGCCACCGTGCCGCCCTATGGGTCACCTTGTCTCTGACTTCTGCAGTGCCATTGAGGTGGAGGGCAGATACCGGCTCCCACTTCCCACCACCCTCAACAAGAGCCCACAGGTAGAGCACAAGTTCCCTGTGGGGGTGGAATGCTCTTTACACCAGAAATAGATGGTGCATAAAAAAATACAGGACGGAAAATAGGCCCTTTGGCCCAACTCATCTTTGTCGACCAAGATGCTCATCTACGCTAGTCCTATTTGGCTGTGTTTGGATTTATTATTGTCAAATGTGCTGAGGAACAGTTTGTTTTGCCTGCACGAACAGATCAGATTGACCATACACACATACAATCAGTTCAAACTCAAGTACAATAGAAAGAGCAAATGGGAAGATAAAGTGTACATGATATAGTTCTCAGCATTGTGGTGCATCAGTTGCTTGGCCTACATCATTCAAATCTTTCCTATCCATGAATCTGTCCTAATGCATTTTAAATGTTGTTATTGTACCTGTCTCACCTACTTTCTTAGGCAGCTTGTTTCATGAACACACCATCTTCTGTGTGGAAAAAAAAAGACCCTTTAATTTAAATCTTTCTCCTCACCTTAAATCTATGTCCTCTTGTTTTTCATTCCCCTTCTCTGGGGAGAAAAAGACTATGCTCATTCACCTTATCTATGCCATTCATAATTTTATATACCTCTATAAAGTCACTCTTCAGACATCTATACTCCAGGGAATCATGTCTTAACCTGCCCGATCTCCCCTATAACCGGGGCCTTAAATCAGTTGTCTCAATTTGCTTCACAATTGATCATTTAGTTGGGATCAATAGACAATAGGTGCAGGAGTAGGCCATTCGGCCCTTCGAGCCAGCACCGCCATTCAATGTGATCATGGCTGATCATCCACAATCAGTACCCCGTTCCTGCCTTCTCCCCATATCCCCTGACTCCGCTATCTTTAAGAGCCCTATCTAGCTCTCTCTTGAAAATATCCAGAGAACCGGCCTCCACGGTCCTCTGAGGCAGAGAATTCCACAGACTCACAACTCTCTGTGTGAAATCGCTGACCTCAATTGGATAGGCAAAAGCAGGTTAGGTACATTTATTTGTTAATATTGCTTACTTTCTTGACCATTTGACTTATTTTTTATTAAATAATTGAAGTAGGATTGGTGACCTGAAATGTTAACTTTGGCCATCCCTTTTCACTGATACAACGTATCTTTCTGATTGTTTCAAGCATTTTCTCTTTTTAGTTCAGATTGCTGGTAGCTGCAATGCTTTGAATGCCATTTACTGCTGAGAGTAAGCATGGGTGTGGGAAAATAATGGTGGGTACATTGGTTGTGTGGGGAGGGGAGAGGCCATTTTGTGCTCAGAATACCCCAAAGCTAAATTTATGAAAGTTGATCTAAAATGGTGGTCCCATCAAGGAATGAAGATTATCAATGGAGTACACTGTCTGTGAAGCTCAGCTGTCTTATAGTCTCTTAGATTAATATGGCAAGGGATCTGTTGTTTTTTCCCACTCTAACATATTAGAAAGATTTGATGGGAATAATTTTTATCCAACTCCTGATTTTTCCAAGTGATTTCATGTTCATAAGTTCTAGGAGCAGTATTAGGCCATTTGGTCCATCTAATAGTAGCTTGACTAGTATAGCTGGGACATGTTGGGCCAAAGGGCCTGTTTCCACACTGTGTCATTCTACGACTCTCTGTGGCTCTAAATCTACCCCACCATTAAATCATGGATGATCTATCTTTATTTCTCAACACCAGTCTCCTGCCTTCTCCCCATAACCTCTGACATGCTTACTAATCAAGAATCTGTCAAACTCCACCTTAAAAATATCCATTGACTTGGCCTCCACAGCCGTCTGTGGCAATGAATTCATGCTTTCCTTACTTTAACATTTAATACTTTGAAACCTGCTATGGCAAAGGTTTCTGATCTTCAGATCTGAAATGCTTGTAGCATTATCACTATAATCTTTACAGCGGCCTTTATGATCTCCATGTAATGATGGCAAAACAATCCGCGCTCACTCTTATTGCACTGAAGGTGACAGCACCAACTGGTCTCTGCACACACACACACACACACACACACACAGTGAAACAGATGGGGGAGTCCTTACCTCCAATGCCTGTCGAGTATCTGCTGAGGAAAACATCTCAGTCTCCATGTTGAGCTCCAATTTTTAATGTACTCTTGCCACTGCAGTAGTTACTGCAAATGTTACGCCCTGTTGTATGAAATCTAACTGAGTTTTTATTTGTGTACAAAGACATAATTACTACTGAGCAAACATGTTGGGCCAGAAAATCTAATTTTGATCTGTGAATGTCGTTCCCTCAGAATAGCATTTAAAAATTGGATTATTTTTGAAGTAAGTTTTATTGGTTTTGCAAGGATTGCTTAGGTTAACCCAATGACTTCATGCTTTGTGTGTTAATATTATTGCATGCCTTATAAAAAGTTATGAAAGGATCATTCTGTTTTACTAGATGGACACACAAAGCTGGAGTACCTCAGCGGGTCAAACAGCATCTCTGGAGAAAAGGAATAGGTGATGTTTCGGGTCGAGACCCTTCTCCAGAGATGCTGTTTGGCCTGCAGAGTTACTCCAGCTTTTTGTGTCTATCTTTTGTTTAAACCAGCGCCTGCACATCCTTCCTAAGTCATTTTTTGAACATCTTAGTTTGTTGCTTTCTCTTGGACTGGGCACCAAGTCAGTTTGATGACTTCACTCTCTCACACATCACAGACCATAAGCCACCACAGGGAAACCCATGCACGGAGGCTTCCTCAAAGTCCGCATTGGGCTCCATTCCCCTGTTGCTGATTGTCATGGCTGGGCTTAAGTTATTCAGCTTTGCTAAAGGAAAATGGGATAAGGCCAAACTTGGGACTATACTGGCTTTATCCACCAACCAAGCATGGTGGTTTATGTGTTAAAGAAGGAACTGCAGATGCTGGAAAATCGAAGGTACACAAAAGTGCTGGAGAAACTCAGCGGGTGCAGCAGCATCTATGGAGCGAAGGAAATAGGCAACGTTTCGGGCCGAAACCCTTATGTTGTAGGAAGGAATTGCAGATGCTGGTTTAAACCAAAGATAGACACAAAATGCTGGAGTAACTCAGCGGGTCAGGCAGCATCTCTGGATCTCTGGATGGAAGGAATGGATGATGTTTCAGGTTGAGACAGAAATCCAGAGATCCAGAGATGCTGCCTGTCCCGCTGAGATAGTCCAGCATTTTGTGTCTATCTATAACAATAATAACCCCTATGGTGGTTTATGTACCACATACTGCTGCAGCAATATATGCAAAATATATCATGAATTTAAAATGAGATGAGAACAAAGGATAAATATATTGAAGTGAAGAACATTTGACTATCGTATATCTGTGTTAAAACATGTAAAGCATGTTATTTTTAAAGACTACATAACATCATGGTTAGTGTCACCTTGAATTGCTGTATCGCAGAGCTAGGCCAGTTTTCATCTTATTAATAGATCTGGATTTTAAGGTCATAAGTGATAGGAGCAGAATTAGGCCATTCAGCCCATCAAGTCTACTCCGCCATTTAATCATGGCTGATCTATCTCTCCCTCCTAACCCCATTCTCCTGCCTTCGGCCCATAACCCCTGACACCCGTAGTAAGCAAGAATCTATCTATCTCTGCCTTACAAAAATATCCATTGACTTGGCCTCAATAGCCTTCTATGGCAAAGAAATCCACAGATTCGCCACCCTCTAAAGAAACTCCTCCTCATCTCCTTCCTAAAGGAACGTCCTTTAATTCTCAGTCTATGGCCTCTGATCCTAGACTCTCCCATGAGTGGAAACTTCCTCTCCACATTCACTCTATCCAAGCCTTTCACTATTCAGTAAGTTTCAATGAGGTCTACCCTCATCCTTCTAAGCTCCAGTGAGTACAGGCCCAGTGCCGTCAAAAACTCAATATTTACACACTTATATAAGATTGTCCAAACACTTCCCAGGTCTGCTCAGATTTGTTTCCATTGAAGCCAAGATGTGCTGCAGGTTCTCGGTTATTACAACCATTCCATGCAAGATAATTTGACAGATATGGGTTGAGAGATGAAAATGGGCTGCCCCAGGAAACAGTGATGGTAAAATCCAGTTGCCTGGCCTGTATAGATATTGGATAACGGTGGTGTATTTCTCGTCCCATGCAATTTTCATTACTGCAAGGAGGAACATTTTTCAAAAAGATATTAAGATCTTGATGTCATGTTTACCGTACCATGGCTGCATTACTGCCCTTGACATTCCCACTGTCATTAAATTACTCCAGTAACAGATGCTCTGAAGTTGAAATTTTTGGTATACCAGGTTTTCCCGAATTCAAACGACGAAATACATCTCCAGCTGTGCTGGTCCCTTTAAAATTTAACTAATCATTTGCTATGTAAATTTACCAACCTACTAAAATGCTTAGCTGTTAAATTTTAAGCTCATGGGAGTAGCGCAGCAAGGAAAAAAACACGAGAGCATTCGTTTCCTAGTCCCCAGAGAACAAAAGCCTTGTTCTTTTTAATGTACGGGAAACAAATATTGTCCATCATGGGCATTTCGAACCCAGAGATATGGCAGAATGATGAGTATCCAAGTCTTGGGTTCAAAGATGAATATTGCCTCTAAATGTAGTGCACTTTAAAAAATGGAACGCTTGTCTTCTGCCTTTGTTACTGATGTGGTAATACATGGCTTTTGCGGCAATACAATGTAGAATTAGCCAATGACTGGTTTATTTGACTGAATCTGTGAGCTATTCATGTAATACAATACTGATAGTTTTGAGGTACAGTTTTTGCATGACAATAATAAAGAAGTCAACACTTGGAAAATGTACACATTAATTACCATCTCCGCTACTTTCTATTTTAGGGTGGCTGTTTGTCTCAATGGAGGCTGTTTATATATTTTTTTTTTTTTTTTTTTTTTTTAATTTTTTATTTTTTAGAAGTACGGTAGATTACAGTAATGTACAACACGTATATATTAATACATTTTTTGTACCGCTTCACTTTTTTAAACTTTAAAAAAGAAAAAGAAAGAAGTAAGAAAAGTGAAGAAAGTGCGCAAAGGTTGTGAAGTGCAAAAGAGTGTTGGGAAAAGAAAGCCCCTTAGAAAAGAGGTTAGAGAAGGAAGTAAAGTTAGAAAATAGACCCTAGAAAAAAAAGAGAAAGAAAGAAGGAACAATCGCTCTATTATGACTCTTATACCATACTTCATAGAGAAGGAACTACCAACCAAGTCTATTTTTATTTTACCTCCCATTACCAGGTCCAGATACCTTTTATTTATTTATTTGTTTTTCTAAATTACTATTGCACCTCATGCTTGTAATAGGTCCAAAAACGTAGACCACGTCTTTTGAAATTGATCTGCTTTGCCTACTAGGAGGAATCTCATCTCTTCCAGATGTAATGTTTCCAACATATTTGATGTCCACATTTTTATTGTTGGTGTGGGCGCATTTTTCCAGAATTTAAGTATAAGCTTTTTTCCCATTATTAGCCCATAATTGAGTAAATTCTTCTGATACACGTTTAATTCAGGAATACCTTCCGATATTCCAAAAATAATCCATTCTGGTTTTGGTACCAGTTTTATTTTGATTAATTTTGAAAAAATATCAAATATTTCAAACCAGAATTTTTGGATTTTTGTACAAAAAACAAAAGAATGTGCTATGGTAGCTTCTTGACATATACATTTATCACAGATTGGTGAGACGTTAGGAAAGATTTTATTTAGTTTGGTTTTTGAATAATATAATCTATGTAATGTTTTAAATTGGATAAGCGTATGTCGTACGTTGATCGAGCATTTATGCACCTGTAATAAATGATTATCCCAACTCTCTTTTGAAATTTTTATACCTAGATCTTGTTCCCAATCTCTTCTAATTCCATCTGTTGTGGGTATTTCTATATTTAAAATGATATTATATAAGTATGATATTAAATTAGCTGATTCCGCCTTTGTCTTCATTGCTTCATCTAGTAAGTCGGAAGGCATATTATAATAATCTTTTGTGTGTGTTTTCAAATAGTCACAGATTTGTATATATTTAAAATATTGATTATTTTTCAAATTATATTTCAGTTGTAGTTGTTGGAATGATAGTAATTTTTCTAATTCATACAGATCTTCGAGCGTTTTAATTCCCATTCTTTCCCATTGTATAAATGCTTTATCTATGATTGAAGGTTTAAACGATGGGTTATTGACTATTGGTATTAAGAGAGATAGGTTTCTTAATTTTAGATTCTGTTTTATTTGCTTCCATGTTCTAATAGTGCTATATATAATTGGATTTTTATTATAATTTTTATTATTCAAGTTTATTGGAGAGAGAATAATCGCTCCTATATTATTCGGGGAGCATTCCCCTTTTTCCATTATAATCCAGTCCACCTGCTGGGCAGAATTGTCCAGCAGGTGAATCATATTTTTAATATTTACTGCCCAGTTATAATACATAAAGTTAGGGAGCGCTAGACCCCCCAACTCTTTTCGTTTGTTAAGGTGTGTTCTTTGTATTCTGTGGGATTTGTAATCCCATATAAAATTTGTAATGTCTGAGTCCAGTTTTTTGAAAAACTTTTTTGGGAGATATATAGGTATTGATTGAAATAGGTAAAGGATTTGTGGTAAGAAAATCATTTTTATAGCATTTATCCTACCTATTAAGGACATCGGAAGTGTTTTCCAAAATTTAATCAGATTATTTAATTTCTTAAGTAGGGGATTATAATTAGCTTTAAACATATCATGGTAATTTCTAGTAATCTCAATTCCTAAATATTTGAATTTTTCCATAGCTATTTTAAAAGGGAATTTCCTGAGATGTGTTGAATCTTTTGGTTTAATCGACATAATTTCACTTTTGTTCCAATTTATTCTATATCCTGAAAAGGATCCAAAGTCCTCAATTAAGTTTAATATATTTGGTATACTAATTTGTGGTTTTGTGATGTACAGTAGTACATCATCAGCATATAGGGATAGTTTGTTGTTTGAATATTTTGTGTTATAACCGTGAATATTCGAGTGTGTTCTTATTTTTTCAGCCAGGGGTTCAATTACCAAAGCAAATAACAGCGGTGATAGTGAACATCCTTGTCTGTTGCCCCTAGATAATTCGAATTTTGAAGATAATATATTATTAGTTAGTATTCTAGCCGTAGGTTTGTTATATAGTAGTTTTATCCATGCAATAAAGTTTTCTCCCAATTGGAATTTTTGCAATACTTTGATCATATAGTCCCATTCTACTTGATCAAACGCTTTTTCTGCGTCCAGTGAGATGATAGCTAACTCTTGGTCATAAGATTTATGTGAATGCATTATGTTAAGCAAACGTCTCAAATTATTAAATGAGTGTCTCTTAGGTATAAATCCTGTTTGATCCTCATGTATTAGTCTACTAACATACTTGCTTAATCTATTGGCTAATGTTTTTGCTATTATTTTCTGATCCGTATTTAACAAAGCAATAGCTCTATATGATCCTGGTTCTTCTATATTTTTATCTTTTTTAAGTATTAATATGATCGTTGATTCCGCTAGTGTTTCAGGTAGGTTTTGCTCTTTATAAGCATATGTATACATTTTTTGTAATCGTGGAGTAACTATATCATAAAAAGATTTATAAAATTCATTACTGAATCCGTCTGGTCCTGGTGTTTTTCCATTTTTTAGTGTTTTTATTGTGTCTTCTATCTCCTTAGAAGTAATTTGTGCTCCCAGTTCCTCTTGTTCCCTGCGTTCTAATTGTGGTAGATTACAATTATCTAAAAATTCTGAGATTTTATTATTGTCTATTGACGTTTTAGATGTGTATAGATTCTGGTAAAATTGAGCAAATCTTTTATTAATATCCTTGGGTAGTGTTAATACTTCCCCTCTATCTGATTTAATCTTTAATATTGCATTCTCTTTTTCCCGTTTTTTAAGTTGTCGTGCTAGAAGTTTGTGGGGTTTGTCCCCGAATTCGAAGTGTTCTTGTTTTGTGATTTGAAATAATGTTATAACTTTCTCTGACAGTAATTTATTTAACTGAAATTTCAGTAGTAGTATTTTATTATGTTTATCCATAGTTGGGTCTTTAGCATTATCTATATCTAACTGTTTTATTTGATCTTCTAAGTGTCTTTGTTCATTCTTATTCTTTTTATTTTGATAAGCTTGAAATGAAATAATGACTCCTCTTATAAATGCTTTGAAGGATTCCCATAATAACGTGGGGGATATCTCTGGTGTATCATTTAACTCAAAAAATAGATCCATCTGTTTTTTTAGATAGATACTCCCTTGAGGGTCTTTTAAAATTTGTGAGTTAAACCTCCAGAACGGTTTATTCATAGACATTCCTTCTAGTTTTAGAACAAAAGTTAACGGAGAATGATCTGAGATCGCATTAATATGATATTTAGGATTCAAAGATTGCGAGATTAATTTTGTATCCACTAGAAAATAGTCTATCCGTGAATATGTTTTATGCACCATTGAATAAAACGAGTAATCCCTTCCCGTCGGGTTTGCAATCCTCCATACATCTGTTATATTTGTGTTTTCCATATATGTGTGTAAGAGTTCACTGGTTTTAGATTTCGTCTGACCTTTTTGTTTTTGCATCGATTTATCTAAATAAGGATCTAAAACACAATTAAAATCTCCTCCGATTATAACATTTTGATAATTAGATTCTGCAATTATATTCAGAATTTTATTAAAAAATTGAGGGTTATCAAAGTTGGGCGCATATATGTTTACCAGCGTGATTGGCATATTATTGATCTCCCCTGCTACTATAAGATATCTCCCTTCCTTATCTAAAATAGTGTTCTTTGATTTAAATGGAATTCCTTTACGAATAATAATTGCAGTACCTCTAGATTTAGAGGTAAATGAAGAGTGAAATGTTTGGCCTATCCAGTTCGCCCTCAGTCTTGTCTGATCTTGCTGTTTAAGATGTGTTTCCTGTAGAAACGCTATGTCCGTGTTGTATGATTTCAACTGAGCTAGTATCTTGCCCCTTTTAATAGGTTCATTAATCCCCCTTATATTCCAACTACATAATGTGATTCCTCCTATTTTCTTTTGATTGTCGTCATGCATTTTTACCAATTTTAATGACCTTAATTATTGTGGTGCGTTCATACCTCCGGACTCTGGTTATTTTGGGAGTATTTCTATTATAGACTTCCTTGGTAGTTCTCCTGCGCGATTGTCCTTGAAGAAAAAACACACAGATGTGACATATTGTGATTAAAAAAAAATATATATATAAATCAAATAAATTTACGGTGTCTAAAATTTCAACACCGTAGTGAGTGGCCCACTCGTCTGTGGGGTACGACATCCATAACGCTTCCGGCGTAGTTGGTATAAAGTTAGCCCCGCTGTATTTCTTACCCAAAATCTATGGGGTCATTACCGTTTCCAATTCAGTTCTATTTCACCCAGTTACAATTTATATATATGTCAAATGTATTCGATTCCATATCCTACTCACTCTTTATCTCTTAACTATTTTAAAATGAATTTAGTATTGTTAAAGTGAGCGGTTTACTGAGTGGATTAACCGGAGTCAGGTTCCTGGAATTGTGCCAGGTGCCTGATCTCTTCTCCTCTCCACGAGCTGCGAACATAGGTGATAACTGCTGTCTGCGTTATGACGCAGGCACCACAGTTTTATCAGTTTCAAATATTATTTCTATATTAGTATTGTTAATTATTAATTATGATTAATTCTCAGCATTTTGTAAAACTATATAAGCCGTATATATTTTTCATATCAACCTCGAGTGTATATTATCTCTTAACTATTTTAAATTGATTTTAATATTGTTAAAAATGAGCTGTTCGCTGGAAGGGTTAACGGGAGTCTGGCTCCTGGAGTTATGCCAGGTACCCGGTCTCCCCCTCCCTCCACTCTCGAGCTGCATAGCACTTGCTGTTATCTGCTAAACAGAGCAGACTGCACATTTTTTATCTATTTCAATTGCTATTTCTATATTAGTATTGTTAATTGTTAATTATTATTAGTTCTCAGTTTTTTCAGTTTTTTATAAACAATATAAGCCATGTGATGTTTTTCACTCTCAGCCCAGCAGTTCGTCCCGTTATCAGGTTTTCCTCGTTTGAGCACGTAGTGTCCTTGAATTACATAGCACAATGTTCCAGCGAAGATAATAATGTCTAGCCACGTCTCACTAAGAATCTGTTGCTTGAAGTCAAATAAAAAATAAAAAATCAGTTAATTCACTTTCCTTGTAATATTCTTGTTGGAAGAATAAGCAAGTTCATTTGTTCATGTCGTCTTGGTTTTCAGTCTCCAGTTGATGCAGCCTTAGTCGCGATTTCTTGAGCGTATTTGAGAGATTCATCCGAATTAGTGAATGTTTTTGACACTCTGGCCTCTGATCCTAGACTCTCCCATGAGTGGAAACTTCCTCTCCACATTCACTCTATCCAAGCCTTTCACTATTCAGTAAGTTTACCCTCATCCTTCTAAGCTCCTTCTAAGCTCCAGTGAGTACAGGCCCAGTGCCGTCAAAAACTCAATATTTACACACTTATATAAGATTGTCCAAACACTTCCCAGGTCTGCTCAGATTTGTTTCCATTGAAGCCAAGATGTGCTGCAGGTTCTCGGTTATTACAACCATTCCATGCAAGATAATTTGACAGATATGGGTTGAGAGATGAAAATGGGCTGCCCCAGGAAACAGTGATGGTAAAATCCAGTTGCCTGGCCTGTATAGATATTGGATAACGGTGGTGTATTTCTCGTCCCATGCAATTTTCATTACTGCAAGGAGGAACATTTTTCAAAAAGATATTAAGATCTTGATGTCATGTTTACCGTACCATGGCTGCATTACTGCCCTTGACATTCCCACTGTCATTAAATTACTCCAGTAACAGATGCTCTGAAGTTGAAATTTTTGGTATACCAGGTTTTCCCGAATTCAAACGACGAAATACATCTCCAGCTGTGCTGGTCCCTTTAAAATTTAACTAATCATTTGCTATGTAAATTTACCAACCTACTAAAATGCTTAGCTGTTAAATTTTAAGCTCATGGGAGTAGCGCAGCAAGGAAAAAAACACGAGAGCATTCGTTTCCTAGTCCCCAGAGAACAAAAGCCTTGTTCTTTTTAATGTACGGGAAACAAATATTGTCCATCATGGGCATTTCGAACCCAGAGATATGGCAGAATGATGAGTATCCAAGTCTTGGGTTCAAAGATGAATATTGCCTCTAAATGTAGTGCACTTTAAAAAATGGAACGCTTGTCTTCTGCCTTTGTTACTGATGTGGTAATACATGGCTTTTGCGGCAATACAATGTAGAATTAGCCAATGACTGGTTTATTTGACTGAATCTGTGAGCTATTCATGTAATACAATACTGATAGTTTTGAGGTACAGTTTTTGCATGACAATAATAAAGAAGTCAACACTTGGAAAATGTACACATTAATTACCATCTCCGCTACTTTCTATTTTAGGGTGGCTGTTTGTCTCAATGGAGGCTGTTTATATTTTATTGCTATTCATGTTTCGTGCTTTGGGCTTCCCTGGTAAGACCAGTTCTTATTGCACATCTCTGACTACCCTTGATGGCTTCCTGGGTCGTTTCAGAATCAACCACATGACATCTGAAGTCGTACACAGGCCAGGCTAAGTCAGCATGGCAGGCATCCTCCCCAGATGGACTTCAGTCGACCAGATGTGCTTTTATGACTAAAGATGGACACAAAATGCTGGAGTAACTCAGTGGGACTGGCAGCATCTCTGGAGAGAAGGAATGGGTGACGTTTCGGGTCGAGACCCTTCTTCAGACTGAGCTTTAATGACTGTCTGGTATTATTTAGCTGTTTCAGCTTTGCTAGCTGCTGTCCACAGTATATCTGTTTATTTGCAGAATTTAGATTCCACAGTTGTCATGCTGGGATTTGAACTCGACCTCCAGCCTTGCAAGGAATAAAGTCCAAGCCTAGCCAAACTCACCATGTATCTCAGGCCCTCGAGTCCTGGCAACATCCTCTTAATTCTCCTCCACACTCTTTCCAGCAGGGTGACTAAAACCGAACAAAATATTCCAAGTGCGGCCTCGCCAACATCTTGCATAACTGTAACGTAACATCCCAACTTCTGTTAAAAAAAAACCCAACACAAAGTGCTGGAGTACCTCAGCAAGTCAGGCTGCATCTCTGGAGAACATGAACAGGTGACGTTTTGGGTTGGGGCCCCTTTTCAGGCTGAATAGTAATATCACTTTCCCTTCATGAGATCACCCTTCAAATGGTTTGTATTCTTTTTTTAAAGATAACTTTTTTTTAAGACACCATGTAAATTAAGATGGGTGACAGGCAGTCGGCGTGGACTAATTGCTCAATGGCTGTCTGCATGGGCGTGAATGGCCATCTTGGGCACAAAGGTGGACGTATGTGAGGGAACCCCAGTTACTTTGCTCCCTTCCCTGCAAAGATCGGGAATGAAAGGCAACCAAAGCTGAGCGGCAGGAGGACTCTCTTAAACCTCTGCAGGTGTACAGTGGAGAGCATATTGACTGGTTGCATCATGGCCTGGTTCGGCCCAACTTGAATGCCCAGGAACGAAGAAGACTGCAAAAAGACTGGACACTGCCCAGTCCATCACCAGCTCTGACCTCCCCACCATCGAAGGGATTTATTGGAATTGCTGCCTCAAAAAGGCAGCCAGCATCATCAGAGACCCACACCACCCTGGCCACACACTCATCTCACCACTGCCATCGGGAAGAAGGTACAGGAACCTGAAAACTGTTAACATCCAGGTTCAGGAACAGCTTCTTCCCTACAGCCATCAGGCTATTAAACACTACATTCTCAAAAAGCTCCAAACTACATAGATTATTATTGTTATTATTGCACTTTTATTGTTTTTGTGTGTGTGTACGTATGTGAGTGTGTGTGTGTATATATATATATATATATATATGATCTATATATATGTGTATTTGTGAGTATGTGTGTATATATACACACACTGAACTTTTTTTCTCTCTTGTTTATTATATTGTTTACCATGCTTACATATTCTGTTCCGCTGCTGCAAGTAAGAATTTAATTGAAGATAGACCAAAATGCTGGAGTAACTCAGCGGGACAGGCAGCATCTCTGGAGAGAAGGATTGGATGATGTTGCGGTTCGAGACCCTTCTTCAGACTGATGTCAGGGAAGTGGGCGGTACAGAGATAAAATGTAGTCGGAGACAGTAAGCGTGGTCGGAGAACTGGGAAGGGGAGGGGATGGAGAGAGAGAGAGGGAAAGCAAGGGCTACTTGAAGTTAGAGACGTCAATGTTCAAACTGCTGGGGTGTAAACTACCCAAGCGAAATATGAGATGCTGTTCCTCCAATTTGCGCTGGGCCTCACTCTCAACAATTTCATTGTTCTATCTGGGATATATGACAATAAAACACTTGACATGACACCTTCAGATGCTCAGGGAGGGGCTGCCATGGACCAGTGACTCAACAGGGCCACAGAAAGGAGAAGTCATCCAAGGAGACCCCTGGCTGCCTGCCTGTATTTGCAGATGACACAAAGCTGGGTGGATTTGCAGATGACACAAAGCTAGGTGGCAGTGTGAACTGTGAGGAGGATGCTATGAGAATGCAGGGTGACTTGGACAGGTTGGGGGAGTGGGCAGATGCATGGCAGATGATGTTTAATGCAGATAAATGTGAGGTTATCCACTTTGGTAGCAAAAACAGGAAGGCAGATTACTATCTAAATGGCTTTGTTGGGAAAAGGGGAAGTACAACGGGATCTGGGGGTCCTTGTACATCAGTCTATGAAAGTAAGCATGCAGGTACAGCAGGCTGTGAAGAAAGTGAATGGCAATTTGGCCTTTATAACAAGCGGAATCGAATATAGGAGCAAAGAGGTCCTTCTGCAGTTGTACAGAGCCTAGTGAGACCACACCTGGAGTATTGTGTGCAGTTTTGGGCCCCTAATTTGAGGAAGGAAATTCTTGCTATTCAGGGAGTGCAGCGTAGGTTTACAAGGTTAATTCCCGGGATGGTGGGACTGTCATATGCTGAGAGAATGGAGCGGCTGGGCTTGTACACTCTGAAGTTTAGAAGGATGAGAGGGAATCTCAATGAAACATATAAGATTGTTAAGGGCTTGAACACGCTAGAGGCAGGAAACATGTTCCCGATGTTGGGAGGGTCCAGAACCAGGGGGCACTTTTCAAGAATAAGGAGTAAGCCATTTAGAACGGAGACGAGGTAACACTTTTTCTCACAGAGAGTGGTGAGTCTGTGGAATTCTCTGCCTCAGAGGGCAGTGGAGGTGGGTTCTCTGGATGCTTTCAAGAGAGAGCTGGATAGGGCTCTTAAAAATAGTGGAGTCAGGGGATATGGGGAGAAGGCAGGAACGGGGTACTGATTGGGGATGATCAGCCATGGCTCAAAGGGCCGAATGGCCTACTCCTGCACCTATTGTCTATTGTCTATTGTCTATTGTCTGATAGTTTGCCTCGTATATTAGATGTTTTTTTGCCAAAGAAGCCTGGCAGGTTTCAGCAGTACGCACAGTAGGCAGCGCACAAAACATTCAGAGAAACGGTTGCTATCGCAGGCTTACTCAAAACTGATATTAAACACAATTGGAAGATCAATAATCGCTAAGTGCTCCACAGGTGGGATACAAACAAGAAATGAAGAAACAAATTGTGTGCGTTAGGAATGGAGGCAACCATAGCTTCTTGCAGATGACAGCATGAATCTCCTTTAAGTATAGCGGGGTTGATGTGATGTGCTGGGATTGTTTGCTGATGAATTTGCTCTTGACCTATCTTGGCATCCACTTCATTATTCAGTCATATCGAGCCCTCAATATGTGATCCAGCACTAATTAAGAGCTCACGGTTTCCAGGATGGGTTATGGTGTCTTGCTAAAACCGTTGAAAGGCCTGTAGAAACCATTTGCTGGAGAGAATGATTATGACAATAACGTTTTTATATTCGCCTGGAGCACAGGTTTGAGAGAGAAAATAATTTTGCTTCATAGTCAAGGTTTGCCGTATGCAGTGGGTGCATTGATTGTAGAACCAACAGCGATTCCCTCTGCCTGACATTTTGTGAGGCCTTCCTCACGGATGGGAAGTCCAGCATTATCTTTGGAGGATGTTTACGAAGTGTCGACTCTCTGTACATTTTCAGAGGATCTCTAATTTCATACAAAAATTAGTTTAATTCACCTTAGAGGTTAGTTTAGAGATGCAGTGCGGAAACAGGCCCTACAGCCCACGGAGTCCGCGTCGATCAGCGATCCCCACATTAACACTCTCCTACACACACTTGGGACAATTTACTATTTTTACCAAGCCAATCAGCCTACAAACCTGTACGTCTTTCGAGTGTGGGAGGAAACCGTAGATCGCGGAGAAAAACCACGCAGGTCACGGGAGAACGTACAAACACCGTATATAGAGCGCCCGTAGTCAGAATCAAACCGGAGTCTCTGATGCTGTAAGGCAGCAACTCCACCGCTGCGCCATCGTGCCGCCGTTTGCACTCCTCATGGTAAACAATTGTTAGCATGAATACTGCCAAGTGTTTCCTCCATTTATTTATGTTCTATTTAATGTTCTAACTTTGTAGCAAAGTGCAAACTGAAGCAGCTAATTTCCTTGACATTCCTGATACTTTACAAGGAAGACTTTATGAAAATAATGTTTCCAACAAACCATCACCACACGAAACATCAACATGTATTCATAACCACAAAGGACTCCAGTGTGAGTATCTGTGCATCTGCTGTATGTTCCTGCAGCTTCCATCAGGGCTCCTGAATGCTGGAACCAGCCATACACAACAGGAGCAAGCAGATGTTAACAAGAGGAGGAAGATGTAGGTTGCTGAGTGCATCTGAAGAGGCTGATGTTAATTCATTGTTAAGGAGAGCTCGACAAAGACAGATAAAGTTAGCTTTCCTTTCATTAGGGCTCACTAACTTGTATAATAACCCAGTGTATTGATGTGAAACATCCTGCCACACAATATTTTGTTACATTAGTGCAGTTTGAGGAGGTTTCTTGCAGCTAGTATTCTGCTACTTTTTTGTCATCTTTCTTCAGAGGCGCCTCAACAATCAGCAGGGTGACCTTTAGACTTTAGAGATGCAGCGCGGCAACAGGCCCTTCGGCCCACCGAGTCTGCACCAACCAGCGATCGCCCCGTACACTTCCACCATCCTACACGCTAGGGGCAATTTACAATTTTTACCGAAGCCAATTAACCTACGAGCCTGTACGTCTTTGAAGTGTGGGAGGAATCCGGAGAAAACTCACGCGGTCACGGGGAGAACGTACAACCTCCATACGGACAGCACCCCTAGCCAGGATCGAACCCAGGACTCTGGCGCGGTAATGCTGCAACTCTGCCGCTGCGCCACCCGTGCCATCCTAATGACTGCTAAAGTGTTAGACCTTTGCTGCAGTTTGTGACCATGTACATCAGTAGCACTGGCACATATAAGACTGTCCAAGAGATTTAGACAGTGAATTAGAGATAAGAACACTGGATCAGCGGGATGAGAAAACTAACTTCCATTAGATGACTGACTCCAGATGCTGCACGCATTGATTTAACACTGACTGGTTCTCCATTGATTGCTGGTGGATTTCCATCACCCTTAAACATAGTCATTTCAGAGTGTGCAAAGTACCTCACGAGGTCTATAGGTGAGTTAGAGGTGCAGTTTAGTTTAGTTTTTTAGTTTAGAGATACAGCGCGGGAACAGGCCCTTCGGCCCACCCAGTCCGCCGAAGGGCCTGTTCTACATCTCTCTACATCACCGTCTATATCTCTCGTTTCCCTTTCCCCGGACTCTCAGTCCAAAGAAGGGTCTCGACGCGAAACGTCACCCATTCATTCTCTCCAGAGATGCTGCCTGGCCTGTTGAGTTACTCTAGCTTTTTGTGTCTACCAATTTTCTCCAGAGATGCTGCTGAAGTGCATCTGAAGAGGCTGATGTTAATTCATTGTTAAGGAGAGCTCGACAAAGACAGATAAAGTTAGCTTTCCTTTCATTAGGGCTCACTAACTTGTATAATAACCCAGTGTATTGATGTGAAACATCCTGCCACACAATATTTTGTTACATTAGTGCAGTTTGAGGAGGTTTCTTGCAGCTAGTATTCTGCTACTTTTTTGTCATCTTTCTTCAGAGGCGCCTCAACAATCAGCAGGGTGACCTTTAGACTTTAGAGATGCAGCGCGGCAACAGGCCCTTCGGCCCACCGAGTCTGCACCAACCAGCGATCGCCCCGTACACTTCCACCATCCTACACGCTAGGGGCAATTTACAATTTTTACCGAAGCCAATTAACCTACGAGCCTGTACGTCTTTGAAGTGTGGGAGGAATCCGGAGAAAACTCACGCGGTCACGGGGAGAACGTACAACCTCCATACGGACAGCACCCCTAGCCAGGATCGAACCCAGGACTCTGGCGCGGTAATGCTGCAACTCTGCCGCTGCGCCACCCGTGCCATCCTAATGACTGCTAAAGTGTTAGACCTTTGCTGCAGTTTGTGACCATGTACATCAGTAGCACTGGCACATATAAGACTGTCCAAGAGATTTAGACAGTGAATTAGAGATAAGAACACTGGATCAGCGGGATGAGAAAACTAACTTCCATTAGATGACTGACTCCAGATGCTGCACGCATTGATTTAACACTGACTGGTTCTCCATTGATTGCTGGTGGATTTCCATCACCCTTAAACATAGTCATTTCAGAGTGTGCAAAGTACCTCACGAGGTCTATAGGTGAGTTAGAGGTGCAGTTTAGTTTAGTTTTTTAGTTTAGAGATACAGCGCGGGAACAGGCCCTTCGGCCCACCCAGTCCGCCGAAGGGCCTGTTCTACATCTCTCTACATCACCGTCTATATCTCTCGTTTCCCTTTCCCCGGACTCTCAGTCCAAAGAAGGGTCTCGACGCGAAACGTCACCCATTCATTCTCTCCAGAGATGCTGCCTGGCCTGTTGAGTTACTCCAGCATTTTGTGTCTATCTTTGATATAAACCAGCATCTGCAGTTCCTTTTTATACTATCATAATTCAAATCGTCTGTTCCATTTTCAAGGTTGCAGGGATCCCCAAGCTGAATAGTAGTTTCAAAAGTGATGAGAGTCCACATTGGGTTTTCTTCTTTTTTTTGTATGTGAATTGTGTGAAATGTGCAGTCTCTATAATGAAAATGGGATACAAAATCTTTGTTGTAGGAAATAGCAAGAGTGGTAGTCGCATATGAGCAGGAAGGAACTGCAGATGCTGGTTCAAACCGAATGTAGACACAAAAAGCTGGTGTAACTCAGCGGGACAGGCAGCACCTCTGGAGAGAAGGAATTGGGTGACCCTTCGTCATCCCTTGCTCTGGTTTGTCTGTAACAACGCGGCAGCTTTGTTGCATTCCTGCTCGAGCTGAAGGGGCCAAAATCCTCGCTGCCGTGCAACCTGGACTCTTATGGCAGGTGTTGTTACTAACTTTAACTCTTTTCTGAAGGCTTTCAAAAACTTTGTATGAAAGGTGCAACAGCATTCTCTAAAATTTGCATGAAGAATCAGAACAGAGAGTGGACCCGGAGTGAGTGTTCAAAAGATGTTACGCGGATAGGAAATATTTGGATGGAAATAGGCCAAGCACAGACATGTGGGACTAAGCTTGGTTCGGCAACATGTTCAGCATGGATGAATTGGGCCCACGAGACTATTTCTGTGCTCTATAGCTCCATGCCTCTCTGAAGTTTTTACTGATGGGCACGATTCATTCTTTCAAATGTCCTCTGCATTGCCAAAACTAAATGATCAATGCTGCAGGAAAAGGCACTCTACACTGCCCAAGTGGCAGCAGTGCATTGTAAACAACAGTTCTCCCCGCTGAATCCTGCAGTCATGAGGCTTTGCTGTCGTTTTAAGCAGTTGCACGCATTTCCCTTGTCCCAGCCCCCATTGTACCTTGAAGAAATCTCAGCTAACCCAGTAACTGACACAGGTGTAAAAATATCAGCCTATTCTGCAAGGCAGGCAAATTATGTGTTTTTGCTGTGTTTTATCATGTACAATTGGTCGGCACAGGTGACACGCTGATCAGGTGTACCTGCATAATCACTCCAAAAATACATGCCATTTTGAATAATTCCACCCAAAATCCTGCAGCTTCAACTTAATCGCTGTGAGTAACACATAAATCATACGTGAATATAAATCAAGGCTCAGCTGTGCAGGATTGGAGGACGCATTGTTTAATTTTATTGCTGTGGGAGTATTTTTTTCAAAATAGAGACAGTCTTGTACATGTAGAATGCTGGACGTAAATTAACATTTTTAGAATTTCATGCTGTTGATATTCTGAATCTTCTGTAACCGGCAAATCAAACCAGTCTTTTTTAAAAATGAATAAATCATCTTATTATTAGTTTGCTACCTTTTAAAAAAAAGAAAAGATGGTTAATAGAAATTGTGAATCTTGCTAATTAAGATTTAA
The DNA here is from genome assembly GCA_038087875.1 of Malacoraja senta. Taxonomy (NCBI): domain Eukaryota; kingdom Metazoa; phylum Chordata; class Chondrichthyes; order Rajiformes; family Rajidae; genus Malacoraja; species Malacoraja senta. The sequence goes on from CM075978.1 coordinate 75,499,339, forward strand.
CATTTAAGATAAAATCCTTTTACAGGTATTTGCTTCCAAACCTATGCGATGATTCAGTGTCATCTCTGCATTCCCATCTCAATTTAAATCCTGTAGTAGTGGACGTTATGCTCTAATTGAAAGCATATTCTCCATACCTTGATCAGGGATTGAAAGCAAACAGGGTTAAGGAAAATGGATGTGAGGCCAAACGAAAATTGGAGGAACAGCACTTCATATTTTGCTTGGCCAGCTTACAACCCAGCGGTATGATTTTTGATTTCTCTAACTTCAAGTAAACCTTCTCTCTCCTTCCCTCCCCGTCGTACTAGTCGTCGTCGTACTAGTTTTACTGTTGTCCCGCTGAGTCTCATTGACTGTAACTTGTTTTCACCTAGCTAACAATGGCCTGTTTCTTATATTATGGTTACTTTTTTGCATATCTTTCATTCGTTTGTTCTATATCTATCTATATCACCCTCTATATCTCACATTTTCCTTTCCCCTCACTCTCAGTGTGAAAAAGGGTCACAACCCGAAACGTCACCTATTCCTTTTCTCTAGAGCTGCTGTCTGACCCGCTGAGTTACTCCAACTATTTGTGTCTATCTTAAGGAAACTGGAAGGCTTTTAAATGCCAATAAGTGTCAAACATTAAACAGTCAGTTGGCTGTTGATATTTTGTTTTAAATCAAAATGTGTGTTTTTGGATTCTCCAAATTGCTTGTGAACATTCATGTCCATTTTAGTCACATTCATTAACGTTAACTTACTTGCTGTGTAAAGTTAAAATCTTACAATTTCAGACATGCCCAAAGTTATATGAATTCATGGATGTCGGAGAAAAGCAACCACTATTGTCAATCTGATGAAATGTAAAGCATTAATACAGCATTGTAAAACATGTGGGAACATTAGCAGAATATCTGCTCATACATCAGGATTAAACAAAAAATTGCTAAGAATCATTTTCATGATTTAATGCTACCACAACATACCAATCAACCGCCAGCGTGGTGGTACTTGATGCTTAAATAAAGCTTGTAAAATTATGCAGAATCAGGCACTTACAGAATCTTAATTTAATTTATTAATGTGGGCATGTGTGTTTCATTGATAACTGAACTAAACTAGTGCTCGCACAAACTTTCCTTAAAAACGGTATTTCATATTTCACAACTAATTATGACCCCTTTTAGAAATAGGAAGAGTAAGAAGGTGCATTAACTTATTTGTTGTATAATATTGCCATTTATTTAGCACAAACCCATTGTCCATTTACTGCTATTGGCCTGGATTACCTGTGGGAGGTTGATGGAGACAACATCACATTTTAAGAAGCAGATAGGTATTTTCCTTTGTGACGCAAATTTTAGCGTTATTCTCAGATTTCAAATTGTAAAAACATTCAATATTGTGATAAAGAAATATAAATATAAAACCGGGCTATTCATTTCCAAAATTACAGACTAATTGTCAGAGTTCAGGAATTTCAATCCTCAAAAACTGAGCAGCATTAAATATGATGTGATTTATTCAGATTTTGTAAATCTATACTTGTTATTCTCTACAAGACATAAATATGTACCCAAGATAGACACAAAAAGCTGGAGTAACTTAACTCAGCTTAAACCAGCATCTGCAGTTCCTTCTCACACATAAATATGTACCCACTAGTTTTGCATCTTTGATATTCTCTTGGGCTCCATTGTGCTTATCATGCTAGAAACCAGTCCAAGTGTTGCATGTAAGGTTCTGTCATATCTAGGCCAACACTAGAATATCCATAAGTAAAATGATCCTCTAAATTATGGACTGGCTATTTCTGTCTGTTACGTATATGCGACTCCAATCTTTTAGTAAGTGGACCGGGAAGGTTCAGAATTGAGGTAAGTCCTTGCAAATCAACATTTAATTCAATATATCGAATAAATGGATAAAAGTACAATCACATTTGCCAATTTATGAGTACAATTAACCTTTATAAAATAATACAAACATACATTGCAACCAATAATAGAGAATCTCTTATTTTACATAAGCTATAGGGCGGCATGGTGGCGCAGTAGTCGTGTTGCTGCCTTACAGCACAAGAGACCTGGGTTTGATCCTGCTTGTCTGTACAGAGTTTGTATCTTCTCCCCATGATGTACGTGGGTCTTCCATGGCTGCTCCAGTTTCCTCCCACACTCCAAAGATGCACAGGTTTATTGGCTAATTGGAAACGTCCCTAGTGTGTTAGCATGCGAGGATCGCTAGTTGGTGGGGACTCGGTGGGCCGAAGGGCCTGTTTCCGTGCAGTATCTCTAAACTAAACTAAACAAATTAATTTCTCCCTTTTCCTCTGAGTCGAAAAGTTTGCAATCTTAGGTTTGCCTTTAAAATTGAAAAATGCTACTCTGGTCTATCTCCCACCTACTGCTTCAGGGTCAAATGACCAGAAACTACACAATGCAATAAGTGTGAGTGAGGCTTTTAGCAAGTTCTGAGAGAGGCTGGTAAATTGTTCATTTGCAACCTCCTTGTAAATTACCTCAAAGTTTTGCACATTAGCAGCTTAATAACTTGATGATGTGGTATTTCTTGCAATGTAATAGCTTGCATCATTTTTAAACGTGATACTTTTGCTGGAGTTGTTCTGTGAAAAAATTGGTAAAACAGAGTCATCGTAGGAAAGTGAATCCTCTGACTGAACATTGACATGGAAGTTTGTCCACAAAATACAGGCAGGTAGAGAGTCATGGATATTTATAGCACATCAGGATGCTATTATTTAATTATGTCAATGCACTCCAAATGAGCATTGATTTAGTCAAAATATGTAGGAAGGAACTGCAGATGCTGGTTTACACTGAAGGTAGACACAAAATGCTGGCGTAACTCAGCAGGTCAGGCAGCATCTCTGGAGAAAAGGAATAGGTGGAAGAGACTCTGAAGAAGGATCTCGACCCGAAACATCACCTATTCCTTTTCTTCAGAGATGCTGCCTGACCCGCTGAGTTACTCCAGCATTTTGTGTCTGTCTTCAGTGATTTATTCAAGTCCAGCTCAGCTTCCTGTCCTGAGCTTATAATTTACACGTCCTCATCTGCTTCCAGCATCCTTTCAGTCAGTGAGTTCTTGATCTCGGCTACTCGTTCACCCCTTGATGAAAGAAGATCTCTCTTCTTCACCCTGTCCTAGTAGTAGGCCCCCCTCGGTCATGAGTGACCATGGGTGATGCATCCTAGTTTGCAGGCGACGTGTGGTCAGATGCAAGCCTGGGCGATGTCATATGGAGGACAGGCTGTTGCCCTTGCAGCACGTCCCCCCTCTCCACGTTGCTGATCGATCCAAAGGAACAGCAGGGCCGTTACAGTTTGGCACCAGCGCCGTCGCAGGAGCTGCCAGAGCGAGGTTGTAGACAACGACGAACTGCCTTAGGGGCTCCGACTCCGGATTTTCTTGAGGTTTACTCCAGGAGACTTTTCCATGACTGGATATGGCCACAAGGCAGTGGAGGTTTTAAATCAGAGTTTTCCCTCTCCTAGATGGACCACCTTCCCAGGCTGACGAGCCCCATCTGCCCGAGACTCGTGGGGGCAGGAGCGTCTACCTTCCCGTGCAGGTCTATAGTACCTGCCCACCTGCCCACCCTGTCCAGGTCTCCCATTATTTTACACATCTCAATGAAATCATCCAGTTATATTCTTTGTTGCAAAGAAATGACTCGCAGTCTAGATAATCTCTTTTCCTAACCATGGTCCTCCATCCTTGCAGCCTTCTCTGAATTATCCTCACCACCATTCCTACTTCTGCTATACTATACCCATCCTGCAATTTGGTGACCAGAATAGTTGTCGCCCAGTTAGTATTTTAGATAGTTCTAGCATGACCTCTCTATGCCAAGTGGAGGAGAGGGTTAGTAGAAGCAATTTGGTTGGGTCTCTGTTCGAGGAAGAACCAGTGGGCCTCGAAACCCTCCTTGTGGGGAATGGAGGTGTAAAGGGACTGGGTGCCCACGGAAAAGATGAGTGGCCATGGGTCTAGAAACTGTAAGTTATTGAAGAGTTGAAGAGCATGTGAGGTGTCTCAGAGGTAGATTGGAAGGGACTGGACATGAGTGGGATAGCATGGAATCAAGGTATGTGGAGATACCATCTGTGATAGTTGGAGATGTATTCTGTGTTATGTGGCGATGGATTCATAAAGCACGTGAAAACAATGGATCGGCCAGGGCAGTTCTGTTAGTGGAATTTGGGAAGGAGCTGGAAGTGGGTAATGCAGAGCTGGGGAACGATAAGGTTGGAGGCTGTTGAGGGGAGATGTCCAGAGGTGATGAGATCAGAAACAGTCTGGGAGATGATGGCCTGGTGTTCGACTGTGGGGTCGTGGCCAAGTGGTAGGTATGAGGAGGTGTCCAACAGCTGGTGCCTGGCCTCAGCATGGTAGAAGCATGGTCAGCCGGTCAGTCTACAACAGCACCTCCCTTGTCGATGGGTTTGATAACAAGGTTGGGATTGCTGCTGAGTGAGCGGAGGGCCGTGCGTTCAGAGGGGGTGACATTGGAGTGGGTGAGGGGGAGTGGAGAAGTCAAGACGGTTGATGTCACGCCGGCATTTGGAAATAAAAAGGTTGGACGTTCGGCAGGGGAAGTCCATGAGGAGGAAAAGAGTTGGAGACAGGAGGAGGGGTCGTCACTGGGTGGCGAGAAATCCTTAGCAGAAAAAAGTACAGAGAGGTGGAGATGAGGGAAGAAGAGCTCAACATCATGGTGGGCCCGGAACCCATTGAGGTGTGGGCATCGGGGTAGAAAGGTAAGGCCTCTGCTGAGGACCTAGCTGTTCTGCATCCAAAATAGGTAGGTGAGGGGGGGATGGTGAAATCCTGACAGGGGTAAGGGCTGGGGTCAGAGAGGGGTGAGGAGGCTCGGAGGAGGTACTAAAGGGGGGGGGATGATGGGGTCTCGAGGGGGGTGCGAGCAGTGGTGTAGGGGTGGGGGGGCGGGTAGGAAAAGTAGTGTTGAGTTGAAGAGGGGGATGGGTACATCACCAATGCTGTCAGTACTGAGGTTCCCCTTTGGAAGGGTGGGAGCTGTAGGGTCCAGGAGAGTCAGTCTACGTGACGATGTTGGAGCCGGCAGCTTTTCTTTGGTAGCAGAAATAATGTATTCAATTACGATACAAAATAATACTTACAAAACAAAATTGTGGTAACACACCCACCACCATAGAACAAAATCACCAAAATATCTAAGACACTAAATTTTCAAATAACTATAATACAATCCTTATTGAGGATACCTTCCACCCCCCGCGGTGTCCAATATTCCCGGAGATCCCCCAGGGCGCCCGTGGACAGGGCGTACTCCCTTTCTATTACCACCAGCATAACCCCGGAAAAGGGACAGGCAGTGGGCTCGGGCAGAGCCCTCTTCCGCCTGGCGCAGTAACTCGTGGATGGCCAGCTTGGCTAGGCCCAGGAACAACCCAGCTTTCAGCCCTACTCCCTCCCCTACTCACAGGGTTGGAGCTGGCAGCTTGGAGGTCCTGGCCTGTGACTGGGCCCGGAGATCGGTTGAGTCCATGGCCCCGGCCTGCTGGTGGCCGGGGGGGAGAAGTGAGCATCGGCAAAGTCAGTGACCCGTGGACAGCCAGAGAGCAGGCAAGGGTCCGCAGTGGCATCAGTGGGCCTGTACTGGGACCATCCGCCTCTGACCCTCTCTAAATATGCCCAGGCACATTCTTCATGTTGATAAGATGGACACAAAACGCTGGAGTAACTCAGCAGCTTAGACAGCATCTCTGGCGAAAAGGAATAGGTCTGACGAAGGGTCTCGACCTGAAAAGTCACCCATTCGTTCTCCAGAGATGTTGCCTGTCCCGCTGAGTTACTCCAGCTGTTGTGTCTATCTTCAGTTCAAACCAGTATCTGCAGTCCCATCCTATACTTAATTTTGGTAACATCAACAAAATGTTTTAATGGTGCCTGCTACGGTTAAGACCGAGCCATTGTAATGTTCTATGAAAAGCCAAAGTCACAGTGGTGTCTCCTGAGATATTCTGTGTATATAGGTTTCCTGTCAACAAGCTCCCTGTAGATTATTACCCTTTGCTTTTCCCACTTACTGTGCTTTAATCCAGTTTACCACTTTCCCGTGGATCCTGTGGGACATTGCACTTCAGATCAATTTGCTATGTGGATCATTGTCAGATGCCTTGCTAGAATCAATGTTGACTACATCAAATGCAATACTCTCACCTTCTCTTCATGTTGCTGGCTCTAAAAAAATGTAATCAGCGGAGGCAAGAAAGTTGTTCTCAACTCCTTGCATTGAATGCACATTTATAATATTGCACTCCTAAAATTCAATTTTATTGAAATCACTGACATGTAAAGTCAGAGTGACAGAGTCATAGAGTGATACAGTGTGGAAACAGGCCCTTTGGCCCAACTTGCCCACACCGGCCAACAATGTCCCAGTTACACTAGTCCCACCTGCCTGCATTTGGTCCATAACCCTCCGTCTAACTGTTTCTTAAACGTTAGGATAGTCCCAGCCTCAGCTACCTCCTTTGGCAGCTTGTTCCGTACGTAGTTCTTTAGGAAGTGCGACTAAGATGCTTGGGGAAATTTTGACCTGAGAAGGCGTGTCACATGTTCCCAAGTGAAATACACAAAGAGGTTTAAGACAAGTGCAGAAGCTATGGATCCAACAGTATTTTCAGGCAAGGTTATCGGGATGCTACCAAGTAGCCTAATCAAAGTGGCATGTGGAAGATTTCCGGTGGGACGATCTGAACTGCTGCTAAAAGGTAAATGCATTTCAGCCAAGTATTTAATTTAATTGATATATAGAATTCCTTCTCAGAATTTCCATCCCCTCAAATTATATTTATTATTAATGTACATCGATGTGTATGAATTTAACCCGATAATCATTGTTATATGTCCCAGATAGAACAATAAAAATTTTACTTGCAGCAGCACAACAGAATATGTAAACATAGTACACTGTAAATAATATAATAAACAAGAAAAAAAAGTTACGTGTTTGTATATATACACATCGTCACATACACATATATACATATACACATACACACACACAGATATATATATATATATATATATATATATACACACACACACACATATACATATACATACACACACGTACACATAAAAAACAAACAATAATTGTGCAATAGTTATCTATATAGTTCAGAGCTTATTGGAGGTTGTAGTGTTTAATAGCTTGATGGCTCAGCCAGACAGGCAGCATCTCTGGAGAGAAGGAATGGGTGACGTTTCAGGTCGAGACCCTTCTTCAGACTGTGATTCATGGTTGCCCCTTGCCGATTTCAGTTATAAATTCCAAATTTATTGCACAGCAAGATTTTTTAAAGTTAATTCCAGGGAAGCTAATAAATCTCCTTCCTCCGAACACAGTCTTTGGGACAAACTGGGCTCTGAACCTATAGGGCATGTTGAAGCTTCAAACAAGCAACTTGCCCATCTTTGATTATGGTATACACAGAAATATCTGGGATATATTAAAGTTTGCCAATATCTGTCAGAGGTTTAGTTTAGTTTAGTTTAGAGATGCAGCGCCGGAACAGGCCCTTCGGCCCATCGAGTCCAGCGATCCCCACACATTAACACTATCCTACACTGGGGACAATTTTTACATTTATACCAAGCCAATTAACCTGCAAACCTATATGTCTTTGGATTGTGGGAGGTAACCAAAGTTCTTGGAGAAAACCCACACAGGTCATTGGGAGAACGTACAAACTCCGTAAAGACAAGCACCCATAGCCAGGATCGAACCCGGGTCTCAGGCCAAGGTACAGCACATTTATCCCATGTGTTGGTTTATTCTACAGTACCAATCTTGAAACTATGTCCTTCAGGACTCGGTTAGCTCAATCAGTGGCGGTGCCAAGCCAGTCTTTGACATGGACGCTGAAGTTCCCACCCAAAGTGCATTGACTTTCCTACTTTGAAAGCCTCTTGTTCAACTGGTTGTTGAATATGTGTGGTACTGATCCATTACATAAGATACAGTGCCCTCCATAATGTTTGGGACAAAGACCCATCATTTATTTATTTACCTCTGTACTCCACAATTTGAGATTTGTAATAAAAAAAAACACATGTGGTTAAAGTGCACATTGTCAGATTTAATTAAAGGCCAATTTTATACATTTTGGTTTCACCCTGTAGAAATTACAGCTGTGTTTATACATAGCCCCCCCCCCATTTCAGGGCACCATAATGTTTGGGACACATGGCTTCACAGGTGTATGTAATTGCTCAGGTGTGTTTAAATGCCTCCTTTTTATTTTTTTTTTAATTTTTTTTTTTTTTTAATTTTTATTCATTAGAAGTACATTACATTACAACCACATACATTAATACTCGTCATTTATATCTTCTTACAATTAATGTACTCCCTTTATTTATTTTTTTACACTAGAGAAAGAAAAGATTGAAAGAGAGAAGAAAGTGAAGGAAAAAGTGCAAGTGTAGAAAAGTGTAGAAAATGTAACAACAAAAAAGGACGAAGACCCTATAAGAGCGAAATTAAAAACAAAAAGAAAAAGAGTTAAGAAATAGACCCTAAGAAAAGAAAAGAGAAAGAGAAAAAAAGAGAAACAAATGTTTTTTTTTTTTAGCATGACGTAAATAGGACATACCAACTCTTCAACTATCATCCCCCCTTACCCAACCTCAATTTTTTATTTTTTTAAAGTACTTTTGCACCCTATGTTTGTAATAATTCTATAAATGCAGACCACGTCAGGTGGAAGTGATCTGGTTTACCTGCTAGGAGGAGTCTTATCTCTTCAAGGTGTAATGTTTCAAACATATTTGAAATCCACATATTTATAGTTGGTATTGGAGCCTTCTTCCAAAATTTTAGAATTAGCTTTTTTCCAGTTATTAACCCATAATCCATTAATTTCTTTTGAAACACATTTAGTTCTGGATCATCTTCCGAACTCTCCACGTCTAGTCTTTCCTCCAGTCTTTCCATCACCTTTGGAAACTTTCATTGCTGTTTATCAACATGAGGACCAAAGTTGTGTCAGTGAAAGTCAAAGAGTGAGAAACAAGAATAAAACTGTTAGAGACATCAGCCAAACCTTAGGCTTACCAAAATCAACTGTTTGGAACATCATTAAGAAGAAAGAGAGCACTGGTGAGCTTACTAATCGCAAAGGGACTGGCAGGCCAAGGAAGACCTGCACAGCTGACGACAGAAGAATTCTCTCTATAATAAAGAAAAATCCCCACACATTTGTCTGACAGATCAGAAACACTCTTCAGGAGTCAGGTGTGGATATGTCAGTATAAAAATTAAAGCGAAGAAGGACAACGTAGCAAAGATGAGCAGGAAGCAAGAGGATTGGGTAATGTTTAAAGAACAACAGAAGATAACTAAAAAGACAATACGGGAAGAAAAGATGAGGTACAAAGGTAAGATAGCCAAGAATATAAAGCAGGATAGTAAAAGCTTCTTTAGGTATGTGAAGAGGAAAAAAATAGTTAAGACCAAAGTTGGACCCTTGAAGACCAAAAAAGGTGAATTTATTATGGGGAACAAGGAAATGGCAGATGAGTTGAACAGGTACTTTGGATCTGTCTTCACTAAGGAGGACACAAACAATCTTCCTGATATAATAGTGGCCAGAGGATCTGGGGTGACGGAGGAACTGAAGGAAATGCACATTATGCAGGAAATGGTGTTGGATAGACTGATGGGACTGAAGGCTGATAAATCTCCAGGGCCTGATGGTCTGCATCCCAGGATACTTAAGGAAGTGGCTCTAGAAATCGTGGATGCATTGGTGATAATTTTCCAATGTTCTATAGACTCAGGATCAGTTCCTGTGGATTGGAGGGTCGCTAAACTTATCCCACTTTTTAAGAAAGGCGGGAGAGAGAAAACAGGGAATTATAGACCAGTTAGCCTGACATCGGTGGTGGGGAAGATGCTGGAGTCAATTATAAAAGATCAGATAGCCGAACATTTGGATAGCAGTAACAGGATCGGTCCAAGTCAGCATGGATTTACGAAGGGAAAATCATGCTTGACTAATCTTCTGGAATTTTTTAAAGATGTAACTGGGAAAATGGACAAGGGAGAGCCAGTGGATGTAGTGTACCTGTACTTTCAGAAAGCATTTGATAAGGTCCCACATAGGAGATTAGTGGGCAAAATTAGGGCACATGGTATTGGGGGTAGAGTGCTGACATGGATAGAGAAGTGGTTGGCAGACAGGAAACAAAGAGTAGGGATTAACGGGTCCCTTTCAGAATGGCAGGCAATGACTAGTGGGGTACCGCAAGGCTCGGTGCTGGGACTGCAGCTATTTACAATATACATCAATCATTTGGATGAAGGGATTCAAAGTAACATTAGCAAATTTGCAGATGACACAAAGCCGGGTGGCAGTGTGAACTGTGAGGAGGATGCTATGAGAATGCAGGGTGACTTGGACAGGTTGGGGGAGTGGGCAGATGCATGGCAGATGAATGCGGATAAATGTGAGGTTATCCACTTTGGTAGCAAAACAGGAAGGCAGATTACTATCTAAATGGTGTCAAGTTGGGAAAAGGGGAAGTACAACGGGATCTGGGGGTCCTTGTACATCAGTCTATGAAAGTAAGCATGCAGGTACAGCAGGCAGTGAAGAAAGCGAATGGCATGTTGTCCTTTATAACAAGAGGAATCGAATATAGGAGCAAAGAGGTCCTTCTGCAGTTGTACAGAGCCCTAGTGAGACCACACCTGGAGTATTGTGTGCAGTTTTGGGCCCCTAATTTGAGGAAGGAAATTCTTGCTATTCAGGGAGTGCAGCGCAGGTTTACAAGGTTAATTCCCGGGATGGCGGGACTGTCATATGCTGAGAGAATGGAGCAGCTGGGCTTGTACACTCTGGAGTTTAGAAGGATGAGAGGGCATCTCATTGAAACATGTAAGATTGTTAAGGGTTTGGACACGCTAGAGGTAGGAAACATGTTCCTGATGTTGGGGGAGTCCAGAACCAGGGGCCACAATTTAAGAATAAGATGTAAGCCATTTAGAACGGAGACGAGGAAACACTTTTTCTCACAGAGAGTGGTGAGTCTGTGGAATTCTCTGCCTCAGAGGGCGGTGGAGGCAGGTTCTCTGGATGCTTTCAAGAGAGAGCTAGATGGCTCTTAAAAATAGCGGAATCTGGGGATATGGGGCGAAGGCAAGAACGGGGTACTGATTGGGGATGATCAGCCATGATCACATTGAATGGCGGTGCTGGCTCGAAGGGCCGAATGGCCTACTCTTGCACCTATTGTCTATTGTCTATTGTCAATGCCTGGGTATGTATGGCTGCTGAAGGTACTGGCTCACTTATCGTCATTGATGATACAACTGCTAATGGTAGCAGCATAATGAATTCTGAAGTGTACAGACACATCATATCTGCTCAAGTTCATACAAATGGCTCAAAACTCATTGGCCAGTGGTTCATTCTACAGCAAGACAATGATCCCAAACCTACTGCTAAAGCAACAAAGGAGTTTTTCAAAGCTAAAAAAATGGTAAATTCTTTAGTGGCCAAGTCAGTCGCCCGATCTGAACCCAATTGAACATGCCTTTTATATGCTGAAGAGAAAATTGAAGGGGATTATCCCCCAAAACAAGCATAAACTAAAGATGGCTTCAATACAGGCCTGGCAGAGCATCACCAGAGAAGACACCCAGCAACTGGTGATATCCATGAATTGCTGACTTCAAGCAGTCATTGCATGCAAAGGATATGCAACAAAATACTAAACATGACTACTTTCATATATATGACATTGCTGTGTCCCAAACATTAAGGTGCCCTGAAATGGGGGGGGGGGGGGGGGGGGGGGGGGGACTATGTATAAACACTGCTGTAATTTCTACATGGTGAAAACAAAATGTATAAAAATTGCCATTATTAAAATCTGACAAGGTGCATTTTAACCCCATGTGATTTTGTTCTATTACAAATCTCAAATTGTGGCGTACAGAGGCAAATAAATAAATGATGGGTCTTTGTCCCAAACATAATGGAGGGCACTGTATAACAGTGGATGGTAGACAGGAAGTTTTCTTCCACTGTGTCTGTCCTGCCATGGAAATGCACCCATGGGTGATATCATAGGAATTTGTCACGTTGTCTGCAGGGGATTACAATCTGTTAATATGACCACGACAGGCTTGACTACTGTGGGACAGCTCCACCAGCCAAGATGTCTGAGAAGAACATTTTACAGTCTGATAATTGATGCCTTCTTGTCCATCTGGTTTTATTCTTGTTTTTGTTTCAATTTTGTTTAATGGTAGAACTGAGCTGCTCGCTGGACCAATTCCGAGGGAATTTACTGGTGTAGATGGGTCTGAAGTTGCTTAAAACCAATTGGCATCAGGTGGGCAACCAGTTCCAGTTCCCCAGCAGCAACATATGATTAGTTTTATACCATTTAAAGGAATGTTCCTAGTCTCTCATGCCCCACAAAGATAAACAAAAACGAATCTGCCAGCAGCTCTTTATGGAACCACGCATGTAAAGGCTAGTTTGTAATCAAAATCCCAAATCAAAGAGACTATTTTTCTCTCATTTTTTTATTACTCTAGTGTTAATCCAGCTTTTGGGGGGGGGGGGGGGGATTAGAGAGTGTGCGACAACGAAGATAATGAGATGATGTTCGAAAAGTTCAATGGTTGAGTTCTCGATAACAAAAACAGAAAATGGGCATTCACAGCAAATCAGGCACTATCAATGGGTGAAAATTGTCAGCAATGGTTTTCAAGCAATTCCTCATTATTTGTTTTCCTTGACAAAATGCTTTTGGTTTACCATTCTAGATTCTCAATGGGGGGAACAAATGTGAATGAAGAGGTCACTATGAAAAAAAGGAATTCAAAATCATTCTTTAAAAATAGGTCTAAAGAAAAATTATGAAAAACCATGACTAGAAACGTACGTTTCATGGTCAGCTAGTCAAAATTATGTTTTTCTGAGTGGTGCTTGCATTCCAGAATAAAATTATTTGATATTGTATGTATGGTGCTTTGAAGAAAATTCAAAGATCTTCTACGCCTTTGTTTATATTTCTAACATATTCAAGGCAACACTTACGATCTCTGTGGATTCTCTTCTTATCCTGTTCAGGAACTAGTTTTTAATAATTTTAACACTCTCCTAATTGAACTTCCAGAATCTGTCATATGTTATCCACATGGGTGTCTAAAAACAATGGATATTGAGAAATGAGATTATTCGCAGAAGCAACTTTCGGGTAATATTGATCCGTTATAATCGGTATTTATTCATAGTTATGTTTTCTTCCGAAATTTTTTTTCACCAAATTCAGCAGTGACCTATATTTTTGTCTTGCTGCTAAGATTACTGGCAGCTAATATAATTGTTCCACTGTTGTTAACTCCAGCAATAATCAGTTATTGCTAATGGGATTGAATAGGGCAAGTGGGGGATGGCGGGCTGGTGGAATTACAAATGCATCAACTGTTTTTCTTATTTTGTACATCATGGCAGGGAGAAAGCCGAATGCACCGATTACCAGAATCAAATCAAACGGAGGCAAAAAAGTCCTCAACAAAAACAGAACATTGAAGACGTGCATTGCAGAAAGTGAAAAACAAAGAGTGGGTTTTTTTCTAGGTCCGAGAACAATGATGCCATTATTAAGAAAGCACATCAGCGCCTCTACTTCCTGAGAAGATTACGGAGAGTCGGTTTGGCAAGGAGGACTCTCTCTAACTTCTACAGGTGCACAGTAGAGAGCATGCTGACCGGTTGCATCGTGGCTTGGTTCGGCAACTTGAGTGCCCTGGAGAGGAAAAGACTACAAAAAGTAGTAAACACTGCCCAGTCCATCATCGGCTCTGACCTCCCTTCCATCGAGGGGATCTACCACAGTCGCTGCCTCAAAAATGCTGGCAGCATCATCAAGGACCCACACCATCCTGGCCACACACTCATCTCCCTACTACCTTCAGGTAGAAGGTACAGGAGCCTGAAGACTGCAACGACCAGGTTCAGGAACAGCTACTTCCCCACAGCCATCAGGCTATTAAACCTGGCTCGGACATAACACTGAACTTTACTAGCCAATACTGTTATTTGCACTTTATCAGTATATTGACCATTGTGTATTTATTTATAGAATGCCTTGTAGTAATTGCCTACTATGTTATGTTGTGCTCAAGCAAAGCAAGAATTTCATTGTCCTACCAGGGACACATGACAATAAACTCCCTTGACTTGACTTGACTTTTCCAGTACTTTCCAGAGGACATAGGTTTAAGGTGAAGGGGGAAAAGTTGTAATAGGAATGTGAGGGGTAACTTTTTCACACAAAGGGTGGTGGGTGTATGGAACTAGTTGCCAGAGGAGGTAGTTGAGGCTGGGGCTATCCCAACGTTTTAGAAACAGTTAAGGGCCTGTCCCACTTGACGATTTTTTTTGGCGACTGCCAGTGTCATATCAGTGTCGCCAAAAGATTTTGAACATTTGAATAAACACCGCGCGTCATATGTAATGACGCCGCGTCACCGCCATATCACGCTGCGTCACGCCGCATCACGCCACAAATTTTTCGGTGACCCGATACATCAGTCAATGATGCCGGCAGTCGCCGAAAAATTGCCACGTGGGACAGGCACTTTAGACAGTTGCAGTACATAGATAGGACAGCTTTGGAGGGATATTGACCAAGTGCAGGCAGGTGGAACAAGTGTAGCTGGGACATGTTGGCCGGTGTGGGCAAGTTGGGCCGAAAGGGCCTGTTTCCACACTGTATCACTCTATGACTCTATGACTTTAAAAAAAAATCTGTTGAATAAAGATGAAAGATTGATTTCAGTCAAGCAGCAAACTTTTTCCATGTATTATTATCAAGGTACCACTTGCATTCTTAGCTGTGTTCTCGTTACCATAGCTGTGACTCCAGTACTGTTTTGTGTAGAATACAGCCATTCTAATATAGTAGCTACCTGCATTAAGGGAAACTCATCATACCCTTAAATCAGCTGAGGAGAGAAAAGGTCCATATTGGCAAATATGCAGTTTCATAGAAACCTCTATCATTAGAGTCCCCAAGAAAAAATAAAGTGTCCTGTATCAATGACTATCACCCAGTCGTTCTAACACCAACCATAATTAAGTGCTTTGAAAGACTGATAATGACTCATATTTGCACAGGTTTCCCAGACAATCGAGAGCTCTTGTAATGGGAGGATGCCATCTCACCTGTACAACATTCAGCCCTGGATCACCTTGACGATAAGAACACGGTGGCACAACGGAAGAGTTGCCGCCATACAACGCTGGCAGTGCTGGACACGCTGGTTCGATCCCGACCACGGGCGCTGTATGTACGGAGTTTGTACGTTCTCCCCGGGCCGCATGGGTTTTCTCCGAGATCCTCAGTTTCCTCCCACACTCCAAAGACCTACAGGTTTGTAGGTTAATTGGCTTGGGTTTGTATACTTGGTAAAAGTGTATAATTGTCCGTAGTGTGTGTAGGATAGTGTTAATGTGCAGGGATCGCTGGTCGGCGCGGAGTTGGTGGACCGAAGGGCCTGTTTCCGTGCTGTATCTCTAAACTAAAGTAAACTAAATTGAAATGTCAGGTTGTTATTCACTGACCACACCTCACCCTTCAACACTATAATACTAAATAAGCTCTAAACTCTGGACCTCAGCCCTTGAGCCTCCACCTACAACTGGCTTCTGTACTTCCTGACCCACAGACCTCAGTCAGTTAGAATTGGTCAGAGCATTTCTTCGGCCATGACCCGCAGTACTGGTCCCTCTCAGGGTTTTGTGCTCAATTCCTTGCTCTACGCTCATGTCTAGGTGGCCAAGTACCAGGCTAATTCGAACATTAGGTCCACCGAAGATGCCACTGTTGTCAGCCAGATCTATATCAACACTGAGGTGAAGTACAGGAAACAGATCGAGAAGCTAGTGTCAAGGTGTCACGACAATAACTCAGCTCAACAAGGTAAAACAATTGGTTTCTGACCTGAGGAAATGGGGGGTGGGGGGTGAACACAACCCTGGCCTCATTAATGGAGCTGCTACAGAAATGATCGACAGCTTCATGTTCTTTGGCATCCATATCACCAGCAACCTAAGCGTGTCCCTTCACATTGATGGGGCTGCACGGTGGCGCAGCGGCAGAGTTGCTGCCTTACAGCGCCAGAGACCCAGGTTCGATCCTGACTATGGATGCTGTCTGTACGGAGTTTGTTTCGTTCTCCTTCGTGGGTTTTCTCCGGGTGCTCCGGTTTCTTCCACACTCCAAAGACGTACAGGGTTGTAGATTAATTGGCTTTGGTAAAATTGTAAATTGCCCCTAGTGTGTAGGATAGTGCGAGTGTACGGGGTGATCGCTGGTCAGCTTGGACTCGATGGGCGGAAGGGCCTGTTTCCGCTCTATATCTCTAAACTAAACTAAAAAAAAGATCAGCATATTTACTTTCTGAGGTGTTTGAGAAGGTTTGGTGTGTCCACAAATATTCTGTCATCACAGCCGGGTGTGGTAACTGCTCTGCTTTTCTGTCTGAATCTGCCAAAAGTGGTGAACACAGCCCAGGCCATCCCAGGCTCATCGCTTCCTTCCACCCAGTCCATCTTACATACTACATAGAACATGGAAAAACACAGCACAGGTATAGGCCCTTTGGTCCACAATGTCTGTGCAAATGATCATGGCAATAGAAACTAATCTCACCTGCCTGCACATGATCCATATAGAGTCATAGTCATAGAGCGATACAGTATGGAAACAGGCCCTTCGGCCCAACTTGCCTAGTCCCACCTGCCTGCGTTTGGCCCATATTCCTCCAAACCTGTCCTATCCATATATGCCCATTCCCAACCTAATCTGGGCCTGTCTAAAAGCCTCTTAAACACCATTATCATATTTTAAACGCCACTATCATATCTTAATGGTGCATCAGGAAGGCTGGAAGTATTGGCAAGGATAGGTGGCATCCTGACTATTCCCTTCCAGGAGAAGATACAGCAACTTGAAATCATGGGCTTCCAGGCTGAAAAATGACTTCTTCTCCAAGGCTATCAGACTCCTGAACCACTCACCTCTTTCACATCCCATTTCCAGAGCTGCTGCCATGTATCTTTACACTTAATACTACTTCATTTGGTTATTCCGATTTTGTGCTTTAATATTCTTTTGCACTATTCTGATTATGCACCACAATAGTGTGCCATCCTGCTGTTTTGTTCGCATCGTTGTATTTACTGTTCAGTTCAGTTCAGTTTTTATTTGTCATATGTAGGTTAACACAGGGTCAACGGTACAATGAAATGTGTTTGACAAGACAACGGGGCACCTCAGCAATGATATTACAAGGATAAAATTAAGGTAAAAAAAAGATAAGATAAGAGTGACATTGGTAGGTAAAAGACAATAATAAATAAAATAATCAACATATATGATGTGTTTATGTGTTCAGAAGCTTGATGGCATGATGATAAAAACTGTTCTTAAGTCTGGCGGTGCGTGCAGCCATGCTCGTATATCATCTGCCTGACGGCAACAAGGAGACCAGTCTGGGTGCTGGGTGGCTGTGGTCCTTGATGATGCCGTGTGCCTTCCGCAGGCACCGCTGGTGGAAAATGTCCTGAATGGCCGGGAGACAGTTGCCAGTGATGTGCTGTGCCGCCTTCACCTGCGGCTGTGGGCAGAACAGTTCCCGTACCAGACTGTGACGCAGCCCCATCAGCAGACTCTCGATGGTGCAACTGTGGAAGTTTGTGAGGATGCTGGCGTTCATGCCAAACTTCCTCAGTCTTCTCAGGAAAAAGAGCCGCTGGCGGGCTTTCTTAGTTATTGTGTCCGTGTGCAGTTGCAGTCATCACTATTATATGTTAAAGGGCCTGTCCCACTTGCCAATTTTTTTCGGCGACTGCCAGCATCATTGACTGACGTATAAGGTCACCAAAAAAATTTGCGGCGTGATGTGGCGTGACGCGGCGGTGATGCGGCGTGATGACGTATTGGCGCGCGGTGTTTGTTTTCAAGTGTCGCAACATTGTTTTTGCCGCCGCTGGATTTTGAAATGTTCAAAATCTTTTCACGATCCTTGATATGATGCCGGCAGTCGCCGAAAAAAATCGGCAAGTGGGACAGGCCCTTTGCTGTTTGCTCTGTGACCTTCATGGGAAATAGGGATTTCATTGTATATGACAATAAACTAATTTGATGTAATTAGAA
Source organism: Malacoraja senta (assembly GCA_038087875.1). Lineage (NCBI taxonomy): Eukaryota > Metazoa > Chordata > Chondrichthyes > Rajiformes > Rajidae > Malacoraja > Malacoraja senta. Next base: position 75,517,588 of record CM075978.1, read on the forward strand.
AAGTGGAGAATTAAAAAAAAAAAAAACAGTTTACTTGGAATTGTAACAGTTCCTTATTCAAGATGTGGACTTACACATCAAATGGGTGATAGGACCCTGGGTCGGGGCTAGTCGAACCTTCTGCGTCGTAGGTGCTTCCCGACTTGGTCTCTACCTGAGATTGCGAGCTCCTCGATATTGAAACCCGCAGGCACAGGATTCATTTTCGAAGAAAGGTCGCAGCGAGTGGCATAACTGCTGGAAGAAAATGTTATGGGACCCATTTCCCAGAGTGCCTATTCCAGGAGAGTGAACAATATGCACTCACATTTAAAATAAAACCCTTCCAAATATTGTGCTATGTTATAGTACTCCAGTATGCAATGAAAATGTCTAATTATTTGTAAAGAATAAGTATAGAAAGTGAAGATAACCTAACCTGAAAGGACAGCCGTGGTCCCTATACCGCCTCCCTCGACTCTATCCAGGGACCCCGACAGTCCTTTCAGGTTCGGCAGAGGTTCATTTGCACCTCCAACTTCATCTACTGTATCCATTGTTCACGATATGGACTCTTATACATCGGCGAGACCAAAAGTAGACTGGGCGATCGTTTCGCTAAACACCTTCGCTCAAATCTCCTGATCTCCCAGTTGCCAAACACTTTAATTCTCCTTCCCATTCCCACACTGACCTTTCTGTCCTGGGCCTCCTCCATTGTCAGTGAGACTAAACGTAAATTGGCAGACCAGCATCCCATATTTCGCTTCGGCAACTTACACCCCAGTGCTATGAATATTGATTTATCTAACTTCAAGTTGCCCCAGCATTCCCTCTCTGTCCATCCTCCCCCACCCCAAGTCACACCAGCTTCTCATTCTCACCTAGCAGATAGCTAACAAAGGCCTGTTTCCTTTATCATCTTTATTTTTTTTGTTACTTTTTTGTTACTTTTTTGCATATCTTTTATTCATTTGTTCCATATATCTCTTCATCACCGTCTCTATCTCTCGTTTCCCATTCCCCTGACTTTCAGTCTGAATGAAGTGTCTCGACCCAAAACGTCACCTATTCCTTTTCTCCAGAGATGCTGCCTGACCCGCTGAGTTACTCCAGCATTTTGTGTCTATCCTCCATATAGAAAGTGATCTATGTATCTGAGTGAGTGAAGCATAGGTCTAGAATGCTGTTGGTTCCCTGATTAACATGCACTTTATTACCAAGGAACACAACTATTATCTGGAGACCCGCATTGTTCCCTTTTGACACTTTCCATATAAAGTCATTGTTAGGTCAGTTCACTAACCTACTATGGATACTTTTTTTCCAGAGGTATTTAATTTTTATTTCAGTAAATCTGTCAAAATCTAATTGGCACTTGTTACGGTGAAGAGGATGACACCTCATTAATTAGAGTAGATTTTTATTATTTCGCCTGCAGTCAAGTATCAGAATTGTAACTTTATTTTACTTCCTAAAGATTTTGAATGTATATGTTCAAAATTTTCTCTTTCACACCTGATGCACAAAGCAGTTGAATTACACCACCCTGTAAATGTATATTATCACCGTATATCTAATAAAATCAGAAGATGCTGGAAAAAAACCTCAGCAGGTAAGGCCACATCTGTGGTAAGAGATGCATCTGACACTTATGTCATATGTCCTCACCATTTATGTTTGCGGAGGTTTGAAATATTTAAGAATATGCATTGTAGTGTTTGTTATTTTTGTGCATTTCAGTGCATTTTCATCCAATCTCAAGTTTTCTAAATCTTTCTTACTTTGAAAAATATAAGAAATTTTATGGTTTTGCACAGATCGTTGTAATGGATGTATTTAGGACATTGAAATGTTGGGGATAACAGGCTTTGTGTTGCTTTATTCCAGGCCTCACACAGGCACACATAACACTCTGCACGGACTCCTGCAGAATACCCCATCCTACACAACTTAAACTTAGAAAGGTTTCTCTGTTGTTTGATTATGCACTAAAATAAAGAGCATAATCAAAGAGCTGAATGTATACCCAAGGGTTCAATTCCAAATCCACTTTTTTGAGATCCCAATAACATATACGATTACTATTTGTGCAAAGAGAAGTATTGTGTAAAGTATTTGTGTATTTGTGTAGTGTGGCATGGTGGTGCAGCGGTAGAGTTGCTGCCTTACAGCGCTTACAGCGCCAGACACCCGAGTATGATCCCAGCTACGGGTGCTGTCTGTACGGAGTTTGTACGTTCTCCCCGTGACCTGCGTGGGTTTCCTCCGAGATCTTCGGTTTCCTCCCACACTCCAAAGACGTGCAGGTTTGTAAGTTAATTGGCTTGGTATAAATGGAAATTGTCCCTGGTGTGTGTAGGATAGTGTTAGTGTGGGGGGATCGCTAGTCGGTGTGGAATCGGTAGGCCGAAGAGCTTGTTTCCATGCTGTATCTTTAAACTAAGCTCAGCTAAACAGTTCATCGCGTACTTCCTCTCAACCTGATAAGCTTCGAGGAGAACAACCCCAGCTTCTCTAGTCTAATCTCAAATTGAAAATTCATCATCTTTTTTACATGTTCTCGAGGACTTTGCATCATTCCCAAGGTGCGATTACCAGACTTGGGCTCCATATTCCAGAAGTGGCCTACCTAGTCTTTTACACATATTCAGTGTAATGTTCCTGGTTTTTGATTTCATGGTTTTATGGATGAATTCCAAAATTTCAAACACATATTAATCATACTTTCAACATGAATAATTTATGCACCTGTATAAGCAGTTGTCCCTGGCCTGCCACGTTTTGTTTACAATTTTCTTTACTCTATGCTGTCCTTCTTTACTCACTCTGCTGAAGTGTATCAGTTTATACTTTACTTTTTCAAAGATCATCTGCCATTTGTCAGTCCTTGATACATTCACGTGTCTATTTCTATCCACTTCACCATATACACTGTTCCAATTGTTGTATCATTTGGACAAGTAACAAAGCACACCCATGTCTACATCATGAATACATCTAAAAATAGTGTTGTCTCAGCACCGATCCCTGGGAACAGCATTGACCATCATTCATCCATCTACTCTAGATCTGTCTTTAAGCTAAGCTCCAGCATTCTTATCTATAGCCTCCCACCCTGTGGAATGGTCCCAGCAATCAATGCCGTGAGCAGCCTTTAAGTTACACAATGTTTCGATGCTTAGGTAAGAATAGAAGGCCACCCAGCTTGAAGATAGACACAACATGCTGGAGTAACTCAGCGGGGCAGGCAGCATCTCTGGAGAGAAGGAATGGGTGACATTTCATGTAAAGACCCTCTTCTGCCAATCCTTCTCTCCAGAGATGCTGCCTATCCCGCTAAGTTACTCCAGCATTTTGAGTCTATCTTCAGTTTAAACCAGCACCTGCAGTTCCTTCCAATATGGGCCACCCAGCTTCCAAGATTCTTATCTGCTATTCAGTTGGGGTATGGTTGAGATAAGTTCAGCGATAGTTCGTTCACCATGAAAATGTCTAAACTGAAGGATCTTTCAACTAACTAGTAGGAGCCTTATGCTTCCTCACTCAGGGTCTATACCCATTGGGGATTGAGAGTTTGTCAGATAGAGCCATAGAGCCACACAACATGGAAACAGGCCCTTGGGCCCAACTAGTCAATGCTGGTCAAGTTGTCTAAATGAGCTGGATCCATTTGCCTGCTTTTGACACATATCCCTCTAAACCTTTCCTATCCATATATCTGTCCAAATGTCTTATAATCATTGAAATTGTGTCTGCCTCTACCACTTTCTCATTCCACATACCCACTACCCTCTGTGCGTGAAAGAGATTTCCCTCAGTTCCCCTTTAAATCTATCCCCTCTCACCTTAAACCTGTGTACTCTATCTTTAGACTCCCCAGTCCTGGTATAGAGACTGTGACCATTCACCTTATTCACTCCTCTCATGATATTATACACCTCCATAAAGTCACCCCTCAGTCTTCTACGCTCCAGGGGGGGAAAAAAACAGCCTATGCACTCTTTTTATAACTCGCCCTCCAGTCCGAGTAACATCCTTGCGAATTAGGCATCCCTTCCAGCCTAATTACATCCTTCCTGTAGCTAGGCGACCAGAACTGCATACAATACTTCAGGTGCAGCCTCACCAATGTCTTGTACAATTGTAACATAAGGTCTCAACGCTTGTAGTTAATGCCCCGACCAATTCTGGCAAGTCCACCAAATGCTCTCGTGTTCACTCTGTGTCAGGGACACATAATGGACAACGGGGCAACAAGATTATTTCAGGGCATGAAAGGGTAGATGCCGAATTAATGTTTCCCTTGCCCATGACGTTGAAGGGGTCACTAGCTCAAAATAAAGGAGTGAAACCCCTGTCTCACGGAACGAGCTGACCCACGAGGTACCCTGAGCTTAAAACAAATTTAACTCATGGTAATCACGTACGATTAACGTAGCGGGAACGTCGGAACTCGTGGACGCAACTTAGCGACTCTTGGCGCTAACGGCAGGTACCCGTGAAACTTGTTAACTCTTGGAAAAATTCAAACATGTTTAAAGTTTTCCACGAGTAAAATGTACTCTTGAGGTTAAAAATTGAAACATTTGAACACGTTGTAAGAACGCAGTGGCCCGTGCGTTTACCTTAGTGACTCGTGAGTCTACCGTGGGAACTCTTTAACTCAGCGGGCAGGCAGCATCTCTGGAGAGAAGGAATGGGTGATGGGATGACATTTCCAAATTGGCGGGGGGGGGAGGGAGGAGGGAGGGGGTGGAGGAGGGGGGTGGGGGGTGGAGGAGAGAGGGTGGAGAGTGGAGGGAGAGGAGGGGGAGACAGATGGGGGTGTCTTCATTCACTAGCGGCGGGTGCCGGTCACTGAAACAGGCAGGTGAGATTTCACATCCACCTTGTGTGTGTGTCTCTCTCTCCCTCCCTCCCTCTCACACAGGCTGAGAGACTCTTGCTCTGTGAGTGTACGTCTCTTTCTCCCCCTCTCCCTGGGCTCTTGTTGGTGTGTGAACAACATGGTGAGAATTATGGAATTGTAGCATCGCCGAAGGAAGCCAAAAGCCTCATCAAATCGCTATCACGTTTTTAAATGATAATTTAGTTAGTTCATTTTTGCCACTGAGCAAGCGGAATAACTTTCCCTTTTGGGTAATGTTGTCCAGTTATTTTTTGAAAAATAGGATTGAAGCTTGTTACCATCATTTTTTCAGGCAGTGCGTTCAGAGCCAGCGCCTCTCATTATACGCTCATTGTTTCCTATGAGAGACTTTGAAAAATAAGAATCACATTTCACACATTGATTTTAGGACTTTTAATTCTTAACATGACCATAATCACTATCTAACCCGATGGAAAATAAGAACTCAAAGGGCCGTTTTAAAGTGCAAATGTTCCCGGGGAACATGAAATATTGTTACACAAATTCTGAGATGTAATGATAATAGATTAGTGATAATGCCAGTAATATTGCGAGTGTCAACAATATGTCGACCTGACAATATTACTGGTATGATCACGAGCCCGGAGACGACGGTCTCCCGGCTGGAGTTTTACAACTTGGCAGAGAAAAACTATAGTCACAGATTCATATCATGACCCTACCCCCCCCATCCCCCATAAACTGGGATGAGGCGGACATGGTATTGATATTGGGTTATTTTGTCACCTGAACGAAACTGCAGTGAAAGGCTCTGCATGCGAGTTATGAAATAAAGCCGTACATAAGTGCAATAAATAGCTAGTGCAAAGAGAAAAAATACCAGCGTGCAGAATACATTGTCACAACATTACACCCTTATAGTTACAACACAAAAAAGTGTTGAGTTTTTTTGTCCAAGAGCTGTGATGGGGTATATCAGGAGGTCAGGACTTCAGTTATGAGAAGATAGACACAAAATGCTGGAGTAACTCAGCGAGACAGGCAGCATCTCTGGAGAGAAGGAATGGGTGACTTTTCGGGTCGAGACCCTTCTTCACACACCGAAGAACTTCCGTTTCAGCAATCTAATGACAGTGAGGAAGGAGCTGTCCCTGAATCTGGTAGTACATGTATGTGAGCGTTTGTATTATCTGCTCACGGGGTGAAAGGAGAGGAGGGAATGGCCGAGGGGTGAATGGTCCTTGGTTACGTTGGCTGCTTCCCGAAACAGGACGAAGTGTAGATTAAGTTGATAGGGGGAAAGCTGGCCTGTATTAGATACTGCACTACATTTGCAACTCTCTGTAATATATACTGCGCTCTTGGGCAATAGCCTTCTTGCAGACATGTTTCCAAATGAGCCAATTTAAACAAGGGAGGCTTTTTGTAAAAAAAAAGCATGACATTATTTTTTTACCATGTGATGATTTTTCAACACGTCGGTAGACATTGTTGGCGCAAGATTAACGGGAGAGGAACTTGGTAACTCGGGAGACGAACTTGGAACATCGCAGAAATGACAAGTAAACGGAAAACTTAGTCATACCCGTGGGAACTCGGTTACACTCTTGATCATACACTACCACGAGTCTTTCACTTGGGGTACCTCGTGGGTCAACTCGCACCGTGAGACAGGGCTTTGAATGTTTGGAATTCTCTACCCAAGAGTGCTATGGAGACTTAGTCACCCAGAATATTTGATGCAATTTGTCAGATTTTGGGGGGATTTTAAGGAAATCATGGAATAACATGGACAATTGGCTCAATGGTTAAAAAATCAGCCACAATATTAAATGCCAAACTGGCCAGCTCCTATTTCTCATGCTTCCATTTTTTAGTAGTATTACATTCAGCAAGTAAAAACCAAAGTTGTGCAAATGAAAGGGACCTGGGCTCTGTGTTTGTTGATGGTACTGAGTACCTGACCTGAATGACAGCTCGGTGGTGAGGAATTAGTAGTAAGGAAGGCAAACGCAATGCTAGCATTTATTTCAAGAGGGCTGGGATGTAATGGTGAGGGTCTATAAGGCTCTGGGCAGGTCGCACTTGGTGAAATGTGAATAATTTTGGGCCCCATATTTGAGGAAGGATGTGCTTGCTCTGGAGAGGGTGCAGAGGAGGTTTACAAGAATGATCCCAGGAATTAGTGGGTTAACACACGATGAGCGTTTGTTGGCACTGGGCCTGTGATCGCTGGAGTTTAGTAGGAGAGGGAAGACCCTCTTAAAACTTATCAAATAGTGAAAGGCTTGGATAGAGTGGATGTGGAGAGGATGTTTCCACCAGTGGGAGAGTCTAGGACTAGAGATCTTAGCCTCAGAATTAAAGGACGTTCCTTTAGGAAGGAGATGAGGAAGAATTTCTTTAGTCAGAGGGTGGTGAATCTGTGGAATTCTTTGCCACAGAAGGCCGTGGTGGCCAAGTCAATGGATATTTTTAAGGCAGAGATAGATAGATTCTTGATTAGTGCAGAGGTCAGGGGTTATGGGGAGAAGGCAGGAGAATGGGGTTATGAGGGAGAGATAGATCAGCCATGATTGAATGGCAGAGTAGACTTGATGGGCCAAATGGCCAAATTCTGCTCCTATAACATGGCCTTATGATCTGATGACCACTATAAACCTATATTTGGTGGATCTATGATGGGTGAATATCAGTCTCCTTACGTTAAAACTCTAGAGTGAATGTCAGGAGAAATACTAACCTGTCACTGGGTGTGGTCCACAGGGATGTATTTTCAGACCGACTGAAAGAGACCTTTAACTCTCCAAACTGCTGGCACATTCTTAAACAGCATCCGATACCATCATAAATCAACATTCAGCAGCAACCATGTTTGATGGGATTGACCATAGTTACATTGAAACTGGCAGATTTTCTAACGGAAAAAAAAAGATCTCATTAAAACAAAATCACAGAGTAACATCTAGGGAAATGCTTTAAAAAAAAATCTAATTCCTCCCTTCCTCTCATGAAGGAGTTCATGTGTAAATTAAGCCTTAAGCACATTGACTGAGGAGGCAAGGGAAGGTTACCGCCCACAATTATAAGTGGGCAGCTTCTGGTACTTGGTAAGGCATCAGGAGAAGTGTTGAGCAGGGACACGTTTAGTTCAAGTTTCCTTAGGGTCCATGACACAAGGGGACATGGATTGAATGGCAAAACCTAATGTGAATAGAACATGAAATAGAAATTCCCACCTATTAGAAGCCAGTGGCCAGTGTTTTAAGAGTTTACTTGCTTTCCTCCTCCTCTATATTTCTGTGCCGATTAGATTCTAAAGTAGACCGATGGAGATCAATAGAATGTTGTCCCTAATTGCAATTGATGTTAGCTAGACTTCACAGCAGTTTCATGCGGAGTCATTCATGGGAGTCAAATCTAAGAGACCTTCCATCTATCATTCAAGAAGGAGGAGCCATCTTGGGGAATGGCTGCTAATCAGCAGCCGTCCGTTTAATTCACTTTTATTTTGTAGTTTTAGTGAGTCCCTGTGTCTTGTCTGTGGGAGAAATCGACTTTTTAATGTAGGGCGAAGGGGTAACTATATTTCTAGGTCCCTACCTGGTCGGTGAGACAGCTTTTTCTCCGGGCTGCCCCGTCGACCCGTCCTCGTGGCCTACAAGCAGGCGTGGAGCGCCGTTTCCTGGCGGGGACCGCCCAGCAGCTCGGCTTCGGTGGCGGCACAGCGCTGGAGCGCTATCGCGGAGCGGAGCGGGCGATGCCTTGCCTGGGTCGCCGCGCTGGATCAACGCGCTGGAGCTCCGGTGAGCTGTGACCGCCGAGTTCAACACCTCCGGGCTGCAGGTCTGCGGAGAGGAGTGGGCGGCACCGACTTCAACATCGGGAGCCTGGGAGCTCCAAACCGGCGCGGCCTTGTCGGCTTCGGAAGCTGCGGCCTCCGGTAAGGAATGCAGCCGTTCCAGGTGGCCCAGCCGCTGAGAGGACTCTCCCGACGCCGGGGCAACAGCACCCGGTGAGAACGGCCAGGAACTCCGTAGAGGCAATAGCGGAGGCCTCAATAGGCCTGACATTGGGAGTACTGGGGATGGGGACTGGACATTGTGCCTTCCCCCACAGTGGTAACCATTGTGGGGGGATGATTTTTGTGTGTAGTGTCTATTTCAGTCTGTGTCCAAGATGGCGGTCGGAAGGGAGAGTGGACGCTGGCGCGGTTTAGCTGCCGCTGCTCTCTCTTCACATTGTGTTTCTGATTTTTTTTTTGTCTTTGGATCGAATTCTGTCCTTAATTTGTGTATTGGTGATGTCTTTATAATTTATTTTACTCCGATTATATGTTTCTTACTTGTTAAATTCTGTAAGGTGTCCTTGAGACTTTTGTATAGACGCCCATAAATAAAATGTATTATAATTATTATTATTATCATTGAAGGAGCCACAAGTTAGCAGAGCTCGTTTGCAACATGGCACCATTTTACTGTGGAGGCAAGGAACTGCAGATGCTGGTGTACAAAAAAAAGAACACAATGTGCTGGAGTAACTCAGCAGGTCCGGCAGCATCTCTGGATAACATGACAGGGTGATGCTTCTGGTCGGGACCTCCTTCAGACTGAGTGTGGCTGTGAGGCTGGTGGTGGAAGAAAGCTAGAAGGGGAAGGTGCAGGACCAAGTCTGGCAGGTGATGGGTGGAAGTAATGGAGGTTTATAACAGGAAGATGATTGGCCAAAGGCCAGAGATGAAAAGGCAGAAGGCATGAGACAAAAGGATTGAAGGGCTTGCGAATTGTGAAGCTTGAGGAAGGAATGTAGGTGGCTATAGGCTGAAAGGGAGGGGGAGGGGAGGGGGGTGTGGGGGAAAAGGAGGGGGGTGTGGGGGAAGAGGGGGTGGGGGATTTGTAATTACCTAAGATTGGAAAATTCAATGTTCCTACCATTGGGTTGTAATTCCTTGTAAGGAATATGAGATGGAGTTCCTCCAGTTTGCTGTGGGCTCAGTCTAGCAATGGAGGCCAGGATGGAAACGTTCATGTAGGAATGGGAATAGGAGTTAAAATGGTTAGTAACCGGGAGATCCAATAAGCCTTGGCGAACCGAACGCAAGTACTTGGAGAAACGGTTGCCAAGACTACGCTTGGTCTCACCAACGTACAGAAGGCCACATGGGGAACACCGTATGCAGTAGCGGCGGTTCTGAGGTGATGCCCGTGAACCTCTGTCTCACCTGGCAGGACTGCTGGAGTCCCTGCACGGATTTGTGGGAGAACGTACAAGAACGGGTGTTACATCTCCTGCGGTTGCAGGGGAAAGTACCTGGGGAGGAGGTGGTTTGGGTGAGGAGGTATGAGTGAACCCTTGGAGTGGCAGGGGGAGCGGTCTCTGTGGAAGGCAGAAAGGGGTGGAGATGGGAAGATGTGACTAGTGGTGGGATCACGTTGGAGGTGACGGAAATGTCAGAAGATGCTGTGGATTTGTCGGCTGGTGGGGTGGAAGGTGAGGACAGGCAGCATCTCAGGATAGAAGGAATGGGTGACGTTTCGGGTCCGAAGAAGGGTCTCGACCCGAAATGTCACCATTCGTTCAATCCAATAGATGCTCCCTGGCCTGCTGAGTTATCCAGCATTTTATGTCCAGTCATGTTTAGACTTGGTCAAATGAACTATAAGTGAATGTTTAATGATGCACTGCTTGCCTCATCATAGGAAGGATCTATGGTCCCCACAGTGGCTTCATTAACCACCTCAGAACTCACAAAACTGGAGTGGAAGTTGGTCTTCCTTAATCCTGAGGCACTGCCTTAGAAGAGGAGAAAACTCTTTCATAATTACTGCTCAGTAAACTATCTGAAGTTAAAAAGCCGTTCATTTTCCCTTTCATAACTCCTACTCACGAAAACTTCAAAATATCTATATTTTTTAAGATAAAGTTTTGGGAGAAAGTTATTCTAACTTTTTGTTCTATCTTAACCACTTTAGGCTTTACTCTAAACTTTCCACAGCATGGAAAGAGGCCCTTCGGCCCACCGAGTCCACGCTGACCAGCGATCCCCGCACACTAGCACTATCCTAAACACTAGAGACAATTTACAATTTTATCGAAGCCGATTAACCTACAAACCTGCACGTCTTTGGAATGTTCGAGGAAACCGGAGCACCCGGAGAGAACCCATGTGGTCACGGGGAGAACGTACTAACTCCGTACAGACACCACTCGAGGTCGGGATTGAACCTGGGTGTCTGGCGCTGTAAGGCAGCAACTCTACCACTGTGCCACTGTGCTGCCCATAATCTGTGGTTCCCACATTGGCCACATTAACCACATTTGTATCTTCTGCTTTTATTTTACAGTCTGATTAACATTTCAAAATTGAATTAAAAACTGCTTTTGTTTCCAAATGTACTTTCACTGAGAAATCTTTAATACGTTAGGCTGCTCTGCCAGCTTGATGACCTCACCCAGCTGGGTACCAGAGATCTGTTTAACCTGATCCCTGATGGCAGCAGGCATGATAAAATATGAACTTCTTCCAGGGAACCTGGCTTTTTGGCTGCTGATTTTGGGACAATTTAGTTTAGAGATACAGCGCGGAAACAGCACAGAGTCAGCACCGACCAGCGATCCCCGCACATTAACACTATCCAACACACACTAGGGACAATTTACACATATGCCAAGCCAATTAATGGGTACATCTTTGGAGTTTGGGAGGAAACCAAAGATCTCGGAGAAAACCCACACGGTCACAGGGAGAACGTACAAACTCTGAACAGAGAGCACCCGTTGTAGGGATCGATCCTGGGTCTCTGGCGCTGCAAGCGCTGTAAGGCAGCATCCGTGCTGCCTTATTAAGGAAAATAAACAATCTTTCTTTCCTTGCCCAGCTAATCTCGTGTTTGATTTGATGTGGCAGAAGCACCGAGATCGGACTTGATTATTTATAAACCCCGCAAGACAGTAGCCTTCCACATGATTCTCGTTCCATTCTTGGGAGCCACATTTGCACACATGCACCTGAAAGTTAACAATCTGGTATCAAACTTTGTGAGTATGTGTGTTGACATTCCAGTTCAGTTACATTTGGTTTGCGTGAGGCGGCTGGTATGACAGGGCTTATACAACTGCTGCATCAGTGACAAAGATTACCGTCACCCTGTCTCATCTGTTAATTCATCTTTGGCAATGGTCCATTCAATGTTCTGGTCACCTAGCAACATCCAATACAAGAGAAGCGTTTCAGTCAGATGGTGCTTTAATACTGTAGTTTGCAGCATACCTTTACATGGAAATCAGTCACAAATGCAGATTTACTATTTTGGATAAATTTGGATTATACGGGTTTTTTATTTAACATGAACTGAATTTAATATCTGGGCATTGCAATTAGAAATGTGGCTTTGGACAAAGTAACATGAAGGCAGCGTGCATTGTCATTCCTTCAAAAACATAGCTTAGATTGTGACCTCCTTACATTTTAATTGTTAGGTTCATTGATGAATTAATCAAATAATGTGTTGACTTTTTTTGAAAGGGAAGAATATTAATTTTGAGCTACAGATCCTGATTGTATGTCAGTGATTGAATTTGCATATTATTATGATACATTCAAGATTAGCCCTCTTGGTTTTTCACTCATTATGTTTCACAACTTGTACAATGCCTGGAAGAATATGCCTTACCTTTTAACAATAGATTCTACACTGGTTCCCTTCATGTGTCAACTATCATTATCTAAATTACAAATTAAATGAAAATGTAGAGAAATTATTTTAGTGTTCAGGAAATTAATTTTATCCTTCTTGAGGTCAATTTTGGTAATTATAGCCTAAAAATTATTGCTGATGATGTTACTGACTGAAAGCTTCGCACAATCTGTATTAATGCTGGCATTATTCAATTTATCACAAATGAGTTAATACTTTTGCTAGGACAGTGAGCAAGGGAACGTCACATTGTCAGCTAATTGTTTGTCTGCCAATGGAGGCAACAGCAATTTCTAGCCTTATAATATAACCAAGAGATGTCAAAATAGAAAACAATGATTCTTAAATAATAACCGCAGCTTGCTTTTTAATCTCCATCTATTTTAATATGATTCATTTCATCAAATTAGGCAGCATATTGTGGCTAGACTCTGGGTTTGCAGAGTGCTTTATACACATTAGCCTCTGTGGTGACCATTTTGGCTTATAGAGCCAAAACCAGGAGCAAAATGTTGCATAAGGAACCCTGGGCTTTCATAAACAGACTCAATCGGTGTCTTTTTTATAATAGTGGTTGATTCTAAGATTACATCAGTTCCAAAGCTGCAGTGCTCATTGAAGCACCTTAGATGTCACAACATCACATGTAATAGAGTTTCATAGTCCCTTTACCTCCCCCTCGACTCCATCTAAGGACCCCGACAGTCTTTCCAGGTGAGGCAGAGGTTCACTTGCACCTCCTCCAACCTCTTCTACTGTATCCGCTGTTCCAGGTGTCAACTTCTGTACTTCGGCGAGACCAAGGGCAGGCTCGGCGATCGTTTCGCTGAACACCTCTGCAACCGCAGGAGATGTAACATCCGTTCTTGTACGTCCTCCCACACATCCATCCAGGGACTCCAGCAGTCCTGCCAGGTGAGTCAGAGGTTCACGGGCATCACCTCTAACCGCATCTACTGCATCCAGTGTTCCCGATGTAGCCTCCTGTACATCGGCGAGACCAAGCATAGACTCGGCAACCGTTTCTCCAAATGCTTGCGTTCGGTTCGTCAAAGCCTATTGGATCTCCCGGTGGTACAGCGGTAGAGTTGCTACCTTACAGCGCTTGCAGCGTCGGAGCCCCAGGTTCGATCTCTACTATGGGTGCTGTCTGTACAGAGTTTGTACGTTCTCCCCGTGACCGCGTGGGTTTTCTCCGAGATCTTTGGTTTCCTCCCACACTCCAAAGACGTATGCATTTGTAGGTTAAGCCCCTGTCCCACTTTCACGACCTAATTGGCGACCTCTGCCGAGCTTGCCCTTGACTCATACTCGCAGCATGGTCGCCACGAGGTCGTAGGAGGTCATAGGAGATCTTCGTAACTCTTCCTCATGCTCGTGAGTGGTCTCCGCGTACTCGTGGCCTCAAGTAGGTCGCGGCGTTTTTTCCAGCATGATAAAAAATGTCCACGAGTAAAAAAAAGGTCGGCATGGAAAAAAATAACACTTTTTACTCCTAGGCAGGTCGTAGGTAGGTCATAGTAGGTCGTGATGGTAGTCGTAGGTAGTCATAGGTCGGTAACTGGCCCGAGAAAAAAATGCAAACATGACATCATTTCATCATGTGATCATTTTCCACTCATAGCTAGTCGTTGTTGGTCTTAGGTGTGGAAGACGGGGGTCGTAGGAGGTCGTAGACATAGTCGTAGGGGGTCGTAGGAGGTCTTTTACTTTGGCGAGTCAACACGACCTTGACATTTTTTTCAACTCGTCTCGGGTCTTCTAAACTCGTGGATTCGGTCATCCAAGTGGGACAGGCCCTTTAATTGGCTTGGCATATGTATAAATTGTCCCTAGTGTGTGTAGGATAGTGTTAATGTGCGGGGATCACTGGTCGATGTGGACTCTGTGCTGTATCTCTAAACTAAATTAGCCCAAAATCTGCGGCCAAAAAACAACATTGCTGGTTCCCTGGAAGAAGTTCATATTTTATCATGCCTGCTGCCATCAGAGATCAGGTTAAACAGATCTCTGGTACCCAGCTGGGCGAGGTCATCAAGCTGGCAGAGCAGCCTAACGTATTAAAGATTTCTCAGTGAAAGAAAAGCAGTTTTTAATTCAATTTTGAAAAGTTAATCAGACTGTTAAATAAAAAAGCAGAAGATACAAATGTAGCCAATGTGGGAACCACAGAGTATGGGCAGCACAGTGGCACAGCGGTAGAGTTGCTGCCTTAAAGGCCTGTCTCACGAGTCTGCAGTCATTGGCGGCGAAACAGGAAGAATCTACCGCTCCTGGGCCGCCATAGACCGCGCACTCGGTCAAACGCACAATTCCGGGGCCGTGCGGCGTTGTTCCCAACACCGCACGGTGCTAAAATAAAACCAACACTGTTCAAAAATATTTTCCTACCGCACAGCCTCCGCCAGTGAGGCACGAGCGCGGCACGGCCGCCGCCAGTGAGGCACGAGCGGCGTGCGTCGAACTTGCACCGCCATAGCCTCCGCCTGTGAGGCACGACCGCCGCCACAGCCGCCGCCACAGCCTCCGCCAGTGAGGCACGTGTGCGGCACGGCCGCCGCCACAGCGCCGCGATCAGGACGGCCGCCGCCACAGCCCCGCAGATCCGAAATGACGTCATCGCAGTCGGCCCGCCTTTTGTTTTTACTTACCGCAAGCTCGTGGGAACAGCCGTATTTAAATCACTCGTGCGGTGCTCTCGTGGCATAGGCTCGGCACTCTCGCCATTGCCGTGCGGTCCCCTCTACTTGCGACGCCGCGCTTCACCGCCGATGACTGCAACACCGTGAGACAGAGCCTTTACAGCGCCAGACACCCAGGTTCAATCCAGACCTCGAGTGGTGTCTGTACGGAGTTAGTACGTTCTCCCCATGACCACATGGGTTCTCTCCGGGTGCTCTGGTTTCCATCGCACATTCGAAAGGCGTGCAGGTTTATAGGTTAATTGGCTACTATAAAATTGTAAATTGTCCCTAGTGTTTAGGATAGTGCTAGTGTGTGGGGATCGCTGGTCAGCGTGGACTCGGTGGGCCGAAGGGCCTGTTTCCATGCTGTGTGAAGTTTAGAGTAAAGCCTAAAGTGGTTAAGATAGAACAAAAAGTTAGAATATCTTTCTTCCAAAACTTTATCTTAAAAAATATAGATATTTTGAAGTTTTCATGAGTAGAAGTTATGAAAGGGAAAATGAACGGCTTTTTAAGGTCAGATAATTTACTGAGCAGTAATTATGAAAGAGTTTTCTCCTCTTCTATGGCAGTGCCTCAGGATTAAGGAAGACCAACTTCCACTCCAGTTTTGTGAGTTCTGATGTGGTTAATGAAGCCACTGTGGGGACCATAGATTCTTCCTAAGATGAGGCAAGCAGTGCATCATTAAACATTCACTTATAGTTCATTTGACCAAGTCTAAACATGACTGGACACAAAATGCTGGAGTAACTCAGCGGGCCAGGGAGCATCTATTGGATTGAAAGAATGGTGACATTTCGGGTCGAGACCCTTCTTCGGACCCGAAACGTCACCCATTCCTTCTATCCTGAGATGCTGCCTGTCCTCACCTTCCACCCCACCAGCCGACAAATCCACATCATCATCTGACATTTCCTTCACCTCCAACGTGATCCCACCACTAGTCACATCTTTCCATCTCCACCCCTTTCTGCCTTCCGCAGTGCAACTCCTTGGGGTCACTCATACCTTCCCACCCAAATGATCCACTCCCCAGGTACTTTCCCCTGCAACCGCAGGAGATGTTACACCCATTCCTATCCTTCCTCCCACACATTAATAGACAAAAGACAATAGACAATAGACAAAAGACAATAGACAATAAACAATAAACAATAAACAATGGACAATAGACAATACACAATAGGTGCAGAAGTAGGCCATTTGGCCCTTCGAGCAGCAACGCCATTCATTGTGATCATGGCTGATCATCCACAATCAGTACCCCGTTCCTGCCTTCTCCCAATATCCCTTGACTCCGCCATCATTAAGGGATCTGTCTAACTCTCTCGTGAAAGCATCCAGAGAATTGGCCTCCACCGCCCTCTGAGGCAGAGAATTCCACAGATTCACAACTCTCTGGGTGAAATTGTTTCTCCTCATTTCCGTTCTAAATGGCCTACCACTTATTCTTAAACTGTGGCCCCTTGTTCTGGACTCCCCCAACATCGCGAACATGTTTCCTGCCTCTAGAGTGTCCAATCCCTTAATAATCTTGTATGTTTCAATAAGATCCCCTCTCATTCTTTGAAATTCTAGTGTATACAAGCCCAGTCACTCCATTCTTTCAACATTCATCCAGCGACTCCAGCAGTCCTGCAGGTGCGACCATGGTTCACGGACACCTCCTCTAACCGCCTCTACTGCATCCGATGTTCCCGATGAAGACTCCTGTACATCGGTGAGACCAAGCATAGTCTTGGCAATCGTTACTCCAAATGCTTGTGTTCAGTCCGCCAAGACCTATTGGATCTCCCGGTTACTAACTATTTTAACTCCTATTCCCCATTCCAACATGAACGTTTCCATCCTGGCCTCCATTGCCAGACTGAGCCCACAGCAAACTGGAGGAACACCACCTCATATTCCACTTGGGTGGCTTACAACCCAATGGTAGGAACATTGAATTCTCCAATCTTAGGTAATTACAAATCCCCCAGCCCTCACTTCCCCCACACCCTCTCCTTTTCCCCCACACACCCTCTTCCCCCACACTATCCTCTTCCCCCACGCCCCCCTCTTCCCCCACACCCTCTCCTTTTCCCCCCACACCCCCCTCCTTTCTCCCTTCCCCCTATCTTTCTACCTATATCCACCTACATTCCTTCCTCAAGCTACACAATTCTCAAGCCCTTCAATCCTTTTGTCTCACACCTTCTGCCTTTTCATCTCTGGCCTTTGGGCAACCATCTTCCTGTCATAAACCTCCATTACTTCCACCCATTACCTGCCAGACTTGGTCCTGCACCTTCTAGCTTTCTTCCACCACCAAACCCACAGCCACACTCAGTCTGAAGGAGGTCCCGACCAGAAGCATCACCCTGTCATGTTATCCAGAGATGCTGCCGGACCTGCTGAGTTACTCCAGCACTTTGTGTCTTTTTTTTGTACACCAGCATCTGCAGTTCCTTGTCTCCACAGTAAAATGGTGGCCATGTTGCAAACGAGCTCTGCTAACTTGAGGCTCCTTGAATGATAGATGGAAGGTCTCTTAGATTTGACTCCCATGAATGACTCCGCATGAAACTGCTGTGAAGTCTAGCTAACATCAATTGCAATTAGGGACAACATTCTATTGATCTCCATCGGTCTACTTTAGAATCTAATCGGCACAGAAATATAGAGGAGGAGGGAAGCAAATAAACTCTTAAAACACTGGCCACTGGCTTCTAATAGGTGGGAATTTCTATTTCATGTTCTATTCACATTAGGTTTTGCCATTCAATCCATGTCCCCTTGTGTCATGGACCCTAAGGAAACTTGAACTAAACGTGTCCCTGCTCAACACTTCTCCTGATGCCTTACCAAGTACCAGAAGCTGCCCACTTATAATTGTGGGCGGTAACCTTCCCTTGCCTCCTCAGTCAATGTGCTTAAGGCTTAATTTACACATGAACTCCTTCATGAGAGGAAGGGAGGAATTAGATTTTTTTTTTAAAGCATTTCCCTAGATGTTACTCTGTGATTTTGTTTTAATGAGATCTTTTTTTTCCGTTAGAAAATCTGCCAGTTTCAATGTAACTATGGTCAATCCCATCAAACATGGTTGCTGCTGAATGTTGATTTATGATGGTATCGGATGCTGTTTAAGAATGTGCCAGCAGTTTGGAGAGTTAAGGGTCTCTTTCAGTCGGTCTGAAAATACATCCCTGTGGACCACACCCAGTGACAGGTTAGTATTTCTCCTGACATTCACTCTAGAGTTTTAACGTAAGGAGACTGATATGCACCCATCAGAGATCCACCAAATATAGGTTTATAGTGGTCATCAGATCATAAGGCCATGTTACTGGAGAAGAATTTGGCCATTCGGCCCATCAAGTCTACTCCACCATTCAATCATGGCTGATCTATCTCTCCCCATTCTCCAGCTTTCTCCCCATAACCGCTGACATCTGCACTAATCAAGAATCTATCTATCTCTGCCTTAAAAATATCCATTGACTTGGCCTCCACAGCCTTCTGTCAAAGAACTCCACATATTCACCACCCTCTGACTAAAGAAATTCCTCCTCATCTTCCTAAAGGAACGTCCTTTAATTCTGGGGCTATGATCTCTAGTCCTAGACTCTCCCATTAGTGGAAATATCCTATCCACATCCACTCTATCCAAGCCTTTCATTATTTTGTAAGTTTCAAGGGGGTCCGACCTGATTATACTAAACTCCAGCGATCACAGGCCCAGTGCTGACAAACGCTCATCATGTGTTAACCCACTCATACCTGGGATCATTCTTGTAAACCTCCTCTGCACCCTCTCCAGAACAAACATTACCTTCCTCAAATATGGGGCCCAAAATTATTCACAATTCTCCAAGTGCGACCTGCCCAGAGCCTTATAGAGCCTCAGCATTACATCCCTGGTTTTGTATTCTGGCACTCTTGAAATAAATGCTAGCATTGCGTTTGCCTTCCTTACTACTAATTCCTTACCACCGAGCTGTCATTCAGGTCAGGTACTCAGTACCATCAACAAACACAGGGCCCAGGTCCCTTTCATTTGCACAACTTCAGTTTGTACTTGCTGAATGTAATACTACTAAAAAATGGAAGCATAAGAAATAGGAGCTGGCCAGTTTGGCATTTAATATTGTGGCTGATTTTTTAACCATTGAGCCTGTTGTCCACGTTATTCCATGATTTCCTTAAAATCCCTCCAAAATGTGACAATTTTGCATTAAATACCCTGGGTGACTAAATAAGTCTCCATAGCACTCTTGGGTAGAGAATTCCAAACATTCACTCCTCTCCAGGTGAGGACATTTCTTTAGGATCCCAATCCTAGATGCCTACTCCTTTATTTTGAGCTAGTGACCCCTTCAACGTCATGGGCAAGGGAAACATTAATTCGGCATCTACCCTTTCATGCCCTGAAATAATCTTGTTGCCCCGTTGTCCATTAGGTGTCCCTGACACAGAGTGAACACGAGAGCATTTGGTGGACTTGCCAGAATTGGTCAGGGCATTAAGTACAAGCATTGAGACCTTATGTTACAATTGTACAAGACGTTGTTGAGGCCGCACCTGAAGTATTGTATGCAGTTCTGGTCGCCTAGCTACAGGAAGGATGTAATTAGGCTGGAAGGGATGCCTAATTCGCAAGGATGTTACTGGGACTGGAGGGCTTGAGTTATAAAAAGAGTGCAAAGGCTGTTTTTTTCCCCCCTGGAGCATAGAAGACTGAGGGGTGACTTTCTAGAGGTGTATAATATCATGAGAGGCATGAATAAGGTGAATGGTCACAGGCTCTATACCAGGACTGGGGAGTCTAAAGATAGAGTACACAGGTTTAAGGTGAGAGGGGATAGATTTAAAGGGGAACTGAGGGGAATCTCTTTCACGCACAGAGGGTAGTGGGTATGTGGAATGAGAAAGTGGTAGAGGCAGACACAATTACAATGATTATAAGACATTTGGACAGATACATGGATAGGAAAGGTTTAGAGGGATATGGGTCAAATGCAGGCAAATGGATCCAGCTCATTTAGACAACTTGACCAGCATTGACTAGTTGGGCCCAAGGGCCTGTTTCCATGTTGTGTGGCTGTATGGCTTCAGACTTCTTCAGACTTCAGACGAGCATCAGGCCTAAATATCACATCAGTCTGAAGAAGGGTCTCGACCTGAAACGTCACCCATTCTTTCTCTCCAGTGATGCTGCCTGTCCCGCTGAGTTACTCCAGCAGTTTGTGTCTACCTTTGATTTAAACCAGCATCTGCAGTTCTTTCCTAAACTAAATTAACTGCCTGCAAGCTCAGGTTCCGCCACTGAAATCCATATAGAAACCAGCGGTGGAGACTGGTGACAGATTCACCACCAAGAATCCATCAACAGGATCAATTCTTACAGGTTCTGATCACACAGGGCAAAGTCCAATACGTATTGGCACTGACTCGGATAAATACCACCAGTCAACTAATTAACCGGAGCAACTTATCTATGTATCGCCCACTCCCCTGACATCAGTCTGAAGAAGGGTCTCGACCCGAAACGTCACCCATTCCTTCTCTCCCGAGATGCTGCTGCCTGTCCCGCTGAGTTACTCCAGCCTTTTGTGTCTATCTTCTCCTAGATTACCTCTCATCTTCCTGCACTCCAAGGAATGAAGTCCTAGCCTGCCCAACCTCTCCCTATAGTTCAGGCCCTCAGGTCCAGGCAACATCTCCACAATAACCATATGGAACCCATCTCTGTGCCACTAATGTCAAGCACACCTTGCATTCCTAGTCAGTCTCCCATCCCTTAGCTAACCGGGCTCCAGTCTGTTTAGCTTCAGAGAGCAGAGAGGACCAAATGTTTCCGGGCTGATACCAATAGGGATGGATTGATTACCACAGCACTGATCAGTGAACAACTTGGACTTCAGTTGGGAAAGGTTTATCATTTTTTAAATCAGAAGAGAAGCTTGTTTTATGTATTATACAACAGATGGAATAAAACCATAAATAAGAAATATTATTGCTGGAGAGTAATATCTGAACTAATGAATACAAATGTATTTAAAAAATGGAAAGCGAATGTGTAAAGTGTGTGTTAGCAGCAGGATGAGATTGATAGGCAGTAGGTTAAGGTAGTGGTAAACCAGCAACGAGTTGCACTACCATCCACTATTGAAATCAATAGGACTTCTCACTCCATTCTCCTGCTGTTGGTTGGTTCTGATCAATATCTCTACTTTCTTTTAATTCCTGGTGAGTTCTCGGTCTATAGTATTTAAGTGAGTAGCTGACAACTGATCGGCTGTGGGGATCCAACACATCGGATTGATGTTTGAAAGGGTTGCGTGTAATGAGGCGATGGGGACAGAGGATGGCTGAGTATTGGTTGCCTTAGGAGCTAAACTCACTGGAAGGAATGGCACAAAATGCTGGAGTAACCCCGCGGAGAGAAGGAATGGGTGACGTTTCGGGTCAAGGCCCTTCTTTGGACTGAGATTCAGGGGAGAGGGAGACCTGAGATATGTGGAAGGATATGGTGTGAAAACGACAGATCAAAGTAGACGATGATCTAGAAAATGTGGAATGGTTCATTGTTGGCTGAGGGGGAAGGGGACAACGAGGCATACAATCAGTAAAATTTCTCTGGATGAAATGCATGATATCTTTATACAAGAATACAAGAATAGGGGCGGCACGGTGGCGCAGCGGTAGAGTTGCCGCCTACAGCGCTTGCAGCGCCGGAGACCCGGGTTCGATCCTGCCTACGGGTGCTGTCTGTACTGAGTTTGTACGCCCTCTCCGTGACCACG
The DNA here is from genome assembly GCA_038087875.1 of Malacoraja senta. Classification (NCBI taxonomy): domain Eukaryota; kingdom Metazoa; phylum Chordata; class Chondrichthyes; order Rajiformes; family Rajidae; genus Malacoraja; species Malacoraja senta. The sequence continues at coordinate 75,539,612 of CM075978.1, forward strand.
TGGGTCGGTGCGGGCTCGGTGGGCCGAAGGGCTTGTATCCGCCCTGTATCTCTAAACTAAACTAAACTAAATACCATTTATGAAACCATTTACTATCTGCTTGTAATGGCATATATGAATAATTAATCTAAGGTGCCCTGGTGGCTAAGTGTGTTTGTCCAGTGAGTAGTAAGAAAGGCCCAGGTTTAACTCCTCAGCCTGTTCTGAGTTAGTGGATCATGGCTCAGAAAGCAATAGGTTGACGATAGCCACAAAATGCTAGGGTAACTCAGGAGGCCAGGCAGCATCTCTGGAGAAAAGGAATAGGTGACTTTTCGGGTCGATACCTATACCTCTATATCTATATCTCTTATAATTTATAAAATCTCTATTAAGTTAACCTTGAACCTTCTTTGCTCTAGGGAAGACAAGCCCAGTCTACACAACCTCTCTTTATGACTAAAGTCTTCCAGTCCAGGCAACATCCAGGTGGAGAAAGCGTCACACATTCCTTCTCTCCAGAGATGCTGGCTGTCCCGCTGAGTTACTCCAGCTTTTTGTGTCTAACATCCAGGTGAATCTCCTTTCCATTCTCTCCAGTGCATCATCCATCTAAAAGTGTTACACTGTAAAGTCGCAACATAACATCTCGACTATTAATATTCTATCACCTAACATACCATATGCAATCTTCACTACCCTATCAAACTGTGTTGCCACTTTCAGGAAACAGTGGACTTGAGCCCAAAGGTCTCTTGGTTCATCAACATTTATTGGTGTGCAATACTCTTATATTGAACTCTTCTAAAGTCAGCTGTTTCTTTACCCTCAAGCATCTGCTCCCAGTCAGGTCCTCTCTCACGCTATTAAAATCAGCCTTCCCCCAATTTAGGACCTCAACTTAAGAAGCAATCATTTTCCTTTCCATGTCCACCTTAAAACCTACAGAATTATGGCCCATGATCCCAAAGTGTTCCCCGCCAACAATGCTTCCCGATGTCCAGTCTCATGTCCAGTCTCATGGCATGTAATATTCCAAGATGCAGTCCACAACACCACAGGTTATTCTTCTTCCCTCTAGCTATCAAACTGTACAACTACTCCCCCTTCTATCGTGGGGTAGACTGATTCCCCTCCCGCCCTCCCCCCCCTCCTCCCCAATCTTTGCATGCCCCTAATCCTTTCCACTCGTCACTTTAATTTCATGTTTCATGTGTTTTGTGTTTTAAGACTGTTGGCAGATTAATTTTCCTCCTGGGATAAATAAAGTTATATTGTATCGTATCGTATCATATCATATCGTATCAGGCTTACACCTATTCGACTTCCGATAAAGTACCACCGCTCATTTGTCAGGATTAAATTCCGTCTGCCAATACTCTGCCAAACTGCCCATCTGCTCTATATCCTTCTGTGGTCTTTGACAACTACCGGCGTCACCACCAACATTTTGGCTCACGTGCAAACCAATTAATCAAAACTCTGACATCGACATCCTAGAATTGATTTTCCATTA
>CM075978.1:75541306-75701674 GCA_038087875.1 Malacoraja senta
GAATCTGAATATTCTCTGATCTTATGGTACCTCACTTGTGGCTATGGAAAATGTCCCTCAGAGCCCCAGCTATCTCCTCTCTTCCCTCCCATAGCAACCGTAGATAGATCTCACCAGGCCCCAGAGATTTAGAAACACTTATACAACCCATGACACCTAACGCCTCCTATATGATACTGATCTGCTCCAGATTATTTGCAGAGCTCTCCCTGAATTCACCATTTTCTTCTCCTTGGTGAATATAGTGAGAACTATTCAGTCAGGACCTCACCCACATACCCATGTGAATTACACTTCTTTAGTTCCTCTATCACTGGCTACCTTGTTTCTGACACACTCATGGAATGTCGTGGGATTCTCCTTAATCTCACTTCCCAAGATTAACTCATGGCCCTTTTTGCTCTTCTCATTTCTTTCTTTTGTTCACTTATACTCTCTCTCTCTGTACCTCAAGAGACTCCCTCAATTCCAGTTGCCTATACCTGCCATATGTTTTATTTTTGCAGATCAAACCTATAATAACCTTTGTCATCCAAGGTATATTCTTTCCCTTTCACCCTGACTGGAACATGCTGGCACTGAACGCTTATATAGGACATCAACTTAAGTGCCAACGTTTTTCCTTTCCATATCTACCTTATAACCTACAGAATTATGATCACTGATCCCCCACCAACAATGCCACCGTATGTCCAGTCTCATTTCCAAAGATAAAGTTGAGTACTGCTCCATCTCTGGTAGGATTATTTACATTCAGTCTCAAATGCTTTCTACACTTAATAAATTATTCCCCATCTAAACCCCTTACATTAGTTTAGTTTAGTTAGGTTTAGAGATACAGCGTGGAAACAGGCCCTTCCGCCTGCCAAGTCCACACCGACCAGCGATCCCCGCACATTAGCACAATCCTACACACACTAGGGACCATCTTACATTTATACCGAGCCAATTAACCTACAAACCTGCACATCTTTGGAGTGTGGGAGGAAACCAAAGATCTCGGAGAAAACCTATGCAGGTCACGGGGAGAACGTACAAAATCCACACAGACAGCACCCGTAGTCAGGATCGAACCAAGGTCTCTGGCGCTGTAAGGCCGCAACTCTATCGCTGCGCCACCGTGCGGCCCAAAGGCAATGCCAGTCAGTATTGGGGAAGTTAAAATCCCCAATTGGTCTTACAACTTAAGATGGACACAAAATGCTGGAATAAATCAGCGGGACAGGCAGCAGCTCTGGAGAGAAGGAATGGGTGACGTTTCGGGTCGAGACCCTTCTTCAGACTGATGGGTCTCTTACAACTTTCTGGGATTTGCTTACATATCTGTTTTTCTGCTTCTTGCAGACTATTGAGAGGCTGTATCCTATCCCAGCGAAGTTGAATATTAGGTCAGAATTATTTTGATACCTGTGACATTCAAAATGCTGTTTGCAAAAAGATATGTAACTTCTATGATTCCCTCCCACATACTTCAAGCATAGAATGCTGCCAGATTATTACAGCTCTTTGCTTCAGCGGTAGAAAGCAGATATCAGCTTAAATTAAATTGAGACTTAATATGTGAACTGATTCAGGGGGAAAAAAATGACACTGAGCTGAGCTAACTCGTCCTATTTGAGGAGTTAACACTTAGCACTTAATCAACTTTCACTGTCCTTATAGCCAAGGATTAGTTATCACAATTATACTTAAAGTATTTATGTTGGTGAAATACAAACTTGACAACTGTACCTCATCAGCAGACCATTCGCCCTTCAATTAGAAGTGACTAGTTTATTAAGGACGGTGATTCCACATTGCAATCCAATTATTCCTGTCACAACACCGACCATAAAAATAGTCGGGGCCATTTAGCAATGAAACTATTAACGACGCGATCTCCTGCCGGGTGCCTTCTTCAACACAAAGCTCACTAAACAAACGATACGCATTGAAGAAAAATTGCTAGTTAGCCTTCGTGACTTAGATGAAGCTATGGAGAAATGACAAGTGCCAGTAATTAGCACAGCCTCTTCAACCAGATAACCCGATACATCTTTGTCTATTTCAATCACCGAATACTCTGATTTGGTGTAAAATTAAAGTGTGGATGTCATCAATTTCTGTTAACCTCTTTATATTGTTCTGTGTTGATGCATATGTGATAGATTGTTTTTGTCAGCTTATTAAATGGTGACATCTTTGTGCACATTTAGTTAAAACAGCGTATTCGCATTTGAACGATTGAAAAATGTGAACTCTGCCTTTATTTATTTGCTTTCTCAAGCCTAAATGTTGCTCGATTCTCATATATTTTTGTAGAGTGCATCTCAAATAGATTCTGACCAAAGGTTGTCTGGATAGATGAAGGATTGCAAGAAATTGGTGTTTGGGGACCACTGCCTTGGTGACATCGGCACCACAGTCCTCTCTCCCTTCTCTCTCTCTCTCTCTCTCTCTCTCTCCCTTTCCCTCTGACATGGTCTGCGCCTCTAGTAATTTACATAATACTCTTCTGACACCTTTACTTTAGTCATCAATCACTGTACCTTTGCTCAGTCTATCTTTTGTCTGAGCATGTCTCCTCTGTATCAGGCCATGCACAAAAGATTAATTTCACAGATTTTTTCTCCCCCCTCCCCCCCCCCCCCTTTCTCTTTGTCGGAAGATACAAAGCTCAAGAAATGACAGTAGCAACATAAGAAAACCAACAATGCAAGCAGTTTTACTTTTGTTCCTGTGGGCTGATTTTCAGCAGGGCATTGTAACATTCATTCCCACCCCCCCACTCGCTCCCTCCCTCCCTTCCACCCTCACCCATCCCTACTCTTTCCCTGATGCATCTGCCTTGAAGCCCTTTCTTTTTTATTTTTCCAAAAAGCCATTTATCTTTAGCAGAAGGAAAGATCATTTGATAATTTAACGAGAATAAAGCGGGCAGGGCCCGGTTCACTGTTTGTTTGTTTAAAACACTGGGCCCTGCTTTGTTAATTTTATTCTCCAGGATCAATACGTCCTGCTTGCCTAGCTCTCCAAGGGAAATGAGTTCTCTCCTCCCACTGCAGGTGGTGTGAGGAGAAGAGGAAGTACACAAGCTGATTTATCTGGAATTGCCAGCGTCATGGAGGACATGGGCTACAGGGGGTGACATCACCTCCTCATCCCCTCTGCTGCCTCCAAAGGAGAGCTGATTCCTCATTAAAAAAAGAGCACAGAACTGCACATGAAAGTGACATTCACACTCATTCCCTTCTCGCAAATACAAAGCTGACAGGCGCTCGGTACTTACAATAGGGGGGGGGGGGGGGAAGCGCGCGCGTGTGTGGAGGAAAATGGAGAAAGGGTGAGCTTCAGCAGGGGGTGAGTGATATGCAAAACACGAACTCCGTAACCGAAGTACCCTGCAAAATTAGGTGTCAGCATGCAAAGCTTATTGATGTATGAATTCAGAAAATGAAAGCCAGCAGCAGACAGACAGGGCTAAAGGTGAGACAACCACAGTGAGAGCAGCTGTATATCTACGTCAAGGTGTTGGTATATGATTCCTGCCTTTCCCTTTTAGGCCAAAGCCTAACAAGCATTGCCTGCCTGTAATATGATGGAATAGGACCATGTCGCTGCACGTCGCTTGAATGCAAAGTAAATTGATTTTCCCCCTTGCAAAGAATGCTTATGTTTTTATTAATAATATTCATATTCCTTGGTTTTCAATAAAGCAGAGTATTGTGTAAACCCAAGTTACTTAGCGACACCCAGCTCATTCCTTTTATTGTAGCTTCTGGCTATGAAGGGAAACGACTGTGGAATGAGAATTTATTACTGCCCGTCTTCTCAATAAGTTGGGGAAGTGCATCTTTTGAAGAAAATTGACCACTACCACTTGAATATGATGAAAAATGTCAATAACAGTAGAAACACTAAGCTGAAATGCTCTTGCCTGTACTATATCAGCTGTACTCTGTTGACAGTGATTATACGAACATGTTGCAGCAGTGTAATACTTCCATATTAAAATTTATGACAAATGAGTGCAGATTGATAAAAGGGCTACTCCAGCTTATGACAGGGATAGGTCTGAACAAGGGAGCTGCAGTCACCGTAAGATTAAGACGACTTGAAGGTGTTAATAAAAGGGGCTTGAGTGTTTCCAAAAGCAAGTGGTAAAATTGAGCCATGAGGGAGCCAACAGAGAAAATAAATTACAGTATATATCGAACAATAGATGGATGGTTTGCAGGCACACTGTAAAGGCATATGTGATCCCAGGCTGATTTAGGAACCATTACATTCAGTTCATAATGCCACAGCTCTGTAATTCGGCATTCTGCTCCAAATCAATGCACACATTGGCATGCCTCATATTATTCTGTACCTTCTTTATACTTCTTTTTATAACTGTTGTGTTACGCGGAGGTGCACGAATCTGGGAGGTCCATGTCTCTGATACCACCGGGTATCAGACACTTTGAGATTTGACTCTTCTGACCTGAATGGTCAGCTCTGGAGGCAAGGTCATTGCTGAGAACAGCTCCGACTAACCTCAGCAGACGTGCACAAATGTGGATCACGAGGAGTAATCTCAGCCAACAATTATGAACAATTCTGCCTATCTGAGGAAAGGTCTCCACCCGAGAAGTCGCCCATTCCTTTTCTCCAGAGATGCTGCCTGTCCCGCTGAGTTACTCCAGCATCTTGTGTCTATCTTCATTATTAATACTAGCGCCTGCTCTGAACATTTTGGAAGTGTATGGTGAGGCAATGTAAGTTATATGGAATGACTGAAGGGGTTTAAGAGTTGGGGATAATGATCGGGGTTTAAGAGTTGGGCGCTGTATCTCTAAACTAAACTAAACTAAACTCTCTTGTCCACGTAATGTGCAACATCTAGGTCTCTGAATACATTCATTACTATGCCTTTGATCACGCACTTCACTGCATGTTAACCATCAATATTTCTAGCCATGCATCAGATAGCTTCACAGTTTTGTGAGTTAATGCCATCTCATGCTATAGCATGAGGCTGTGATCTCCACCAACAATCCACTTTCATATGAATGAATCCTTCATATCTTATCTGATAACACTCAAAGATACTTTAAGAAATTATCAAAGAATTCTCCCCGTTTCTGATCGTGAAAAAAACAAATTGATAATGGAGAACAATTTTGTTTCTAGGAAGATGTGCTTCTAATGCATTCTCCAGGGTTTCATCATTTGAGGATTGTATAAAATCATGAGAGGAATAGATCGTGTAGACGCACAGTATTTTCCCCAGAGTCGGTGAATCGAGGACCAGAGGACATAGGTTTCAGGTGAAGGGGAAAAGATTTAATAGGAATCTGAGGGGTAACTTTTTCACACAAAGGGTGGTGGGTGAATGGAACAAGCTGCCAGAGGAGGTAGTTGAGGCTTGGACTGACCCAATATTTAAGAAACAGTTAGAAAATAGTGCAGCGAGAGCATGGCTTATGATATATTCGGTGCCCACCCTTATAAGAATCACACCACGTGACCAGTCCCACTCTTACATTTTAGTGTTGAGCAGGCATACAGAAAGTAAGTTCTCTCTCTCATTCTCTCTTAAGACAGGCACAAAATGCTGGAGTAACTCAGACAGCATCTCTGGAGAGAAGGAATGGGTGGTGTTTCGGTTCGAGACCCTTCTTCAGTCTGAGAGTCAGGGGAGAGGGAGACACAGAGATAAGGAAGGGTAAGGTGTGAAAACGAGACATCAAAGGAGATGTTGATGAAGGAAAATGTTCGATCATTGTTAGCTAGGAGAAGGTGACAACAAAGCAAACAGAGATAAAATGTAATCGGGGGGGACTGCCAGACTTGTTGGAGAACTGGGAAGGAATTATCTCTCTTTTCTCTTTCTCGTTTAATCCTTTCCAGGGTCTCTCACTTTCTCTCTCCTAGAATTTGCTCTCTTTTTCCCTCTCTTTGTAGGTTCATTTGTTAGTTTGGCTTGCTAACCATCCTCCAATGTATTAACGAATGATACTGAGCTGTGGTGTCAGATGCGCTGTTGATAAAACTACAAAAATTCGATGCTATGCCTGAATCCAAAAAACTAAATGCCAGATGGGATTCCTCCCAATTAAGGTAACATGCAGTCACGTGCTGAGAGACACAGATTTAACTGAGAATAACAAAAAGCCCAAGTCACTGGAGTTTTCGGCAAATCGACTATATGAAGAATGGAATCAGTGAAACAAACACTTTGCCTTATATATTGAACTTGACTATGCAAGATAAATCAGAACAGTGCAAAGTAAAGATGCTATTATATTTCAATGGCACAAAAGGAGAAAAATGTACCATAAAGCCATAGAGTGATACAGTGTGGAAACAGGCCCTTCAGCCCAACTTGCCCACACCGGCGAACAATGTCCCAGCTACACTAGTCCCACCTGCCCGCGTTTGCTCCATATCCCTCCATACCTGTCCCATCCATATACCTGTCTAACTGTTTCTTAAATGTTGGGATAGTCCCAGCCTCAACTACCTCCTCTGGCAGCTTGTTCCATACACCCACCACCCTTTGTGTGAAAAAGTTACCCCTCAGATTCTTATTAGATCTTTTCCCCTTCACCTGAAACCTATGTCCTCTGGTTCTTGATTCACCGACTCTGGACAAAAGACTGTGCGTCTACCCGATCTATTCCTCTCATGATTTTATACAATCCTCAAATGAAACCCTGGAGAATGCATCAGAAGCACATCTTCCTAGAAACGAAACTGTTGACCATTATTAATCCATTTTTTTCACGATCAGAAACGAGGAGAATTCTTTGATAATTTCTTAAAGTATCTTCGACTGTTATCAGATAAGATATGAAGGATTCATTCATATGAAAGTGGATTGTTGGTAGAGATCACAGCCTCATGCTATAGCATGAGATGGCATTAACTCACAAAACTGTGAAGCTATCTGATGCACGGCTAGAAATATTGATGGTTAACATGCAGTGAAGTGCGTGATCAAAGACATAGTAATGAATGTATTGTCAGAGACCTAGATGTTGCACATTACGTGGACAAGAGAGTTTAGTTTAGTTTAGAGATACAGCATGGAAACAGGCCCTTCGGCCCATTGACTCCACACCGACCAGCAATCCTCGCACATTAACACTATCCCATACACACCAGGGACAATTTATACATACACCAAGCCAATTAACCCTCAAACCTGTACGGTTTGGAGTGCGGGAGGAAACCGAAGATCTCGCAGAAAACCCACGTGGTCATGGGGAGAACGTACAAGCTCCGTACAGACAGCACCCGTAGTCGGGATCAAACCCGTGTCTCGGGCGCTGCAAGCGCTGTAAGGCAGCAACCACCATGCCGCCCTTGAAAAGAGCTTGAAAAGGATCTGCCTCTCCTGTGCTAAAGAGTATGTGTGACGTGGATTGCAAAATCATTCGTACAAGCGGTCTGCAATAAAGTGGGGGTTGAGGTTAGGAGGTAAACCATGGAGGGATGGAGACAGAGTTGGCTTCAGTCGAGCAGTTGAACACATTGAAGGTGTTACATAGAAACATAGAAACCAGGTGCAGGAGTAGGCCATTCAGCCCTTCGAGCCAGCACCAACATTCAATATGATCATGGCTGATCATCCAAAATCAGTACCCCGTTCCTGCTTTCTCCCCATATCCCTTGATTCTGTTAGTCTTCCGCCTCCTTTGGGTGTGTTGATAAATCACATTTCTTGCGTGGATTAGTGCACTTTATGGTTCGGTCGAGCCCCTTTGCCACATTTCACAGAACACTGACCATACTTTGTTGAAGGATGTTGATATTGTAAAAGATAAAACCAACTGCAAGTATTTGCACCCTGATGATCATTCAGATGCAGCAGGCGGCATTTTAATTCTCTAGGGGGCTTCAAGCACAACCCTGCACCTTGTCCTCTGTCTACCTTGAAATCAGATTTGATAACGTCGGTGGCTAATATCGTACCTCTCTTTCAGAAGGGCTGCAAAGAAAAACCTGACCACTGTGGATCAGTGAGCCTCACATCCGTGGTAGCAATGTTATGGAAAGGATTCTGAGGGATAAGATATACTTGCGTTTGGAAAGACAGGGATTGATAAGGGATACTCGTCATGGTTTTCCTCGTGGGAGATACAGTCTCATGAATTGGATTGAGTTTTTTTAAAGAAGTAACCAGGATGTTAATGAGAGCAGGGCCATACACTCAGTCTGTAGGGACTTCAGCAAAGCCTTTGATAAAGTTCACATGGTGGGTTGCTCTGGATAGTTAGATCACATTGGATCCAGGGAGAACTGGCTAACTGGTACAGAATTGGCTTAATGGTAGGAAACAGGATGATGGTAGAAGGTTGTTTTTTGCACTGTAGGCCTGTGACTAGTGGCGTGCCTCAGCGATCAGTGCTGGGCCCATTGCTGTTTATCATCTATTCCACTGATTTAGATGAGAATGTACAAGGCACGGTAATAACACTAAAATAGGTGGTATCGTTGAAGATATTCATCCAGTATTACGAGTTCTTGAACAGCTGGGCAAGTAGGAATGGCAAATGGAATTTAATTCAGATAAGATGTTTCCCTGTGGGAAGGACCTTCATGGTGAACAGCAGAGTCACCTGGAGTGTTGTGAGCGGAGGGATTCAGGAGAATAAGAACATAGTTCTCTGAAAGTGGCATCAGAGATAGAGAGGGTTGTGCAGAAGGCTTTTGGCATGCTGGCTTTCATCAGTCAGGGAAATGAGTATAGATGCTGAGACGTGTAGGAAGGAAGATGCTGGTTTAAACTGAAGTTGGACACAAAATGCTGGAGTAACTTAGCGGGACAGGCAGCACAGTCTCGACCCGAAACGTCACCAATCCCTTCTCTCCAGAGATGCTGCCTGTTCCGCTGAGTTACTCCAGCATTTTGTGTCTATCTACAGAAGCTGAGACATTATGTTACAGTTATACAACACATTGGTGAGGCCACATTTTGACTACTGTGTTCAGTTTTGGTTAACATACACGAGGAAAGGTGACATTAAGTTGTAAAGAGTACACAGAAAATTGATGAGGATTTTGACAGAATTTGATGGCCTCGGCAGTAAGGCCATAAGTGACAGGGGTAGGCCAGAGAATTACCCCATTCGGCCCATCAAGTCTACTCCGCCATTCAATCATGGCTGACCTTCTCTACCTCCTAACCTCATTATCCTGCCTTCTCCCCATAACCTCTGACGCCTGTACTAATCAAGAATCTTTCTATCTCTGCCTTAAAAATATCCACTGACTTGGCCACCACAGCCTTCTGTGGCAAATGATTCCATTAAGGGATAGGTTGGGCAGGCTAGGACTATTCTTGGGGAATAGGAAGTTGCGGTGTGATCTTATAGAGGTGTATAAACTCAAGGGGGGAATAGATAGGGTGAATACACAGATTTGTTTTCCCTGGGAATGGGAATAATAAATTTAGAGGACATAGGTTTAACGTGAAAGGGGAAAGATTTAACAGGAACCTGAGGGTTAACTTTTTCACAATGAAGTTGGTGGTTCTATGGAACGAGGTGCCAGAGGAAGTAGTTAAGGCAGGTACAATAAAAACTTTTAAAAATCATGTGGACAGGTACGTGAATATTAAATGTTTAGAGGGATATTATCTCGGTGAAGACAAATGAGACCAGCTGTGATGGTGTATCTTGGTTGTCATGGATGAGTTGGGCCAAATGGCCTGTTTCTGTGCTGTATGACTCCATGACTGACATAGCTTGAATGAAAATTTCTATTTGGGAGCTTGATCTTGGGCACCTTTTAGTATGGTTTTTAGTGTAGAGATACAGCGCGTAAAACCAGGGGCTGAAATCGCTGTCAAAACGTGAGAGGGACACAATATGGGGGGGATATAATTTCTTGGTGGCCACACACACACACACACACACACGCGAGGCTTCGGAGGCTTCAGCCGTGGGCCCGGTGGACGGTAGCATCGGGAGCTGAGCTGGTTGGTGACTGACTCCGAACTCCAGCAACAGCAGCTTCGTCCGCCTGTGGGGCTTGAATCGGCCCGTTCACAGGGCCTTTTATCGCCCGGCGTGGCTTAAAATTGGCCGGCGGGGGCTTCAACATTGGGAGCCTCGATCGCCTCGAGGCAGCAGTTTGATTTTAAGCCGCGCCGGGCGATGAAAGGCCCTGCGAACGGGCCGATTCAGCCCGTAGTAAGCGTCTGATACCCGCTTGAATCTATCAAAAGCTACAACGTGATAAATAACACTTTAACAAATACAACTGAAGCAAATAAAGGCAAACAGAAGAACCAACCTTGGAGGGGGGTAGAGAGAGAGAGATGGGAAAAAAATACTAAATAACGTGAGTGACCGTGAATGAGGGACTTACCTGCAAGCCAGCCAGGAAACCCATTCGACCGGAGCCCTTAATGACCTGACCCATTTAAATCTGATACCCGTTTAAATCCGATACCCGTTTATTGGTAATTGTACCCACAACAGACAGCTTTAAGAAATTCTCCGGTAATACCTTCAGTAATACTTGAAGGTCAAAACACAATTGGTGATACATCGTATTTATACGATGTTAAAAAAAAAAAAAAATTACATTACAACCAATTACATTAGTACTCGTCACATATATCTTATTACAATTAATGTACTCCGTTTATTTTTTACACTAATAAAGGGAAAGGATGAGATTGAGAGAAAGGAGAAAGTGAAGGAAAAAAGTGAAAGTGTAAAAAACGTGACAACAAAAAAACAAAAAACAAAGACCCTATAAGGAAGAAATTAAAAACAAAAAGAAAGAGTTAAGAAATAGACCCTAAAACAGAAGAAAAAAGAGAAAGAGGGAAAAGAGAAAAACAAATACTTTATTATAAGCATCACGCAAATGGGACATACCAACTCTCCAGCTTTCATCCCCCCTTACCTGACCTCAGTTTTTTTAGTACTTTTGCACCCTATACTTGTAATAATTCTATAAATGCAGACCACGTCAGGTGGAAGTGATCTGGTTTACCTGCCAGGAGGAGTCTTATCTCTTCTAGGTGTAATGTTTCGAACATATTTGAAATCCACATGTTTATAGTTGGTATTGGAGCATTTTTCCAGAATTTTAGGATTAACTTTTTTCCAGTTATTAACCCATAGTCTATTAATTTCTTTTGGAACACATTTAGTTCTGGACTATCTTCCGTAGTTCCGAAGATAATCCATTCTGCTTTGGGTATCAGTTTTATTTTAAATAATTTTGTAAAGATTTCAAAAATTTCAATCCGATGTTAATAGTGATATTTAACAAGCGCTTAACAGTGACACGCCGCCCTGTCTCGCGGAAAGCAGAGATTGTAATAGATTTTTTTTCACCAAATTTAAAAATCCGATTACAAAACATGGGGGGGGGGGGGGCGATTGTCCCCCACATCTCAAAACATGGGAGGGTGGTGTGTCCCCCCCTGGATTTCTGCCCATGGCAGAAACAGGCCCTTCGGCCCACTGAGTCTGCACCGACCAGTGATCCCCACACATTAACACTATCCTACACACACTAGGGACAATTTACACATAAACCAAGCCAATTAACCTACAAACCTGTACGTCTTTGAAGTGTGGGAGGATAGCGAAGATCTCGGAGAAAACCCACGCAGATCACGGGGAGAACTTACAAACTCCGTACAGACAGCACCCATAGTTGGGATTGAACCCGGGTCTCCGGAGATGCAAGCACTGTAAGGCAGCAACTCTACCGCTGCGCCACCATGGACGCACTTGATTTACTTGCACTGCCCAACCCCTCCAGCTGACCGAGTGTATCCAGCAACCTCACCGGGAATTTTGGCCTGGACCAGACCTTTGCTTCCCATTCCACTGCAATTGGAAGATGCTGCAGAGACAGTGTTGATATCTGTTTATTTTTCCATTGATAAACCATCTTGTACACAGGTATTTGTTCCCCACAGGCTCTGCTGGTCTTGCCTGATTATCAATATAGCACCATTTGTCCGTTCCTACACTGTGTTTATCCCCTCACTGTTCCACGCTGTATTGCTCATGGTATTCGTCCTTCAACTTCTACGGTTTTGTTTCCAGAAGCTATTTCTTCAGGGCTCGCCTGGTTTTATGGCATTCTCTGTAATGAGTCCACAGCATTTCTTTCTGTTGCATTTGCAGGGCCTTCATTGGCCTGCTGTGGGTAATCAAGCTCTCAGAAATGTACGGGGAGGCGGGAATGACTGTTGAGCAGATCGTGGCACTGTTCGAAGGTTTTGATCTTCAAATACTTTGCTGCTGCTGGTGCCGACGATGGCTGCCACGGTGTACTGCTCCTTGCTGTTTTGTATGTGTTTGTTCGTTTGTGTCGTCTGTGAAAACCCTACAAAGATTACTTTCACGAGAGAGGTACTCATTAACATCCGATCTGTTGCCTCCTTGTATTTTATTTAAATCACATGTTTGATCGATATTGTTTTATTGTTAATGTTTAATGTTTTATGTGTCATTCCTAACTGTCACTGTATGTCATGTTGTCACTTGCGGGCAGAGCACCAAGGCAAATTCCTTGTATGTGAATACTTGGGCAATAAACTTATTACATAGAAACATAGAAACATAGAAAATAGGTGCAGGAGTAGGCCATTCGGCCCTTCGAGCCTGCACCGCCATTCAATATGATCATGGCTGATCATCCAACTCAGTATCCTGTACCTGCCTTCTCTCCATACCCCCTGATCCCTTTAGCCACAAGGGCCACATCTAACTCCCTCTTAAATATCGCCAATGAACTGGCCTCAACTACCTTCTGTGGCAGAGAGTTCCAGAGATTCACCGCTCTCTGTGTGAAAAATGTTTTTCTCATCTCGATCCTAAAGGATTTCCCCTTAATCCATAAACTGTGGCCCCTTGTCCTGGACTTCCCCAACATCGGGAACAATCTTCCTGCATCTAGCCTGTCCAACCCCTTAAGAATTTTGTATGTGTCTATAAGATCCCCCCTCAATCTTCTAAATTCTAGCGAGTACAAGCCGAGTCTATCCAGTCTTTCTTCATATGAAAGTCCTGACATCCCAGGAATCAGTCTGGTGAACCTTCTCTGTACTCCCTCTATGGCAAGAATGTCTTTCCTCAGATTTGGAGACCAAAACTGTACGCTATTCATTCGTTATTCATTCATTCATTCATTCATGAGAAGCAGCTAACAATGCAGGCAGACGTGCAGGAAAGTGTCTCGATTTGATGATCCGGCAAATGGGTCCAGCTGATAGATAATACAAGTAGAATTGCATGGTGGTACTGATTGAGAAGAAAGGACTTCATGTGATTTTTGGAGTGGAGAGGTTTCAGTGATATACATTTAGGGGAACAGCGTATGCCCACTGAGTGGTGGCACGGTGGTAGAGTTGCTGCCTTACAGCACCAGAGACCCAGCTTCGATCCTGACTATGAGTGCTGACTGTGCAGAGTTTGTACGTCTCCCTGTGACCGCGTGGGTTTTCTCCGGGTGCTCCAGTTTCCTCCCACATTCCAAATACGTGCAGTTTTGTAGGTTAATTGACTTGGTATTAATTTAAATTGTCCCTAGTGTGTATAGGATAGTGTTAATATGTGGGGATCGCTGGTCAGTGTGGACTCGGTGGGCCGAAGGGCCAGTTTCCACGCTGCGTCTCTCAACGGTCGGAAGCCACTCAAGCCTGTCCAGAGAACACCTAAGAGACTGCTGCGAAAGTGTGTGAGAATGCAGACAGAAAACAGAAAGATTCCTTACTGACGATAGACGCAAAATGCTGGAGTAACTCAGCGGGACAGGCAGCATCTCTGGAGAGAAGGGATGGTTGATTTTTCGGATTGAGACTCATTAGAAGAGTCTCGACCCAATACGTGTCTATCTTTGGTGTAAACCAGCATCTGAAGTTCCTTCCTACACGCATGTTAGTTTATCTCAAGCATACGAAGTTGGGGGTGGGGGGGGAAATATTAGAACCACCAAGAGCATCAGGATAAAGCAACACTGGGGGATGGAAGTGCTAGAAGTTGGCACCATTGAGAAGCAGGTGAGATGGGCTTGTGAATGTGTGTTGGAGGTTTCTAGCTGGCTGAAGAGACACTAGTCATGTGGAGGAGGGGAACAAGGAAGATCGTTTGAAAACATGAGTGTAGGGCCACAAAAATGCTGGAGAAACTCAGCGGGTGCAGCAGCATCTATGGAGCGAAGGAGATAGGCAACGTTTCGGGTGTAGGGCCCATTTCTGACAACAAGTGGGAATGGCTGATAAGAAAATGAGGGTTACTACATGGCGTGAAATCAGGAAACATCCATTGAATTGGCCTCCACCGCCTTCTGAGGCAGAGAATTTCACAGATTCACAACTCTCTGGGTGAAAATGGTTTTCCTCATCTCAGTCCTAAATGGACTAACCCTTATTCTTAAGGCCCTGTCCCACTTTCCCGAGTTACTCACGAATTCTCCCGAGTTTTCCCCTTGATTCAAACTCGGAGAATATCTGTAGCGAGTCCGTAGGAGTCTGTAGATATTTCGTAGCGTCTCGTAATGCCAGCCGTAGGTACTCGGGGCATCAGGTAAGTCAGGACGGTTTTCAGCACGTTGAAAAATGTCCACGAGTAAAAATAATAGCCTCAAGTACCTACGACTAGCTATTATTGTAATTCTCCGAGTTTGAATCAAGGGGAAAACTCGGGAGAATTCGTGTGTAACTCGGGAAAGTGGGACAGGCCCTTTAAACTGTGACCCCTGGTTCTGGACTCCCCCAACACCAGGCACATTTTTTCTGCATCTAGCCATCCAATCCTTGAAGAATTTTATATGTTTCTATAAGATCCCCTCTCATATTTCTAATTTCCAGTGAATATAAGCCCAGTCGATCCATTCTTTCATCATATGCCAGTCCCGCCACCCTGGGAATTAACCTGGTGAACCTACGCTGCACTCCCTCAATAGCAAGAATGTCCTTCCTCAAATTAGGAGACCAAAATTGCACACAATACTCCAGGTGCGGTCTCACCAGGGCCCTGTACAACTGCAGTAGGACCTCCTTGCTCCTATACTCAAATAATCCTTTTGCAATGACACAGAAAAGATATTCAACTCATTATGTCTGCAATGGTTCCTTGGTAGAACTATCCAATAAGTCTGTGTTCTTCTCCTGTAGCCCTAGAATTGTATCACCGGGTATTTGGCCAATTTCTTTTTAAAGTTGTTGCTCATTCTACTTCCACCAAGCTTCAGGGCAGTACAGATTGCAACGTTTCATAAGATAAGAAATAAAATGCGATCAACTCTGCTTTATTTAATAAATGCATTCCTTATTTAATAAGTAAATATGTCCAAAGAATATAGAGTGATGAGAGCAGAGACCCATAAAATTTGTGCAGGAAGGAACTACAGATGCTGGTTTAAACCGAAGATAAACACAAAATGCTGGAGTAACTCAGTGGGACAGGCAGCATCTCTGGAGGGAAGGAATGGGTGACTTGATTTGATAGAAACGTCAGCATTTTGTGGTTATGGTCATGTATGGTATTGGGTCTTAGATAGAATTTGCTCACATGCAGCAGAAATACATTTCATTTCATGAAAATATTACCATCTCCAGGAATTTATAAACTATTCTCACTATAAAATATCATGAGAGTGATTTGTTCTGTTACTTGAGGTGTGAATGAATTTTTAATGGTGTACAAAGCCGTAAATACTGTTTAACAACCTTACAGCTTCTAAAAAAATTAACTTTGTTAGATAGTTAGATTAGTTTATTGTCATAATCACCAGGGTGCAATCAAATTACTTTTTCACATGAAGCTCACAGAATATATATATATATACTAGACTAAGTGTGACCCGTTGGGTTCCATGTTCACACGGGAGGGCTGGTCCCCCAACACAATATTCCACCTCTCCACCAATTCCAATATTGGTGGCCAGTGAGGGGGGGCGCTTTCTGGAGTGCTAGTATGGGTATTGTGGGCTGAAGGGACTGGTTTCCAGAGGGCTAGTATGGACATTGTGGGCCAAATGGATTCTTGGGGTGACAGCTCAGTCACTCAAGCCTGATGTGCTGGCAGCTCACTCACGGCTGGTGGGCGAGCAGTTGACTCACGGCTATTCCTTGAAATTCCATTTCAAGCAGGGTGCAAGGCCACCAAATTCAAATGCAGTTTCCTACCATTTCAAGCAGGGTGCAAGGCCACAAAATTCAAGTGCAGTTTCTTACCACTTCAAGCAGGGTGCAAGGCCACCGAATTCAAGTGCAGTTTCCTACCACTTCAAGCAGGGTGCAGGGCCACCAAACTCAATTTCAGTTTCATGCCACTTCAAGCAGGGTGCAAGGCCGCCAAATGCAAGTGCTGTTTAATGCTATTTCAAACAGGGTGCAAGGCACCAAATTCAAGTGCATTATCATACCACTTCAAGCAGGGTGCAAGACAACCAAATTGAAGTGCAGTTTAATGCCATTTCAAGCAGGGTACAAGGCCACCAAATTCAAATACAGTTTCATACCATTTCATGCAGGGTGCAACGACACCACATTCAAATGCAGTTTCATACCATTTCATGCAGGGTGCAAGGCCACCACATACAAATGCAGTTTCATACTATTTCAAGCAGGGTGAAACCACCATAAAAACCACCATAAAACCACACAAAGCACCACACTCACAGTTCAGTAGACATTCAGTGTTCAGTTGATTCACAGCTCAGACAGAGTCGTGACCTCTCCCTCCCCCATCATGCAGAGACTGAGCCACACCCACATTTCCGGGTTTTATAATCCCTCCCTCTCCCACCGGAAAAGGTGTGGCCTTCATGGCGTGATTGACAGGATAGAGATTCTCAACATTTTTTAAACACTAATAACACTTTTGTTCTTCATTGATGGGAAGAATCCTCTGTACCTGATGAGCAGAGGGGAACTGAATAAGATGGCCAAAAATCACAGCCGTAAGTGGTAGCGTTTTATCTAAAATCAATATAGTGCAAACAGGAAGTTGTCAAGTTTAGACAAACAACCATTTGCAGGCAGTGCCTTTTCACTTCAACCCAAACCCCCCAAGCAACCATTTGCAGGCAGTGCCTTTTCACTTCAACCCAAACCCCCCAAACAACCATTTGCAGACAGTGCCTTTTCACTTCAACCCAAACCCCCCAAACAACCATTTGCAGGCAGTGCCTTTTCACTTCAACCCAAACCCCCCAAACAACCATTTGCAGGCAGTGCCTTTTCACTTCAACCCAAACCCCCCAAACAACCATTTGCAGTCAGTGCCCTTTCACCAACCCAATCCCCCCAAACAACCATTTGCAGGCAGTGCCTTTTCCCTTCAACCCAAACCCCCCAAACAACCATTTGCAGGCAGTGCCTTTTCACTTCAACCCAAACCCCCCAAACAACCATTTGCAGGCAGTGCCTTTTCACTTCAACCCAAACCCCCCAAACAACCATTTGCAGGCAGTGCCTTTTTACTTCAAACCAACCATATTTTCATTTTCAAACCACATTAAGGGCACTCACAGTTGAGTAGACATGTGTTCAGTGTTGCTCAGAGAGACGTGAACCTCTCACTTCCTCCATCTTGCAGAGACTGAGTGAGGCACACCACTTCCGGGTTTTATAGTCTCTCCGCCCTCCCACCAGCAGGGGCAGCAGAGAGAATGGCAACATTTTTAAAAACATTAATATATCTCTGATTTTTCATCGTTGGGAAAAACCCTCCAGTCCTGGCAGGCGGAGGGGGGCTCTGAGCGAGGTGGCCAAAAATGACGGCCGTAGGTGGCGGCGTTCTCTCGGAAATCACAGCACAGCGAGCCAAAAGCGGTCAAGATCAGACTTTTAGTAATATAGATACATATACGCACAGTATATTTAGTTTACTGTAGAGATACAGGGTGGAAACAGGCCCTACAGCCCACCGAATCCACACTGACCAACAATCACCCATACACTAGTTCTATTCTACACAGTGGGGACAATTTACAGAAACCAATTAAACTGCAACCCTGCACGTCTTTTGGAGTGTGGGATGGAAACTGGAGCAGCCGGAGAAAACCCACGCGGCCACAGGGTAAATGTACAAACTCTGTACAGACAGCACAGACAGAATATTTACAATATGATGGCTTCTACCTAATTTTTATATGGATGCTCTGTTGTTATGTTGCACCCTATAAAACGTTTAAATTGTTGGCTGAATATTCTGCTTTTACTTCCTAACCTCCTGTCTGTAAGACCCTTTGCAATGTGTTTGTTTGAGGTCATCTCCGTTCCTCTGGAACTGGCTCTGGACAACAAGCATCCTCAGCAATTAAGCAACACTCCATCCACGATCATTAGTCGAGCAGATGGCATTTAATTTTAGGACCTTGTTGATTTGCATATGTTTTGATATTCTCAATTAAGTTTGGATTCAGAGGATCTACATTTTAATTCCTTTGTGTCAGGTGATGAATCTGAAATTTGAGTTAACCCAAACTCCAAATTTAGATTCATTTGAACAAACCCAATTAATGAATTCCCCCTTCTCCCTATCATGCAATGCACATACTACAACAAGGCGGCATGGTGGCACAGCGGTAGAGTTGCTGTCTCACAGCGCCATAGACCTGGGTTCGATCCCAACTACGGGTGCTGTCAGTACGGATTTGTACATACTCCCTGCAACCGCGTGGGTTTTCTCCGGGATCTCTGGTTTCCTCCCACACTCCAAAGATGTGCAGGTCTGTAGGTTAATTGGCTTCTGTAAACTGTCCCTAGTGTGTAGAATCGAACAAGTGTATGGGGTGATCGCTGGTCGGCACAGGCTCAGTGGGCCGAAGAGCCCGTTTCCACGCTGTATCACTAAACTAAACTAAACTAAACTAATCTAAACTAAAGTCGACTGCAAGTTCAGGTCAGTGATTCAGAGATGTAAAGGGAGGAAATGCAGATGCTGGTTTAAACCGAAGATAGACACAAAGAGCTGGAGTTGGAGGGCAGATATGTAGCCAGCTTTGCTCTGTGAATAGCCACTTGGAATGAAACGTGCATTGTAAGAAGAGAGAAGCATCAATACTGATAGATACTCACATTTGAACAGTAATGTTAACTAATACCATCTCTTGTGGGAACGTTTCAGTTGGAGGATCCAGTAGCTTGTATCATCATGCCAGGATTGCTTCCTGCTTTCCTTATAGTGCTTCATCGCCAGAGCAGCTTTACCCAAAAAACAATTTGCAGTAGATTTCAGGAGATTTTAGGGGCTGTCCCACTTGGGCGTCATTTGCGCCTCACGCAGGTGGCGTGCGAAGATTTGGGGAATTCCCAAATCCTGCGGCACCGCGCGCGACCGGGCGTCACTGCTTACGCCACCACATCTCACCACGCGCCATGTGGCGTAATGCACGCCATGCGCGTGTCACGTGCACGTCACGACGCGTGCGTGACGCGTAAATGATGTCGCGTCGTGCATCGTGACGCGTAAATGATGTCGCGTAAATGACGCGCAAATAACGGCCAAGTGGGACAGGCCCTTTAGTAGTTGGTGAACGTTATTATAATAAAATCTAATGCAGGGCCCATTTGACCTCAATGAGATGGCAGCTGCAGCTATCCCACAGAAGCAGTCATTGTTTAACACCATTTATGATCCTACAGGTAAAATTCGCTCTATTTTAGCAAGACTTCTTAATTCAGCCTTGGAATTAGATGGGAGTGGCACTGTGCTGTGTTTAAGTGTGCTTTAAATACGCTGTTCATTAATCAGTCCTTTAAATGATGATTTTGGCTGTTTGTGGGTCACAAGATGAAGTGATTGCAATTTTATGGGCTATTAAAGCTGCTTTATCTCATTTGGTTGGTTTACCAAGCAATATCTAAAACTGGAAAAAAATCCAATGCATGTAGCAGCCTTATTCACTTAAGAGAGACAGTTAACCTATTTGCTGCTGTCTACCCAATTGAATGCCATACTTCTATTTGTTAATAAAGAAATCAGATGAGCTATTTATTTGGAACCATTTCTAACTTGAACATGAATGGGTTTTGCTTCAGTAGTGAAGCAGTATTTTGAGAAGAATTCTCACAGTACTGCTTCTTGTCCTAAGTCACCGAGGCAGTGCACTTGGATATTATCAAATATTTAGGTTTAAAGCTCAATCAAGAATGCATTGTTGAACAAATTTAAAGCAGTCACATTTGGGGTGGCACGGTGGCGCAGCGGTAGAGTTGCTGCCTTACAACGCTTGCAGCGCCAGAGACCCGGGTTCGATCCCGACTACGGGCTCTGTCTGTACGGAGTTTGTACCTTCTTCCCGTGACCTGTGTAGGTTTTCTCCGAGATCTTCGGTTTCCTCCCACACTCCAAAGACGTACAGGTTTGCAGGTTAATTGGCTTGGGTTTGTATACTTGGTATAAGAGTAAACTGTCCCTAGTGTGTGTAGGCTTGTGTTGGTGTGCGGGGATCGCAGGTTGGCGTGGACTCGGTGGGCCGAAGGGCCTGTTTCTACACTGTATCTCTAAACTAATATAAAGTTCCTTAGTTGTGACCTGCAGCAAATCCATGGGTAGACTGGAAGCACAGTGGCATGGCAAAGGAGGCCATAAGTAAGGAGTCTGTGTGCCATGTGGTCTCCCGTCAAGGTGGATGGGCATGAAGTCAAGCTGACATTGGTGTAAAACCAACCACCTGAGCTCTGACACAAGAAATATACCGGTTACAATTTGACTGGGGCTGAGAGAGCAAATCTGATTTGTGACATGTTGTGTAAACGAGGCGTTCGATGCAAATGAAAACCTTAAAAGCAATTGTTAGGGTGGCACGGTGGTAGAGTTGCTGCCGTACAGCGATTGTAGCGCCAGAGACCCGGGTTCGATCCCGACTACGGGTGCTGTCTGTACGGAGTTTGTATGTTCGCTCTGTGGCCTGCGTGGGTTTTCTCCGAGATCTTCAGCTTCCTGCCACTTCCAATGACGTACAGGTTTGTAGATTAACATGGCTTGGTATACGTGTACATTGTCACAAGGGTGTGTAGGATAGTGTTAATGTGCGGGGATCGCTGGATGGCGCGGACTCGGTGGGCCGATGGGCCTGTTTCTGCACTGTATCTCTAAACTAAACTAAACTAAACTAAACTAAACAAACACAAGGTGAACATCTAAGAGACTGTTGAGTTTTCAACAGGGAAGGCAAGGATGCCACTGTTTTGCAGTTTCAAACGCAAGATAAATTCTTTATCTCTGTGTTCGATTGGATGGTTTCCAGTGCAAAGGAACAATAAATATGTCGATTGAAGCCCTTAGAGACTTAATCCTGGCAATTACTGCAGAATACTGTGCTTGCCAGTGACGAATGCTGTTGATTCCACTGGCCTACACAGGGTCAATGGGAGGTCACCAGGGGGGCAGAAATTCCTGAGGCCACCCTGCACGCTCTTGCTATTATTCTGGTGTGAGTGTGGCAGGACTGGGTCTCAGCTTCCCATGAACCTTCCCAGGGGGTCTTGTAAGGGACAAATTATTTAAATACCTCTTACAAGGCCCATTAGGTGCAGGAAATGACGATTTTCTGCTTTATATGTCAGACTTGAAGGATTTGATTTAATTAAATGTTTTTAAAAAATTATGACTTTACATTTTATTTGGTATAATAACAAGCACTTTCAACTGAGCTCACAATGCTGTTGATACCCATTGATCAATGCAGATGACATGGTTTTACCTCACACAGGATCAGCTCTAGATCTTCACCAAAATAAACAGGGAGGGAGAAATTTATCTTTGACGATGTGTGGTGAGAATTGGTTCAGTTTAGTTTAGTTTAGTTTAGTTTAGAGATACTGTGCGGGAACAGGACCTTCGGCCCACCGAGTCCGCACCGACCAGCAATCCCCGCACTTTAACACTATCCTACGCTAGGGGCAATTTTACATTCATACAACCATACCAAGCCAATTAACCTACAAACCTCTCTGTCTTTGGAGTGTGGGAGGAAACCGGAGATCCCAGAGAAAACCCACGCAGGTCACTGGGAGAACGTACAAACTCCGTACAGACAGC
This sequence comes from Malacoraja senta, assembly GCA_038087875.1. Lineage (NCBI taxonomy): Eukaryota > Metazoa > Chordata > Chondrichthyes > Rajiformes > Rajidae > Malacoraja > Malacoraja senta. The sequence goes on from CM075978.1 coordinate 75,563,308, forward strand.
ACACGTAGTCAGGATCGAACCCGGGGACATTTCTCGTGATGATTGGAGGGGAAGAGGAGCTGGAACTAGAGGGCATTTTTTCCATATAAGGGACTCATTTCATGCAGGTGTGAGGAAGAATATCTTCTCTCCCAGGGCCGTGGATCTTTAGAATACTCTTCCGTGGAAAGTCATATTATAGAATTATATTAGAATCATAGTCATACAGTAGGGAAACAGGCCTGTTGGTCAAGCTCATCCATGCTGACCAAGATGCCCCATCTAATCTGGTCCACCTTGATTCGTACGTGTGTCAGGGGTTATGGGGAGAAGGCAGGACAATGGGGTTAGGAAGGAGAGATAGATCAGCCATGATTGAATGGCGGAGTAGACTTGATGGGCCGAATCGCCTAATTCTACTCCTATTCCTTGTGACCTTATGACCATTATGACCTATATGTCTGTGTTTGGCCCAAATCCCTCCAAACCTTTTCTACCCATGTACCTGTCCACATGGCTTTTAAAGGTTTTTATTGTGTACCTGCCACAATTCCTTCCTCTAGCTAGATAGAAGTTGACAGGCATTTAATAGTAAGATTAAATGAGAACTTACCAGTTCGAAGTTTGATCATTATTTTATGAGGAGTACGTTGAGGGAATACGTGAAGAACCCCGCCAGGACGCATGCGTGTCATTCTTCAAAGCAGCGGTGTGAAATCACAGATAACTGTAATGACTGAACATAGTAAGATTAGAAAAGATGATACCAGTTGAGTATATGATCAAGGGTGGGAGCGGAGGGCACGTATTCCCTCAACGTACTCCTCATAAAATAATGATCAAACTTCGAACTGGTAAGTTCTCGTTTAATCTTACTATTTTACTTCGGAGTCACGTGAGTGACTACGTGAAGATTTCAAAGCTCTGTGATTTCATGCCGTGGAAACGAGTCCATGCATCACATCTGCCTTAATGACTATGGGAGGAATTGTGTTAACATGTTTAGACATGAATATGACATTGAAATCCATGATCCATTAACACCAAATTATAGCCCCTATTTATGGGGTGAAATTATATTACAGAACTTAAAATTGTTTCTGCAAACGTTCCAGATTTAATTACTGGTTTATGATAAAATAGTTGGAAAGGTTTCTCCGTTGACCATCCTGCTGTCTTGAGGATTTGGTCCATCGGAACATCCAACTGCATAGCTGCCGATGTAGCTGCAGCCCTGGTGGAATGAGATTTGAAATTGTTAGTATCCACCCCAGCCTTTAATAGAACCTGTTTCAGCCATCTTGAGATGGTCTGGACCGTCACTTTTTTGTGAGGTTGCTTGTGGCTGATTAATAGTGCCATCTCTTGCCTCTGATGATTTTCGTGTTCTCCATATATAGCAGTAAATGTCTTACTATACAGAGACGATCATCTGTCGGGTAAGCCCTAAATTCTATATTGAGGCCTGCTGACCCCTGTCTGTTCTGCTTGACTAATTCATAAATATGACACGTTATATTTACAGATGAAGAAGTCATGTTGTCCAGTCTTAACTTATGTAATGACTGTACCCTTTGTGCCGTGACCAATGCCATCAGCATGACTGTTTTCAGTGTCAGTCTTTGTACGGACAGAGTTTTGCTGGAGACCAATTCCTTAGCATCATCAGGACAATACTCACATCCCATATTTGGGAGTACCTGGTTCTTGGGGGATTGATATTAAAAATTCCCCTCATAAGTTTTGTTACCAGGGGGTGAGTTCCAACAGAATGACGCTCTGTTCCTTGGTATAGATATGTTGACAGGGCACTTCTGGCGCAGTTGATGGCACTATAACTGAGCCCCTCATCGTAATGGAGGCCTGCCAGGAATTCCAGAACAGACAGGATGTTCATGGATGTGTAGGTGATGTTGTTTCTGTGACAGTACATCTCCCATTTCCTGATGTATACCAGGTACTGTTTTTTGGTGGACTGTCTGTGGGCCGCTGAAATAATGTTCACTGTTCGGTCCGTCAGTCCCAGTTGCAGTAGAGGTACTTTTAGACTCTACAAATTAATAAGTTCATATGGTTATGACATGGGTGGCTTTCCCTTGTTACGGGATGAACCAGTAAATCTGGTCTATGCCAGATGGTGATGCATGGTTCTAATACCATGTCGAATATCACAGGGAACCATGGTTTAGCAGGCTAAAATACCAGACGCAGAGTCTTGCTGTATTTTCCTTAATACCTGACTGATGAGGCAGAAAGGAGGGAATGCATAAATAAACAATTTCCCCCCAATGCAGCGAAAATGCATCTGTCGCCGCTGCCCCAGGATCTGGTTCCCATGAAACATAGTTTGATAACTGGTGATTAAGCCTGGATGCAAATAGATCGATATCTGGTGTTCCATACCATGCTGTAATATCAGCAAATACTTTTTTATCCAACATCCATTCGGTATTTTCATTAAATTTGCGTGACCTGGTGTCTGCCACTGAATTTAGTTTACTTGGTAGGTAAGTGGCTGATACCCAAATATTTTTCTGGATACACCATTGCCAAATTGTGTTGGCCAGCTTGTCACATGATATCGATTTGTTTCCACCCATGTGGTTGATATATGCTACCACCGTGGTATTGTCAATCTGTAGTCTAACATGCTGGTGACATAACCCAGAACAATATGACTTTAGGCCCTACAGCTGGAGATGGAATTGGTAGCACCCCAACCAAGTGCACTGGCATCCGTTTGTAGCACCATAGAAGGGTTGCTGATAACGATTGGATTGGAACAATGCTGACTGTTATCTGTCCACCATTTTAGTTCCATTATGGCTTCGATTGGTAGCTTCATTGGTCTGTCAAAATGACCAGCATTAACTTTGAGTGCTCGTATTTTTGCCCTCTGTAAATTTTGATAATGTAAAGGTCCAAATTGTGTGGCTGGAAAGGCAGCCACTATTTTGCCAATTATTCTTGCTACCAATCTGATGGATGGTTTACTGATGAGGGTATTGCAAGCCTCTATTAAGGCTATAGCCTTTTCCTTAGGCAAAGTCACCAACATGTGAACTGAGTTAATGGTGAACCCCAAATAATCCATTGTGGTGGAAGGGTTTAATTTAGATTTAACTGGATGGATGATAAACCCATTTTTTAAATAATTGTTTTGTGGCTGTTACCGTTTCTTTGGCCAATTCCAAAGTTTTGCCCACAATGAGGATGTCATCCAGTTATGCCATCACCATGTGTTTTTGTTTCCGCAGAAACGATAGAGCTGGTTTCAAAATTTTAGTGAACAGCCTAGGGGCTGAGGTTAGCCCATTTGGTAGTGCTCTGTACTGCCAGAGCTGTCCCATCCAGTTGAATTTTAAATAACATCTGTGGTCACCTCGTATAGGGACTGAATAGTAAGCATCTTTTAAATCGATGCTAGCCATGAAGTAACCTTTGGAAATCAATTGTTTAGCAGTAACAAAGGTTTCCATTGTGAAATGAATATATTGTACAAAAGTATTCAAATTTGTCAAATCTATGATGATGCGACACCATCTTTTTTGTTTTTTGGTAAAGATATTGGACACAAATTCCAGCGATTCGTGTTGGGTTTTTTCAATTAGCCGTTTTGCGTAAAGCCGCTCCAGTTCAGCATGTGCTTCTGATTTTTCTTTACCTGAAAGTACGAACATTCGGTTCGGTACATGCTGAACTGGAGGGCTATGTTTTGTGTATAAATTCTATGGTATATCCCTGGATACTGCTTAAAATATAAGTGTCTGTAGTTAACATACTCGATTCATCCAGAAAGAAGTGTAATCTCCCACCAACCTCCATACTCCCTGCAATTCGTAAGGAACCAGACCCACCTACCTCCATAGTTACCAGTGGCTGGTTTACTTCCTTTTGTGAATCCTTCATGGAGGTTGAGGTGCCGGCGTCTGGGTTTGTGGTTGGGTTGGCGTTGGGGGTTTGCGCATCTTCCACGAAGGCCGGTCTGGGCCATGGCCTAAAAAGACCCATATGCAGTGTACCTGGCCTTTGAGCTTTCACCAGTTTGTCTTGTTCTACTGGTGGGTGCATAAGGGTGCTGTTTATGACCATAGTAGGGTTTTGATGATGTTGCTTTGATGAGCCCCAGGGTTTTTGCCTCCTCATCGAGCTCTTTGACTTGTTTGGATAGGTTACCTCCAAATAGTAAAATTGGTGGTTTTATGTTGCCAGGTTTGCACAGACCTGCAAATTTCGGGTTTAAAGCAGGTCGAATGGCACTCTTCCTGATGACGTTAATTTCGTATTGTGTATTACAGAGCAGTGCCAGTGCATCCTGTTGATCCTGCGACATCTCCTTTTCATCTACTGTCCGGGCAAAAGCTGTTGTTCCCGTTGTTAGGAGCTTTAGTACTTTTTGGAGTTTGACATCCATGCCTCTAACTCCTGCTCCGACGTGTTTCCATATGCAATTATTTACAATGGGAACATTCAGGGATGTACAGTTCCCAGGTGGCAAATGTCTTGCCGTGGTGTCCACTACAGCCTGTTCCTGTAGCTGCTTAAATGACATATAGTCAATACTGGCAGCTAGTTTCGGTTCCAGGTTTCAGCCAGTTTGGTCTGGCTGTACGAATTGGGACACCATGTCCAGTAGATTTTGGTCTTCCTGCACCCCTCGCACACTTGATGTTTGTTCTGGAAACCCCTCTTCAGGGTCAGCCCAGAATTGACCCCCAGTACTCCCCTCTGACGAGGGAGATGCACTGTGCAGACCTACAAGAGGTGCTACTGTGGGTGTATTAAATTCCCCCAGTGACTAGACTCCATCTCCCGGAGCCTGTCACGTTGGAGCATTTGCTCCATAAGCCGCTCCATCCGGCTCCAGCGTTCACGGTCGCTGGCCGCTCGCGGCTGCTCAAAGTCGGACTCATCCGAGTCAACGACTCTATTAGACTTTTGTATTGCCTTACCGCCCGGCCGCGTGTAGATCTGGCCGGTGCGGGGCCAAAGTCGGGCACAGCTGTTCCCATTATGGGTGATTCCCGTGCCGCTGGCCGCTGGCCGCTGCTGGCTGCCCGCAACTCCGCGGTCCTCCCTCGCCAGCTTTGGAGCAGCCTTCTTGGTTTCCTCGTTTTGTCCATTGGTCTACACCTGTAAAACAGTATGTAGAACAAAAAAAGAACGCAGAGTATCACTTACCTGCAGTTCCCGGCTTTTGAATTTTGCCGCTGAGGGGGAACGTCGTTCCACCCGTGTGACTGTTTCGCAATGCGTGTAGCGATATGACACGCATGCATCCTGGCGGGGTTCTTCACGTAGTCACTCACGTGACTCCGAAGTAAAATCTACAAGTACTGTAGTACTGAGGTCAGGACTGGATCAGCCATGATTATACTGAATGGCGGGGCAGGTTTCATGGGCTGATTGGCCACCATCTCCCCCTATTCCTTACGCTCTTAAATGCTGCCACATAACCTCAAGGGCAAACCGCTTCTTGAAAGAAGCCAAGTGTAAAAATCTTGCAGGAAAATTAAGAACTAATTCTGAATATAATCTTCTCTCCCGGGTCCAAATTTGATGCTTGTTCTACTTATTGGCAATTTCAGCAAAGGGTCCTTCACCAGCTATTAGGCCCATAATTAACATATCAAGGAATTTTAGGCACCTGCTCATTCATGAATAGAGCCCTGGGAACGATTCTTGTGCAAGTTGCTTCAACATCTTCCCGCTGCTAAACTGATAATTATAGTGCCTGCTGTACACCTATAAAATCATCAGGATGCTTTCAAAATCTGCCCCATTTAACCAAAAAGGGTGACAATATATGCAGGAAATATGTTCCCGATGTTGGGGGAGTCCAGAACCAGGGGTCACAGTTTAAGATTAAGGGGTCGACCATTTAGGACCGAGGTGAGGAAAAACCTTTTCACCCAGAGAGTTGTGAATCTGTGGAATTCTCTGCCACAAAAGGCAGTGGAGGCCAGTTCGCTGAATGTTTTCAAGAGAGAGTTAGATTTAGCTCTTAGGGCTAAGGGAATCAAGAGATATGGGGAAAAGGCAGGAATGGGGTACTGATTTTGGATGATCAGCCGTGATCATATTGAATGGCGCTGCTGGCTTGAAGGGCCGAATGGCCTACTCCCAAACCTGTTTCCTATTTTTCTATAAGCACAGGCTGTTTGTAGCCAGAGTCAGTTTCTGATTTCCATCAACTTTTGCTTTCAATGGTCTAACTGTCGTTCTAGATTTCTTCAAGTCCTGCCTTCAGCTCAGCCAGACTTGAAGCCCATATCTCTATAGTCTGTGCATCATTAACATTTGTTGGCTGGTTTCAATGAAAACACCCTTTCTGTCCCTTTCACAAATAAGGAGACCTATTTAGATTAAGCGTTTAAATTAAGTGGGTTACCATTTTCATTACAATCACAGACAAAAAAATTATAAAAGACATCATTTATATATCATTATTTATATATCAATCCACAGCATCAGCCCATGAATGAGTAACATCTATGGATTTGCCTTAACATTTGGATCATGTTTATACCATTTGCACTGGCATGTGTTCTCCAAAGCACACAGATTTTTGCAAATGTCATTGTAATTAGCATTAGTACATCACACTTTTTTTATATTATATCACTTCCACTCCTGACTATAGGCGTGCTAAGTAGCAAAAACAACATGAACTAGACAGGGCTTAACAACCCGTAGATCAAATTGAAGCTTTTCTGTTAATCTGTCAAAGGTGGCCGTCAATTAAATATGTAACTGGACGAGGAAACTCTGAGTACATTCCCATTCTCGACAACAGTGTGCTCAGTGAGTGAGTGTTAAAAAGTCGAGTTGAAGTATTCTCAGGCAGAACTGCTGAATTGATCCATCCTGAGTTTGTACTGAGAACTTCACAGAGGCTACACATCAGCCATTTCCACTCACTCCACGCTAAGTCAAGTCAAGGTAGACACCAAATGCTGGAATAACTCAGCGAGACAGGCAGCATCTCTGGAAAGAAGGAATGGGTCACAAAATGCTAGAGTAACTCAGCGGGACAGGCAGCATCTCTGGGAGAGAAGGAATGGGTCCCGCTGAGTTACCCCAGCATTTTTATGTCTATCTTCAGTTGAAACCAGCATCTGCAGTTCCTTCCTACACATCAAGTCAAGTGAAGTCGAGTCTACTGATGGGGCAAGAGATGTTTGATAGATCGTGCTGGGTCCTGACTCATTTTCCTGGACCCAGCATGGTTTGTTGATTAAGGCACATTTCATGTTCTCAAGAAGGAGGCTACGAAAGGCTGGTGAATCTGTGGAATTCTTTGCCACAGAAGGCTGTGGAGGCAAAAGTCAGTGGATATATTTAAGGCAGAGATAGATAGATTCTTGATTAGTACGGGTGTCAGGGGTTACGGGGAGAAGGCAGGAGAATAGGGTTAGGAGGGAGAGGTATATCAGCCATGATTAAATGGCAGAGTAGACTTGATGGACCGAATGGCCTAATTCTACTCCTATGTCTTATGATCTCATGAATGCTGAGAAGCTAAACAGAACTGGCATGTTCCTTTATGTTGCTGTGCAGTAGGAGGTAGAACTAGGAACATTCTTTATTAAAGCAGTAATTTACAACGCACTGCAATGTCTTTAGACTTTGAGATACAGCGTGGAACACGTCTTTGGAGATACAGGCCCTTCGGCCCACCGAGTCCGCGTGGATCAGTGATTACCCTGTACACTAGCACTATCTTTCACACTAGGGACAATTTACAATTTTTTAAACCGAAGCCAATTAACCTACAAACCTGTGCGTCTTTGAAGTGTGGGAGGGACCCGGAGCACTCAGAGAAAACCCATGTGGTCACGGGGGGAATGTCCAAACTCCGTTGAGACAGGTTCGAACCCAGGTCTCTAGCGCTGTCAGGCAGCAACTCTACCGCTGCGCCACCATGCCACCCTCGTAGAAATGATGTATAATAGTCAAACCACATAGTGTGCTCAGTTCTTAAAGATGAAGTTATCTTAACATGGATTCTAGTGATAGTAATGCAGCTGTAAATGTAGTGATGGAAAATGGGCTTGTGGTTTCTGCATTTGTAGACGGGGATAATTACAAAGCTAACTGTGTACATGTTGAGCTATTAAGAGAAGCAGCTACAACAAATTCAACTAAAGAATGATGGCCTTTTGAACATCCAATGTTGTCCTGCTTTCTGCTGTGGAAAATACCAAGGCTTTGTATTTGTTACACATTGTGCCTCATTAGTGCAGCTGCAGAACGTACTTACATAGACACAAAAAGCCGGAGTAACTCAGCGGGTCAGACAGCATCTCTGGAGAAAAGGAATATGTTGAAGAGACTCCGAAGAAGGGTCTCGACCCAAAACGTCACCCATTCCTTTTCTCCAGTGAAGCTGCCTGACTACCTGAGTTAGTCCAGCATTTTGTGTCTATCTTCGGTTTAAACCAGCATCTGCAGTTCCTTCCTACACAACTTACCTACATCTTGTGTTAGAGGGTAGGTAATGCTGTTGGTAGAAGGAAGGGGCTTTGTCTGATTTAGAACTCATTTCTTCTTCTTCTTTCGTGTGGCGTGCACAGCCTAAAGTTGTTGGACAACTTTAAAAGCTATTTGATCTTCTGTTTGTACACGTCGAGTTGATTGCATTAGTCGAGACAGGGCGGACCACGTGAAGGTTGCAATCTTAGAACTCATTTGAAACAGTTACAATGACCATTGTGAATGAATGCATCTAGTTTGGAATCCTGCAGCAGAGAAGACCCTCTGCTGGGCTTGTGGTTACAGGCTGCATGTCGCTGAGACCGAGGATAGGCACAAATAGCTGGAGTAACTCAGCAGGTCAGACAACATTTCTGGAAAGCGAATAGGTCACGTTTTGGGTGGAGACCATTCTTCAGACTAGTTTGACTCAAACTCATGGAAAGGCAGCCCCCACCTTATGTAGCAGAATTTTAATCTCACAGAATTCACAGATCATCAGCCCAAAATTTGAGAACCAGAATAAAATGTACCCGCATGCGATTTACACGATAGAAAGTAAATAAGTTAACACAAAATGTATTCTTATATCAACTTATGTTTCTCAATGCGCTCTGCTTTATGGACAATTACGGTCCGTATTCTAGGGATACAACCCCTCCCCACCACTCTAATGCGCACATCCACTTCTCTTAGTGAAACTAAACCACCAGAAGGGGAATGAGCGGGTGTGAGATGATTGCACCTTGTTACATCTTTAGCAAGATGATCAAGGTTCTTTCCTATGATTCTTGGATAGAGTGGAAGTGGAGAAGATGTTTCCACTAGTGGGAGAGTCTAGGACTAGAGGTCGTAGCCTCAGAATGAAAGGACACTCCTTTAGGAAGGAGATGAGGTGGAATTTCTTTAGTCAGAGGGTGGTGAATCTGTGGAATTCTTTGCCACAGAATGCTCTGGAGGCCGTGTCAATGGATATATTTAAGGCAGAGATAGATAGATTCTTGATTAGTACGGGTGTCAGCAGTATGGGGAGAAGGCAGGAGAATGGGGTAAGGAGGGAGAGATAGATCAGCAATGATTGAATGGCGTAGACCTGATGGGCCGAATGGCCTAATGCTCCTCCTATCACCTATGATCTTATGACCTTATTCACCATTGACTTAATGCTTAGCTAGATCTGCTACATAAATGGTACGACTGCACAAACATTTTAGAAGGTGGGTATCCTACAAGGAGTTGCTCACATCCTGAAGATCTTGGAGTCTCGCCACCATATACCAGGCGCAAGCCAGGAAAGCTCTCTGTATGCCTGGCTGAGAGCAGCTCCAACAATAGTCAAGAAGAATGTTATTCACGACAAGTAGTACTGTAGTAGAACTCTATGCGTCATAACTAGAGCCAGGATTTTGCCATAAATGCCATGTGCCTTTTCATGCCTTTTTTTGATGATTTCATGAAGATAATGCCTTTTTCACGATTGTGTGCCTAAATCAGCCTTTTTTGCCATTTTAACGTAATTTACAAGAAGATTTACACCACCGGTGCGAAACCCGGCTGTAAGTGGGTGTTAGTGGTGAATGGAGAGGGGTGCCTGGGAAAGGGTCCAGTCTTTGCAAACTGGAGTCATGCTTTAAGTAGGTGTGAAGTGTTGGTTGGAGTTACCAGGGTTACGTTTCTGTTTATCGAAACTGCAGTAGAACTCGTTCAGGTCAGCTGACGATTGTCCAAGGAGCGGGGGTTTTCCTCTTGTAGCTTGTGATTTCTTGCAAGCCCTTCCACACTGAAGAAGAGTCATTTGCTGAGAACTTGCTCCTCAACTTCTCAGAGTACCTTTCCTTGGCAGCTCTGATTCCTCTTCTGAGCTTGTAACTGGCCTGCCAGTAGAGGTCTGCATCCCCGCTCCTGTAGGATCTACCCCTGCAAGCGTCAAAATGCCTAAAGTCAAGTCAATGCCTTGTAAAAAACTGAACGATTTGGTGAGAATGTACGGGAGTGATATATTCTCTACAGACAACTGTGTGCTGTTTTGCAATGCATGTGAGAAAGCAGTAAATCATGAGAATAAATATTTCATCTCCATGCATGTACAGACAGCTAAACACAAGTCGACGGCAGAGAAACAGAAGGTAGGAAATATGCAAGCTTGTCTCATCACAACATTTACTGCTGGCTCCAATCGCAAATCTGAGTTTTCAAGTGATCTGTGCAATGCATTCATTGATGCTGGAATTCCACTGTGGAAATTGGAAAACAAATCTCTCAGAGGTTTTTTTAGGGAAATACATAGAGGAACATATACCAAGAGAGTCATCATTACTGAAAAAATTATGTTGACAGCAACTTCAACATTGTTGTGCAGTCAATTAGAGATGAAGTTGCATGCAATAAAATATGGATCTCAATAGACGAGATAACTGATGCTGTGGGGAGATTTGTTGCCAATGTGGTCATTGGTACACTGGATGCAGGTCAATCATCAAAGGAGTATTTCTTGACATCGGAAGTATTGGAGAAGTCAAAGAGCTGAACTATTGCTCAGTTGTTTACATCTTCACGCTGTACTTTGTACTTAAAGTTCCTGGCGATGTAGGTGAAGACATACAAGGAAAATGTGAGAGGGTGATTTTAGCTAACAAAGATCTTGAAGAAATACAAAACATAGCTAAAGTTCTCAAAGGTAGTTGTAATGCACAAGATATTGACATGAATATAGAGTCTGTAGCTTGTTTCAGGTATGCACCAGTGACCTCAGCTGGGGTAGAAAGAAGTTTTTCACAACTGTAGCATATTCTGTCTGACTGACGGCATAGTTTAATACCAGATAATTTGAAAACATGCTGGTAGTTATGTGCAACCAGGCAACTTTGGTCATTTAATGTAGTATACCTTTATAATTATCATTTTACACCATATTTTGGTGTGGAAATAAATGCCTTTTATGCTTTTTTTTGACAATATATGCCTTTTTCGTGCCTTTTTTGTAATTTTATTATGCCTTTTTGCCTGCCTATTTCAGAGAATTTTAGCACCTAAATATCCTGGCTCTCTAGTCATAACAATCGAAACAATTCAAGTGTTGGAAATTTGAAACAAACACAGAAAATGGTAGGAGCACTCAGCAGGTCAGGCAGCCTTTGCGTTTCACGTGTTTTATATATCCATCAACTGGCAAAATAAATGTAGGTTCTCCAACAATGGCACTAAAGGATTTGAACTTTTCCTGTTCAGGATGGAGATGTTGCTGAGAGGAATGGCAGCAAAGAAGATGAACCAGTGTAGGATTCAGCAGTCCACTGCTGCCCTTCCAACCACAATGTAACTGACCCAATAAAGATGCACTATCTGAACACACAGAACAGCCTGATGTCCAAGAATATAATAATATTCCCATTGTTGTAAACTACCATATTTTAGCTCATCAACTGCATCTCTGGTTGCTAAAAGCATTGAAAAGCAAATGGTGTTTATTAAAAAGGTTCTAAATGAAAGAAGCCATCAGATAGTGATCTTGTATTTTAATACTGCATCTCTCCCTTTCTTTCTGTCCCTCTTTTCTTTACCACACTATCTTTCTTTCACTTCCTCCCCTCTCTTTCTCTGTTTATTTATTTTTTCCCATTTTCTCACTCTTCTCTCCTCTTTGGAGGCTGAGGGAAGCTCGGGTAGAGGCATAAACAATTATGAGAGGCATAGATAGGGTAGACAGTCAGAACCTTTTTCCAAAGATGGAAAATGTCAAATACCAGTGGGTATAGACTGAAGTTTGAGCGGGGAAACATTTAAAGGTGTTTCTATAGTTAGAATAGTTAGGGCTAGTGGAATCAAGGGATATGGGGAGAAGGCAGGCACGGGTTATTGATGTGGGATGATCAGCCATGATCACAATGAATCAAAGGGCTGAATGGCCTCCTCCTGTACCTATGTTTCTATGAGATGTGCAGGGCAAGGTTTTTACACTGAGAGTGGTGGGTGCCTGGATCGTTTTTTCCAGGGGTGGTGGTGGAGGCAGATACAATAGAGGCTTTTAAGAGGCTTCAAGATAGGTTCATGGATATGCGGAGAATGGATGGATATGGATCACATGCAGGCAGGGAAGGTTAGTTTAACTTTTCAGATATTGTGGTCCAAAGGGGTTTGTTCCTGTGCAGTATTTCTATATTTTCTATACTCTTCCTTCCTTTCTTTCTTCCTCTCCCCTTGTCTATATTATTCCCAGATGGTGAACTGCATGTAACATTGGCCTCTCCACGGTAGAAAGAATAAAGGCTCTGTCTCACGGTGTTGCGGTCATCGGCGGTGAAGCGCGGCGTCGCCGGTAGAGGGGACCGCATGGCAACGGCGAGAGCGCCGAGCCTATGCCACGGGAGCGCCGCACGGGTGCTGCGCGGGGGCCGAGTGATTTAAGTGCGGCTGGTCCCAGGAGCTTGCGGTAAGTAAAAAAAAAAGGCGGGCCGACTACGATGATGTCATTTTGGATCTGCGGGGCTGTGGCGGCGGCCGTGCTGATCGCGGCGCTGTGGCGGTGGCCGTGCCGCACATGTGCCTCACTGGCGGAGGCTGTGGCGGCGGTCGTGCCTCACTGGCGGAGGCTGTGGCGGTGCAAGTTTGACGCACGGCGCTCGTGCCACACTGGCGGCGGGTGTGGCGGCGGCCGTGCCGCACTCGTGCCTCACTGGCGGAGGCTGTGCAGTAGGAAAAGCTTTTTGAACAGTGTTGGTTTTATTTTAGCACCGTGCGGTGTTGGGAACAACGCCGCACGGCCCCGGAATTGTGCGTTTGACCGAGTGCGCGGTCTATGGCAGCCCAGGAGCGGTAGATTCTTCTTGTTTCGCCGCCAATGACCGCAGACTCGTGAGACAGGCCTTTAAAGGCCTGAAAGATGATGCAACATAACAGATACTGGGTTCAGATCTAAGAGCAAAGTAATTGCAGCCGATTTGGTTCTTATGTGAATTATAGTGCGGCACGGTGGCGCAGTGGTAATGTTGCTGCCTTACAGCACCAGAGACCCAAGTTTGATCCTAGCTACGGGTACTCTCTGTATGGGGTTTGTACGTTCTCCCCGTGACCTGCGCGCGTTTTCTCCGAAAACTTCAGTTTCTTCCCACACTCCAAAGACGTACAAGTTTGCAGGCTAATTGGCTTGGTGTAAATGTAAAAATCGTCCCTAGCGTAGCATAGGTGTTAATGAGCGGGGATCGCTGGTCGATGCAGACTCACATGTTCCGCGCTGTATCCCTAAACTAAAGTTAAAACTAGGTATGATAGCAGTTTATATGGTTGTGTCTGATGTTTACATTGACATATCCTATATGAACTCTCTGAACAGTAAAGATTGGCAAGTCAGGACAATTCCATTATTACTATTTCTCTTTCCGTTGCATTATTCAGGGACTGTTAGACTGTTATCAGAAGACAAATCTTGGGAGAGCAGGATACAGAGCTTTCCTTTCGCCAAAGTTGTACCATTGTGGCCTTTGAGGGAAATATAAGGCACAGGGCTGGTGTGTGGAATTATAGTCACACGGTCTCAATACAAAAATCCCCACCTAAATCAGGTCAAGCTCATGGATGAATAGAAAAAAAAGGCCCATGAGAGATCTTAGCGTAATTGGTTTTAATAACTTTTAAAATATGAGACTGACCTATATATGTGAAATCTATTGCAGGTGGTCAGGGCCAGGGAGTTGGGTCACTCCGATCTATTTTAATAGATTCTAAAACAGATTTGTAAGAAGCAAAGGAAAAATTGACTTTAATTTCAAAGTAATGAGCACCACAGCTGTGGTGATCTTTACTGAAACAAATCACCAAATTACATGTTATTAATTTTACTTTATGGACACCAGTGAACTCCTAAATTATATCACAATAAAGTTCACACGAAGCAGGAACATTATCACCATGTGTTGGAAGGGACTGCAGATGCTGGTTTATACCGAAGAGACCACAAAATCCTGGAGGACAGGCAGCATCTCTGGATAGAAAGAATGGGTGACATTTCGGGTCAAGACCCTTCTTCAGACTGAGATTCAGGGGAGAGGGAGACACAGAGATAAGGAAGTGTAAGGTGTGAAAATGATATCAAAGGGGGTGGAGATCAAGGAAGATGTAGAATAGTTCATTGTTAGCTAGGAGAAGGTGACAACGAAGAATACAGAGATACATTTTAATCAGGCGGACAGACTGGTGGGAGAACTAGGAAAGGGGAGGGATGGAGAGAGAGGGAAAGCAACATATTCTACAATTATGTTAAATTTGCATGTCATTTTGCAGTCAATATGCTTTTTTTTAATTTTTTTATTTTTATTTTTTTTATTTTTTAGAAGTACGGTAGATTACAGTAATGTACAACACGTATATATTAATAAATTTTTTGTACCGCTTCACTTTTTTAAACTTTAAGAAAGAAAAAGAAAGAAGTAAGAAAAGTGAAGAAAGTGCGCAAAGGTTGTGAAGTGCAAAAGAGTGTTGGGAAAAGAAAGCCCCTTAGAAAAGAGGTTAGAGAAGGAAGTAAAGTTAGAAAATAGACCCTAGAAAAAAAAAGAGAAAGAAAGAAGGAACAATCGCTCTATTATAACTCTTATACCATACTTCATAGAGAAGGAACTACCAACCAAGTCTGTTTTTATTTTACCTCCCATTACCAGGTCCAGATACCTTTTATTTATTTATTTGTTTTTCTAAATTACTATTGCACCTCATGCTTGTAATAGGTCCAAAAACGTAGACCACGTCTTTTGAAATTGATCTACTTTGCCTACTAGGAGGAATCTCATCTCTTCCAGATGTAATGTTTCCAACATATTTGATGTCCACATTTTTATTGTTGGTGTGGGCGCATTTTTCCAGAATTTAAGTATAAGCTTTTTTCCCATTATTAGCCCATAATTGAGTAAATTCTTCTGATACACGTTTAATTCAGGAATACCTTCCGATATTCCAAAAATAATCCATTCTGGTTTTGGTACCAGTTTTATTTTGATTAATTTTGAAAAAATATCAAATATTTCAAACCAGAATTTTTGGATTTTTGTACAAAAAACAAAAGAATGTGCTATGGTAGCTTCTTGACATATACATTTATCACAGATTGGTGAGACGTTAGGAAAGATTTTATTTAGTTTGGTTTTTGAATAATATAATCTATGTAATGTTTTAAATTGGATAAGCGTATGTCGTACGTTGATCGAGCATTTATGCACCTGTAATAAATGATTATCCCAACTCTCTTTTGAAATTTTTATACCTAGATCTTGTTCCCAATCTCTTCTAATTCCATCTGTTGTGGGTATTTCTATATTTAAGATGATATTATATAAGTATGATATTAAATTAACTGATTCCGCCTTTGTCTTCATTGCTTCATCTAGTAAGTCGGAAGGCATATTATATGCTTTTGTGTTGAGTTGAATCATTCTGCAATATCTCCTCCTGCGGACAGTGTAGCCACAATAATAACAGTAGGCTTTTTCTGCTTGCCGCTTTTTGATGAAAAGTTTGACAAGGTGTAGAAAAACATGAATTGAACCCAAACCTCTGTCCCATTTGCTCAACACCACTTCCTCAGCACATGCCGTTTGTTTCAATCACCTTTCCTATTTGCTTATTGGACCTATTATTTCTCTTATGCTTTGCGAAAGTTCTGACTTATGTGAACTTAATTCATACTGATTTTACATGCCAACGTTAGACCTTTTCTCAGGGTGTTGCAGAAACATTAAACGGGTTTGTAATTTTGCAAGATCCGTGCAATCTCTGTGAATGAGTCTGATTAGAATGTTGCATGGTGATTCTCCCCATTCATGGAATACTATCCTTTCTTCTGGAAGGGCATGGTGTGATGAGGATACAGTAATTGTAACAGGATATATATATAAATATATATTTATATATATATACCCCTAACTGCGCAGGCGCTACTCATTTCCCCATATCCCCCAGCACTCCCTCACCTTCCCCCTCCTCTTCATGTGTGGGCGGGGGGGGGGGCGGAGGTTGTGGGGGGGTGGGTGTGTGGGCAAGGGGGAGGATTGTGGGGGGAGCTGTGCGGTGGCAGGGGGGGATTGTGGGGGAGGGGTGTGGGGGCGCGGGGAGGGTTGTGGGGGAGGGGATGTGTGTGCAGTGTGTGTGGGGGAGGGGTGTGTGTGGGCAGGGGGGGTGTTGTAGGCGGGATTGGGTGTGTGGGCATGGGGGGGGCGGTTGTGGGGGAGGGGGATGTGTGGGCGGGGGTGGTTGTGTGGCCGGGGTGGGTTGTGGGGGGGTGTGGGTATGTGGGTGGGGGCAGGGGGGATTGTGGGGGGAGGGGCGTGTGTGTGCGGGGCGATTGTGGGGGAAAGTGGTGTGTGGGCGGGGGTTTTTGGCAGGAGGGGTGTGTGGGCGGGGGGGATTTGGGCGGGAGAGCGGTGTGTGGGGGGGGGAACGGTGCTCGGAGAAAAGACGGGTGAAGAACCATGGGGTATAGGGGGGTATCACGGGGGAGCAGGAGCCAGCGAGGGGGACCAGAGGGGAAGGGGCTGCAGCTGGCGGTGCGATGGGGACTCACAGCGGGCGCTGGTTGCTGGTCGTCCTCCTCTGCCGGGATCAGAGTCTCCGCTTTCCGTTTGGTGACATCTCCGATTCTGCGCTGTGCCGGGCCGGGCTGGGCCACTTCTGTTCCCTCCGAAATTGTGTCCGGTTGGAAACCTCCGCCAGCCACCCGCAGTGTCCCTCAGCTCTAGTAAAGACGCAATGGCGCAGTAATGGGCGGACCGTCCCGGGGAGTGACAGGAGAAGAGACTAATCCGCGCGGCGCTGACTGGCAAGAGAGGAGATCGATCTGCGCATGCGCGTTTTCTAAGATTTTTATACCTCGCTAAGTTTTACAGTAGACCACCGATCGGAAGGAAACTTGGTGCACTTGCAGCACAGGAGAACGGTGAGTGAGCTGGCGAATAATCGTAGCACTATTGCGTACCTGCGCAAATTTTAAAAGAGGTAGGTTTTCTTGCAATTGTACAGGGTATTTGTGAGGTCTAACTATGCTGCATATAGTTATGTCCCCGTTTCCTAAAACTTAGCGTAATATTGGAGCAGCTCAAGGAAGATCGACTCGGCTCATTCCTGGATGAAAGGATGTCTATCAAAGAGCATCTAAATACTTTGCAGAAATATCTATGAACAGTTAAAGATGTTATTAAAAATGACAATGTAAATAATTTATTTAGGAACTAAATTTGTGATGATGTTGAGAGTACCCTGTATAGAGTCCTATGTTTAAGCCCTATTTGTTATAAGTATGTACATCTCACTTAAGAGAGATTATATTGTATCAACCTATATTTCAAAGACTCACCACTACATTTTCTGAATAAGATTAGCTGTTCATATTTTGACCAGTGGAGCCCTCTCCCAAATAAGATACTTCCATGCAACAAAGTAGTTTAGTTTAGTTTAGTTGATTGTCACGTGTACGGAGGTACAGTGATAAGCTTTGGTTGCGTGCTAACCAGTCAGCGGAAGGACAATACATGATTACAATCGAGCCATCCACAGTGTAGATATATGGTAAAGAGTGTAACCCTAAAAGTTTAAACACAATTATATTTTAAAATTAAGTTTAACATCAAGGAGCTCGCAGTCTCGGGTTGAGACCGACGTCGGGATGCTCCAAAACCGCACGATGTTCGACAAGCCCCAACCCGGGGTAGGTCGCCCGGCGTGGGGGAGCTGAGATTCCCCCCCGATGCAGGAGCTTGATCGCCCCGACATGGAGGCCCGCCGCCGGCTACGGGAGTAAGATCGTCCCGTCAATGGAAGGTTAGAGGCCCCCAGCCACTGGAGGACAAAGAAGGGACAGATTGAACTTTTTTTCGCCTTCCATCACAGTGAGGAATGTGGAGGAGTCACTGTGGTGGATGTTCATGTTAAAATGTATTTGGTGTGTTCTGTTGCTTTTTATTGGTATGACTGTACGGCAAATCAAATTCCTCATATGTTGCAAAACATACTTGGCTAATAAAGTATGATTATGATTATTATGATTATATTTACAAAGAGTAATTTCTACTGATGTTATAATTCATAAAGGATTTACAATACACAAGCACAACACTTACAATGTCAGAAAAAAAATAACAATGAGTTGCAGACGATCAGGTCATCTGTCCTAGGCCACCAGTACAATCAAGTATCAGTCTCAGCCCGGACATTCCCTCTTCCCCTCTCTCACACATACAAGAGGTACAGAGGTTAAAAACGCACACCTCCAGATTCAGGTACAATTTCTCCCCAGCTTTTCTCAGGCAGCTGAACTGTCCTCTCACCAACTAGAGAGCGGTCCTGACCTGGCATCTACCTCATTGGAGACCTTCAAACTATCTGTAATTGGACTTTACTGGACTTTAACTTGCACTAAACGTTTTTCCCCTTCATCCTGTATCTGTGTACTGTGGGCGGCTTGATTGTAATCATGTATAGGAAAGAACTGCAGATGCTGGGTTCAATCGAAGGTAGACACAAAATGCTGGAGTAACTCATCAGGACAGGCAGCACCTCTGGAGAGAAGGAATGGGTGCCGTTTCGGGTCGAGTCTGAAGAAGGGTCTCGACCCGAAACATCACCCGTTCCTTCTTTCCAGAGATGCCGACTGTCCTGCTGAGTTACTCCAGCACTTTGTAATCATGTATAGTCTTTTCGCTGACTGGATAGCACACAACAAAAAGCTTCTCACTGTATCTCTGTACACGTGACACTAATAATAATAAACTAATAAAAATAAACTGACCAAGAAAGAGGCTGAAGAATGCATTCTTTGTCTTTTCTGTGTAACTCCTCAACATCCTCACTGTACACTAACATTTATACTGTTTTCTACTAGTGGACATCACCTGTATGTGAAGTGTTAAAGAAGGAACTGCAGATGCTGGAAAATCGAAGGTACACAAAAATGCTGGAGAAACTCAGCGGGTGCAGCAGCATCTATGGAGCGATGGAAACAGGCAACGTTTCAGCCGAAAGGTGTTTATAAATTAATTCAAATATACAGTGCATTCAGAAAGTATTCAGACCCTCCACTTTTTCCACATTTTGTTACAGCCTTATTTTAAAATTGATTAAATTCATTATTTATCATCAATCTACACACAATACCCCAGAATGAAGAAGCGAAAACAGGTGTTTAGAAATTTTAGAAATAGTCTGAAGAAGGGTTTCGGCCCGAAACGTTGCCTGTTTCCTTCGCTCCATAGATGCTGCTGCACCCGCTGAGTTTCTCCAGCATTTTTGTGTACCTGTATGTGAAGGTTACCTGGACCAGTCCAAGTGGATGGGATGTCTCGATTAAGTCAATGAAGGCCTTATTTTTCTTCTCCTAACATTACAATCTCGTTAAGGTTTCTCTGGAATTTATGGTTCTTTTTAAAAAATCCGTTTTTGGGTCAGGTGGGTGGGTCATAATCTTAAGGTCATCATTGTCGGTGTTGCTCCTCTTGATAACGTCAAGATATTGGTCAAAGTGCACTGGTCAGAAGCTTATCAATGCACATTAAACCTTTTGAATGTAGGTCAGCTTGTGCTGCTGTGCTGGAAACTGAGGTCAGCCATAAGTCTTTTGTGGCTGGATAAAGTAAGTCCATCACAAATACTGTAAATTAATTCAAATATACAGTGCATTCAGAAAGTATTCAGACCCTCCACTTTTTCTACATTTTGTTACAGCCTTATTTTAAAATTGATTAATTTCATTATTTATCATCAATCTACACACAATACCCCAGAATGAAGAAGCGAAAACAGGTGTTTAGAAATTTTTGCTAAGTAATTAAAAATAAATAACTGAAATATCACATTTACATAAGTATTCAGACACTTTGCTATGACATTCAAAATTGAGCTTGGGCTCATCCTGTTCCATTGACTATCATTGAGATGTTTCTACAACTTGATTGGAGTCCACCAGTGGTAAATTACATTGATTGGACATGATTTGGAAAGGCACACATCTGTCTATATAAGGTCCCACATTTAGAGCAAAAACCAAGCCATGAAGATGAAGGAATTGTCCATAGACCTCCAAGACAGGATTGTGTTGAGACACAGATCTGGGGAAGGGTATAAAACAATTTCTGCATCATTGCAGGTCCCGAAGAACACAGTGGCCTCCGTCATTCTTAAATGGAAGAACTTTGCCACCACCAGGACTCTTCATAGAGCTGGCCGCCCGGCCAAACTGAGCAATCGGAAGAGAAGGACCTTGGTCAGGGAGGTGACCAAGAACCCGATGGTCACTCTGACAGAGCTCCAGAGTTCCTCTGTGGAGATTGGAGAACCTTCCAGAAGGACAACTATATCTGCAGCACTCCACCAATCTGGCCTTTATGGTAGAGTGGCCAGACGAAAGCCACTCCTCAGTAAAAGGCACTTAACAGCCTGCTTAGAGTTTGGCAAAAGGCACCTAAACAAGATTCTCTGGTCTGATGAAACCAAGATTGAACTCTTTGACCTGAATGCCAAGTGTCATGTCTGGAGGAAACCAGGCACCGCTCATCACCTGGGCAATACCATACCTACGGTGAAGCATGGTGGTGGCAGTATCATGCTGTGGGGACGTTTTTCAGTGGCAGGAACTTGGAGACTAGTCAGGATCGAGGGAAAGATGAACGGAGCAAAGTACAGAGTGATCCTTGATGAACCTGCTCCAGAGCATCCAGGACCTCAGACTGGGGTGGAGGTTCTCCTTCTAACAGGACAATGACCATAAGCACACAGCCAAGACAACGCAGGAGTGGCTTCGTGACAAGTCTGTGAATGTTCTTGAGTGGCCCAGCCAGAGCCCGGACTTGAACCTGATCGAACATCTCTGGAGGGACCTGAAAATAGCTGTGCATCGATGCTCCCCATCCAACCTGACAGGGCTTGAGATGATCTGCAGAGAATGGCAGTAATTACACATATACAGGTGTGCCAAGCTTGTGGCGTCATACCCAAGAAGACTTGAGGCTGTAATCGCTGCCAAAGGTGCCTCAACAAAGTACTGAGTAAAGGGTCTGAATACTTATTTAAATGTGATATTTCAATTATTTATTTGTAATTACTTTGCAAAAATTTCTAAACACCTGTTTTCACTTTTTTATAATGGGGTATTGTGTGTAGATTGATGATAAAAAAATGAATTTATTTCATTTTAGAATAAGGCTGTAACATAACAAAATGTGGAAAAAGTGAAGGGGTCTGAATACTTTCTGAATGCACTGTATATGCAGAGGAATTTAAAAAAAATGAATGCAAACCTGTGTTAATTAACTATTTTATGAAGGTGGCCCCATTCATATGAGTGGGGCTGAGTTGAACGTGTTGCCATGCCTCAGGTAGAGCTCAGTATTCCCTTATCATGTGTATGTACACTGTAAATGGCTTGATTGTAAATTCTGCTGACAGGATAGCATGCAACAAAAGCTTTTCACTGTACCTCGGTACATGTGACAATAAACTAAACTGAACTGAAGTGAGGTACCAGATAAGAGAGGTATCCTGGCCCTCAGCTCAGGGCATTATGCACAACCCGCAGACACAGTGGTGGGTACACAGTGAAGAGATGGGTGAGATGACCTCCAGTGAAGCCCCGCGTACCCAAACTCCAGTATGGTAGACCAATGATCTACCTCATTGGAGACTCTAGGACTATCTTTAATCGGACTTTACCTTGCACTAAACATTATTCCCTTTATCATGTACCTGTGGATGGCTTGATTGTAATCGTGTATTGTCTCCCCGCTGACTGGATAGCATGCAACACAATCTTTTTTACTGTACCTCGGTCCACGTGACAGAAACTAAATTTGAAACATAAGGTCATAAGTGATTGGAGTACAATTAGGCCATTCAGCCCATCAAGCCTACTCCATCATTCAATCATGGCTGATCTATCTCTCCCTCTTAACCCCATTCTCCTGCCTTCTCCCCGTAACCTCTGACACCCGTACTCATCAAAAACCTATCTATCTTTGCCTTACCAAACCTATCTATCTCTGACAAACTTCAGTGTCTTTCAACGTCGTGGCCAGGCATCAGTTTTCAGTGGACGCCAGGTGCAAGGTCTTGTCCAAATCGTTACTGCATGGGCCAAGTTAAAAAGTCACTGATATGTGCACTTCCCATATCTCCAGGTTTCCGCTGCTTCATAGCACTGACTCACCACCCACCTCACCCTCCCAAATCTCCCCACCTGCCAATGGTATGAAAATCCTTCTCAATCAAACAACTTTAGTTGGCAATCTAATTTAATCTGCTCACCTCATCCCAATATTTGTAGAAATGGTTCTGAAATATAAACGTGAACAAATTAACCCCAAATATCTTGGCTATATCAATGCCTTACTTCTTCACTTGGCTTTCTGCAGCCTTTGTGGAAATATAACTCAGCAAATTGGAGCTTTACAAGATGCAGCATCAAGTAAAATAAATATTTCATGTTGAATGGGGATTAGTCTGATGAAGATAACACACCACAGGCATTGGACTAAAGATCAAGATCATAAATATTAATTTGTTAATTCTCCACAAAAGAGGAATGAAGCAAACCATGAGATCTAAAATATTTTTCTTTGTTGGAAATAGATATTAAAGTTCACTTGTTTCCGCATCGTTCAGCTTTGATAATCTGACCTGCTGAATACTAATTCATCGGAATCTAACGATCCTAATCCACGTTTCCCCGCTCCAGACATCTAAAGAGCTCTCAAAACAACTGAGGAAGGGTCTCGACCTGAAACGTCACCCATTCCTCCTCTCCAGAGATGTTGCCTGTCCCGCTGAGTTACTCCAGCATTTTGTGTCTATCTTCGGTGTATACCAACATCTGCAGTTTCTTCCTACACCTGTATTTAATATTCTCACCACAAAAAAAGCAGATGTACCAGTAGATCTCCAAAACCCGAGACCTCCATGACCTAGAGGGTCAGGTGGCATATGCATGAGAGAACCACACCTTCCTGCCCTGGAACTATACTCAGATTGGGTACATCGACGTATGCTCTCTTGAACCTCTACAGCTGTCAAGTAGGGGGCATGTTGACTGGGTGCACCACGGCCTGGTTCAGCAACTCGAATGCCCAGGAGCGAAGAAGACTGCAAAAATAGGCCAACGCTGCCCAGTCCATCACGGCTACTGACCTCCCCACCATCAAAGGGAGCTACAGGAGTCGCTGCCTCAAAAAATAAACCAGCATCATCAGAGACCCACATCACCCTGGCCACTCACTCATTTCGCTCTTGCAATTGGGAAGAAACATAGAAACATAGAAAATAGGTGCAGGAGTAGGCCATTATTTATGTCTTCCTTAGTGAAGACAGAACCAAAGTAGTTATTCAATTGGTCTGCCATGTCCTTGTTCCCCATGATCAATTCACCTGTTTCTGACTGCAAGGGACCTACATTTGTTTTAACTAATCTTTTTCTCTTCACATATCTTTAACAACTTTTGCAGTCAGTTTTTATGTTCCCTGCCAGTTTTCTTTCATAATCTATTTTCCCTTTCCTAATTAAGCCCTTTGCCCTCCTCTGCTGGACTCCCAGTCCTGTGGTAGGCTGCTTTTTCTGGCTAATTTGTATGCTTCATCTTTTGTTTTGATACTATCCCTGATTTCCCTTGTTATCCACGGATGCACTACCTTCCCTGATTTATTCTTTTGCCAAACTGGGATGAACAATTGTTGTAGTTCATCCATGCAGTCTTTAAATGTTTTCCATTGCATATCCACCGTTAACCCTTTAAGAATCAATTGCCAGTCTATCTTGGCCAATTCACGTCTCATACCCTCAAAGTTACCTTTCTTTAAGTTCAGAACCCTTGTTTCTGAATTAACTATGTCACTCTCCATCCTAATGAAGAACTCAACCATATTATGGTCACTCTTGCCCAAGGGGCCACACACAATAAGACTGCTAAATAACCCTTCCTCATTACTCAATACCCAGTCTAGAATAGCCTGCTCTCTCGTTGGTTCCTCTACATGTTGGTTTAGAAAACTATCCCGCATACATTCCCGCATACATTCCAAGAAATCCTCTTCCTCAGCACCCCAGAAAATATAGGAACCTGAAAACTGTAATGTCCAGGTTCATGAGCAGCTTCTTCCCAACAACCATCAGGCTATTAAACGCTGCAACCTCAAATAAGCTCCGAACTAGATAGATTTGAGGGGCATTGTTTTTGTCTTTGCACTATCTATATTACTAAAAGTCTGATCTTGACCACAACCTGTTGTTCTGTATATTGATTTTAGAAAAAACGCTGCCACTTACGGCTGTGCTTTTTGGCCATCTTACTCGGAGTCCCCCTCCATTGTGCAGGATGAGGATTTTTCCCATTGATGAAAAAATAAAAGAGTTATTAGTGTTTAAAAAAATGTTGAGATTCTATCTCCTGAAGGGACTATAAAGGTCAGTCTCTGCAAGATGGCCCTTTCACTCCCCCATCTTGCAGAGACTGACTGAGGCACTCAACACTTCCGGAGGGACTATAAAACCCGGACGTGTTGAGTGCCTCAGTCAGTCTCTGCAAGATGGGGGAGTGAAAGGGCCATGTCTTTCAGTCTGAGCTGTGAATAACACCGAACACATGTTTACTAAACTGTGAGTGTTATTCTGACCTTGAGTGCCCTTAATGTGGTTTGAAAATGAAAATGTGGTTGGTTTGAAATAAAGCACAGCAAATGGTTGGTGGTGGTTGGTTTGAAATAAAGCACAGCAAATGGTTGGTGGTGGTTGGTTTGAAATAAAGCACAGCAAATGGTTGGTGGTGGTTGGTTTGAAATGAAGCACAGCAAATGGTTGGTGGTGGTTGGTTTGAAATGGCAAATGATTAAAAGTCTAAACTTGACAACTTCCTGTTTGCACTGTATATTGATTTTAGATAAAACGCTACCACTTATGGCTGTGATTTTTGGCCATCTTACTCAGTCCCCCTCCGCTCATCAGGTGCAGAGGATTCTTCCCATCAATGAAAAATAAAAGTGTTATTCGTGTTTAAAAAATGTTGAGAATCTCTCTCCTGTCAATCACTCCATGAAGGCCATGCCCCTTCTGGTGGGAGGGGGAAGGGATTATAAAACCCAGAAGTGTGGGTGTGGCTCAGTCCCTGCAAGATGGGGAGGGAGAGGTCACAACTCTGTCAGAGCTGTGAATCAACTGAACACACTGAATGTCTACTGAACTGTGAGTGTGGTGTTTATGTGGTGTTTTGTGGTGTTTTGTGTGGTTTTATGGTGGTTTCACCCTGCTTGAAATGGTATGAAATTGCATTTGAATGTGGTGGCCTTGCACCCTGCATGAAATGGTACGAAACTGCAATTGAATTTGGTGACCTTGCACCCTGCATGAAATGGTATGAAACTGCATTTGAATTTGGTGGCCTGTCACCGTGCTTGAAATGGTATGAAACTGCCCTTGAATTTGGTGGCCTTGCACCCTGCTTGAAGTAGTACGAAACTGCACTTGAGTTTGGTGGCCTTGCACCCTGCTTTAAGTGGTCGGAAACTGCACTTGAATTTGGTGGCCTTGCACCCTGCTTGAAGTGGTATGAAACTGCACTTGAGTTTGGTGGACTAGGACACTCTTTGAAGTGGTATGAAACTGCACCTGAATTTGGTGGTCTTGTACCCTGCTTGAAGTGGTATGAAACTGCACTTGAATTTGGTGGCCTTGCACCATGCTTGAAATGGTAGGAAACTGCATTTGAATTTGGTGGCCTTGCACCCTGCTTGAAGTAGTACAAAACTGCCCTTGAATTTGGTGGCCTTGCACCCTGCTTGAAGCGGCATGAAACTGCACTTGAATTTGGTGGCCGTATGTATGGGTATGTATATATGTTTGTTACTCCCAAAGAAGTTATTTGATTGTTAGAAATAATCTTTTTTTTTTTTTCGGGCACGGAGCTGGGAATTTTTTTTTACAAATGCTACGGAAGTCTTTAGAATTCTAGCCACGTTAGTGTGGCTATCACTAACTACACTAATTGTAGATGTAGTTTTTTTTCTTTCACCCTATGCTAACCAATTCTATCACTTTTTTCACTTTAAATATTTTTATAACTTAATGTTTGAATGGAAAAACAAGACTAAGACAAGGAGATGTGTTCGGAAGAGCGATGTATATGATTTTAAATTCATCTATTTGAGGTTCGGGAGCAGGGTCAGGTTTTATGTGTTGCACCTTCTGCTCGGTTATAGACCACCTTAGAAACAATATGCAAGATGTTAATATGACAAGAGGGGGTCAGGGAATAACATTTTGTAGTTGGAATGTCAAGGGAATCAATGAACCAATTAAGAGAGGTAAAGTTTTGGCACATCTAAATTTAATCAAAACAGATATAATATTCCTTCAAGAAACACACCTTAAAAAGGAATCTCAACATAGACTTAAAGCTAAGTGGATCGCTGAATCATATCATTCCTCTTTTTCCCATAAGTCCAGAGGAGTTGCAATATTAATTCGTAAAGGAATACCTTTTACGAATTCATCAACAATAGCGGATATTGATGGTAGATATATTATATTAGTTGGAGAGTTAAATGGAGAAAAAGTGATTCTTCTTAATGTATATGGGCCTAATTTTGATAACCCTATGTTTTTTAATAAAACATTTAATAAAATTCTTGAATTTACACAATATAAATTAATAATTGGAGGAGACTTCAATTGTACATTAGATTCATACTTAGATAGATCATCAAGGCAAAAAAAAGTAAAATCTCAATCAAGTGTATTTCTAAATTCATTTATTAATACCACTAATATTAAGGATGTCTGGAGAATAGAAAATCCAACTGGACGGGAATATTCATTTTACTCACCAGTACACAAAACATACTCAACAATAAATTATTTTTTAGTTGACTCCACGTTTATCCCATTTACTTATAACTCAAAATACCATAATATTATAATCTCAGATCACGCACCTGTAACATTCATGATTAAATTAAATGGAATGTCCGAGAAACAAACATATTGGAGATTTAACCCACAAATTTTGAACGAAAGATCATGCCAGGAATATATTATTAAACAGATTCAAATATTTTTTTAGATAAATGATAACCCTAACACACCTACTTCTCTTATGTGGGAAACGTTTAAAGCGTATGTTTGAGGTGCATTAATTTCTGCTCAAGTATTTTATAATAAAGAGAACAGGATTAAACAACAAACATTGGAAAGGAAAATCAAGCAACTAGATATAGAAAATGCGAGAATGCCATCTATTTCAAAACATAATAAAATTGCTGTATTGAAATATAAATTAAATAAAATGTATTCAGAACAAGTAATAAAACTTTATCAAAAAACCAAACAATTACATTTTGAATTTGGAGACAAACCACAAAAACTATTAGCACGTCAGTTACGAAAAATGGAAGGGGAAAAAATAATTCATAAAATTAGAACAGAGACAGGAGAATTATTAAAAATGCCCAAGGACATAAATGAAAGATTTCTCCAATACTATCATAACCTTTATTCAACTAAAACTGTAGCACAATCAGAAGGAATAGCAGATTTTTTACTAAAATGTAATTTAAAAGGTTTAGATTCAAATGATAGAGAATTATTAGAAAGGGAGATTACGATAAAGGATATTGAGGAGTCTATTGGCTCTTTAAAAAATGGTAAAGCAGTAGGACCAGATGGTTTAGGCTCTGAATTTTATAAAACATTTTATGACTTGCTCTGCCCACGTTTACAAAGGCTGTATGAGCATATCTATACTCAACAGAAACTTCCAGATACTTTAAATGAATCTATAATAACACTTATTCCTAAAGCTGATAAAGATCCGGAAGATCCAGGATCATATAGAGCAATTGCACTTTTAAATACAGATCAGAAAATATTAACTAAAATACTAGCGCATAGATTAAGTACAGTGATGAATAAATTAATACACCCTGACCAAACAGGCTTTATTCAGAAACGGTACTCATATTATAATCTAAGAAGATTATTTAATATTATTTATTCTAAGAGAATTATTAATGAAGATCTAGCAATAATCTCACTTGACGCTGAAAAAGCATTTGATCAGGTTGAATGGTCTTATTTATTTTCGGTGATGGAAAATATGCAGCTAGGGGAGAAATTCTGCACATGGATAAAACTGTTATATACAAATCCTACGGCTAGAATATTAACAAACCAAAGGTTGTCATCTAAATTCAGCCTATCTAGAGGTTGTAGACAAGGATGCCCGTTATCTCCATTATTATTTGCGCTTGCTATTGAGCCACTCGCAGAAAGAGTTAGGGGTCATCCGGAAATATATGGGTATATCACAAAGGACACAGTGAATAAAATTTCTCTATACGCAGATGATGTACTAATTTACATTACAAAACCAGAAATGAGTATTCCAAACTTATTAGAGCTAATAACCCAATTTGGTTCACTCTCAGGATACAGAATAAATTGGAATAAAAGTGAAATTATGCCAATAAGGGAACATAACAAACAGATAATACAACAATTTCCATTTAAAATAGTAAATGAAAAATTTAAATACCTAGGTATTTATGTAACTAAGATATATACATCATTATTTAAAGCAAATTTTCCCCCATTACTGAATAAACTACATAAGAATATTCAATACTGGAAAACACTTCCTATCTCAATGGTTGGCAAAATTAATGCCATAAAAATGATTTTTTTACCGCAAATATTATACCTTTTTCAGACAATTCCGATATATTTGTCAAAAAACTTTAAAAAAAAATTGGACTCCATTGTTAATGATTTTATCTGGGATTATAAGAATCATAGGATAAACAAAAGACATTTGTGTAAATCAAAAATAAATGGAGGCTTGGTTTTACCCAACTTTCTGTTTTATTTTTGGGCAGTTAATATTAAAAATATGAATTTCTGGTTGGAAGAAATAGATCAACAACCAGATTGGTTAAAAATGGAAAAGGAAGATTGTTTGCCTTTTGATATCGGTTCGATATTATTTGCTACATCTAAATTAAACAAAAAAATTTATAGGGAAAACCCTATAATATTTAGTGCCATACGAATTTGGAAACAATTAAAAAAGACATTAAAATTAGATAATTTATCACTTTTTCTCCCAATTGTGAATAACCCTTTGTTTAAGCCCTCATGGTTGGACAGGGGTTTTACACAATGGAAGAATTATGGAATTAAAAATATGGGACAACTTTATAAGGAAGGCACTTTTCTGACATTTCAGGAGTTGCAACAGACTTATGGACTCCGAGGAAATTATTATTTCAGATATCTTCAACTCAGAGATTATGTAAAATCGAATACTCAAAACTTTTGAATTAGAAATTCAGAAATTCTTGCCGAATGTTGGAATAAACATCCTAATACAGAAAAATTAATATCTTATATATATAATATCTTATTAGACAGTGACATTCCATCGACGGACTTACACAGACAAACATGGGAAAAAGAATTAAATCAAATAATAACGAAAGATACTTGGGAAGAAAGTTTACAACACATACATCAATGTTCATTAAATGCCAGACATTCTTTAATACAATTTAAAGTAATACATAGGTTACATTATTCAAAAACAAAATTACATAAAATCTTTCAACATATCTCACCTATATGTGATAAATGTCAACATTTAGAAGCTACCTTATCTCATATGTTTGCAAACTGTATAAAAATTAAAAAATTCTGGGTAAATATTTTTAGTATAATATCTAAAGTGACTAGCACACAATTGGACCCGGATCCAAAATTAATAATACTCGGAACATTAGAATTAAATCAAACATTTACAACAACACAAAGAAACTTTATTGATTATAGTATAATAACAGGAAAAAAATTAATTCTAAAATTTTGGAAAGGCCCTACGTCCCCCACAATTAAAATGTGGATTATAGAAATGACGGAGACCTTAAACGTGGAAAGAATCAGATTTTCCCTGTTGGACAAACAGGAATTATTCGTTGGAACATGGTCTCCCTTTATTGATTATTTAAAGGGTCAGAATGGTTCAGCACAGGAACCTGACTAATACTCGGGCTAAAGAATGGATGAAATGCTATACTCTGAAATGTACGAATATATCTCGAATGAAGTTTTTTATTTTAATAAATGTTTCCATTCTTCTTTAACCATCTTTTTTTTTTTTTTTCCTCTTTTTCTTCTCACTCTTTTCTTTCTTTACTTCATCTATCTTTTTAGTTCTATCTAGTTTTTAAAAAAAAAGGCAAAAGGTATTGGAGACAATGTAATAATAATTGATAATATTATCAATTTAAAAATGTAAGACTGTAATGATGTTAATAGGTTGTGTACTTTTCTCCAATAAAAAATATTTTCAAAAAAAAAAAAAAAAATTTGGTGGCCTTGCACCCTGCTTGATGTGGCATGAAACTGCACTTGAGTTTGGTGGCCTTGCACCCTGCTTTAAGTGGTCGGAAACTGCACTTGAATTTGGTGGCCTTGCACCCTGCTTGAAGCGGCATGAAACGGCACTTGAGTTTGGTTGACCTTGCACCCTGCTTTAAGTAGTAGGAAATTGCACTTGAATTTGGTGGCCTTGCACCCTGCTTGAAGTGGTATGAAACTGCACTTGAGTTAGGTGGACTTGGACCCTCTTTGAAGTGGTATGAAACTGCACCTGAATTTGGTGGTCTTGTACCCTGCTTGAAGTGGTATGATACTGCACGAATTTGGTGGCCTTGCACCATGCTTGAAATGGTAGGAAACTGCATTTGAATTTGGTGGCCTTGCACCCTGCTTGAAATGGAATTTTAAGGAATAGCCGTGAGTCAACTGCCAGCCCACCAGCCGTGAGTGAGCTGCCAGCACATCAGGCTTGAGTGACTGAGCTGCCACCCCAAGAATCCATTTGGCCCACTATGTCCATACTAGCCCTCTGGAAACCAGTCCCTCCAGCCCACAACACCCATACCAGCGCTCCAGAAAGCCCCCCCCCCCCACTGGCTACCAATATTGTAATTGGTGGAGAGGTGGAATATTGCGTTGGGGGACCAGCCCTCCCGTGTGAACATGGGACCCAATGGGTCCCACTTAGTCTAGTATTTTTATATATTTCTGTATACCTATATACATACCGATATATACTATGCATCATATATACATATATAAGTTGATATTTATATACTGAACTAATTTTGTTATTGATTATGGTATTTACAGACTACTATTGGTACACTGTTATTAGCTACACTGCTGCAAGTAAGAATTTCAGAATTTGATTGTCCTGTTTTGGGGCATATGACAATAAACTCTCCTGACTCTTGATTCTAGACTTTCGCTACTCCTTTATCGTCAAACAGTTAACCCACAGAACTCCCCACCTAATGACAGTGTTCATCTCCATTATAATAGAAGGTGCCTCGCTGCTACCACCCCAAGAGGGGTTAAAAATGAGCAGTAATTGTTGGACTAGATCATGACATACAGTACGTAACTGTGCAGCAGTAAATAAATCTCAAGTTTGTGACAGACTTCGCTGAACTTTTGTTCATCCCTAGATAGACACAAAATGCTGGAGTAATTCAGTGGGACAGGCAGCATATCTGGAGAGAAGGAAAGGGTGATGTTTTGGGTCGAGACCCTTCTTCAGACGGGTGTCAGGGGAGTGGGCGGTGCATTGATATGGAAATGTATAGATAAGGAAATGTAAGGTGTGAAAACAGGACAAAGGGATTGGAGATCAAGGACAATGTAGAATAGATCGTTGTTAGTTGGGAGAAGGTAACAACAAAGCAAACAGAGATAAAATTTAGTCGGAAACAGTAAGACTGGTCTGAGAACTGGGAAGGGGAAGGGGATGGAGAGAGAGGGAAAGCAAGGGCTATTTGAAGTTAGAGAAGTCAATGTTCATACCGCTGGGTTGTAAGCTACCCAAGTGAAATATGAGGTGCTGTTCCTCCAATTTGCGCTGGGTCTCACTCTGACAATGGAGGAAGTCCAGGACAGAAAGGTCATCCCAACCTTACTATAATGGCTGAAGACAAAAAGTCTGCGATGAACACAGGATCCAATTATTAACTATTTTTGAGGAAACTTGTATTTGTTTGTTTTGTTGAATTAAAAGTAAAACACATTTAATGGACAATTCATCCTTGCCACAATAGCAAAAGTTCAGTCCATAGATCTACATTTTCAAGTGGAATTCAGTGTGAAGTATCTTTAACACTAAGATCGATGGGTTGTTGGACTAAAGGAGAAAGAATAGTTATGGAGACCAGGCAAGCCACAATTGAACAATAAAGCATCTTCCATTGTAGAATGGATGGCCACACCGTTCATGACCAGTGTCGATTCATTGAAAGGGCATCCACTGTGTTTGGGGGAGGTTGAAGCCAGGGACCTTTACTGTGGGGTTCAGCATAAGATGGGCGGCATGGTGACGCAGTGGTAGAGTTGCTGCCTTACAGTTCTTGCAGTGCCGGAGACCCGGGTTCAATCCCGGCTGCGGGTGCTGTTTGTACAGAATTTTGACGTTCTCCTCATTACCGCATGGGTTTTCCTTGAGATCTTTGGTTTCCTCTGACACTCCAAAGTCGTACAGGTTATAGGTTAATTGGCTTGGTATAAATGTAAAATGTCCCTAGTGTGTGTAGGGTAGTGCTAATGTGCGGGGATCGCAGAATCGTTGGGCTGAAGGGCCTGTTTCCATGCTGTATCTCTAAACTATACTAAACTTTTTTTATAAACTAGATATTGTTGGATTGTTGCTCTCTTGATAAATGGGTTTCTGCCTGTAACATGAATGCAGGTTGCTATGTACAGAATAACCTGTATAATTTCAAACCCTTTTGTGGTTGTCAAGCCAAATCTTTGTGCATGGGGAGATTGATGTTGTTCATGCTATTTTCCATCATCAAAACGTCACATT
Source organism: Malacoraja senta (assembly GCA_038087875.1). Lineage (NCBI taxonomy): Eukaryota > Metazoa > Chordata > Chondrichthyes > Rajiformes > Rajidae > Malacoraja > Malacoraja senta. Next base: position 75,596,661 of record CM075978.1, read on the forward strand.
GGTATAAACCTGACAAAACCATTGAAACTCTTGCGCCAGTGAAGTGAAATGATAAAACAAATTAACCAAGAGAACCTGAAGCACAAGTCTTAGCATTGTTGACATTGTACTAACAAAGTACAATTTTGCAGAAGTAATTAAAGAAACAGAAAGAGAACAATCAAACAAGATGATAAAAAGGAGAAAGCAAATGCTCGAGATAGACACCAAAAGCTGGAGTAACAGCGGGTCTGACAGCATCTCTGGAGAAAAGGATTATTGTTTCATTTGTGACGTGTACCAAGGTACAGTGAAAGGCTTTTGATTTGTGCTATCCAGTCGGTACATGATTACAATCGATCCATTTACAGTGTAGACATACATGATAAGGAAATAACGAAAAGCCAGCAAAGATAGTCCAAGGGTCATCAAAGAGGTAGATATTGGTTCAGCACTGCTCTCTGGTTGTGGGAGGATGATTCAGATGCCTAATAACAGCTGGGAAGGAACTCTCCCCGAATCTGGTGGTTTGCGTTTTCACACTTCTATACCTTTTGCCTGATGGGAGAGGGGAGAAGAGGGACTGGCCGGGGTGGGGCTCATCCTTGATGAATAGGTGACGCTTTGGGTCGAGACCCTTCTTCTGACCTAAGCAAATTAGGTCTTTTCCTCCTAAGCAAATGGTGGAGCTGTGTTGTAGGAGAGAGCAGTGCTTTTGGAGGCTTTGTGACTTGGCCACAATATACCCCATGGTGATTTCCTAATCTTAGCCATTCCGTCAGGAAGTGGTAATGAGGAAAAGTTAAATGCTTTCCCACAGAGTGGAAAAAACAAATCAGCAGTGAGTCAATATATGTTTCTTTCACTCACCTACAACTATAAAGTGCTGTGTATTCAGCCCTTTCTGAATACTCTAGCATGTCTTTGTCAAGAGCGTTTTATTGTCATTTTTCCCGAAACGGTACAATGGACTTTTTACTTGCAGCAGCACCACAGATATGTAAGCATAGTACTCTGTGTTTAGTTTAGTTTAGTTTAGAGATACAGCGCAGAAACAGGCCCTTCGGCCCACCGAAGCCGTGCCGACCAGCGATCCCCGCACATTAATTCTATGCTACACACTCTAGGGACAATTTACATTTATACCCAAGCCAATTAACCGACAAACCTGTACATCTTTGGAGTGTGGGAGGAAACCGTAGATCTCGGAGAAAATCCACGCGGTCATGGGGAGAATGTACAAGCTCCGTACAGACAGCACCTGTCGTCAGGACCGAACCCGGGTCTCTGGCGCTGCAAGCGCTGTAAGGCAACAGCTCTACCGCTGTGTGTTCTTGGATTAAGCAGACTTATGGGCCTGTCCCACTTAGGCGATTTTTCAGGCGACTGCCGGAGACTGTCAAGTCGCAGCAGGTCGCTGAAAAATCGACGACTGGAACGGCGACTGTCAGGGTGGAACACACACACGCACACATACACACATCGCTTCCTTCACCAGCCCATTATGCAGGCAGGGGACAGGGCAAGCTTTGCACCGTGTGAAATTCACACGGTGCAAAGCCAATGTGATACAGACACACACCGCGATGAACAGGAAGGTTGGCGCTGTAATTAAGACGGTGAAAGCACAGTGTACGGGAAGGGTCACTTAAGTCCTTTAAAAGAGAGGGGAAGAAGGGGGGAGAGAGTTTGGAGAAGGGGGGAGAAGGGGGAGACGGGGTGGGGAGAAGGAGTGGTGACAACTTTTTAAGAAGCCAGAGATACACGGCTGTGAAGCTCGGCGGACATTAACATTACCGGTTGGTTATCTTTGGTTCTGAAAACTACTGCTTACGTATTTTTTCCCAATGAGCCAATGAAATTCACCGGTCAGCACCGGCGATAACTTACGAGAACCTTTGATAACATACGACCTCCTGGCGACCCACTACCACTGCACCTACGGCACGAGAATTCTCGCTACGCTCCATGGCGGCTTCATTCTGGTCGCCGCTAACTTTTCAACATGTTGAAAAATTCGCGGCGACCATAATGAGGCCACGACTATTTCCCAAAATGTGGGAACTAGTCACGACCATGAAGGCGACTCCCCGGCAACCACCCGCGAACATGTGGCGACCATGTGGCGACCGCATAGTCTCCTGTAGTCGCCTAAAAGGTCACCTAAGTGGGACATGCCCATTACAGTCCTCATTTTGGAAAGAACAATGCAAGCTTCCAGGAAAGGACCATTGTGGTTGCAACACCATGAATGTATGCTTAGAAAGACCAGGCCCTACACCCACTGAATGTTATTGCTTGAAATCTTCGTCCTTTGTGCAACATTCAGTGCATCATTATTTTAAATGAAGTGGTGACCTAATTCACTTCACTAAAACCCTCTAGTATTTGGATATGTTTAAGAAAGAACTGCAGATGCTGGAAAAATCGCTGAGTTTCACCAGCATTTTTGTCTACCTCGTATTTGGGTATAATTGTCAAGGCCAAGGCTAATCATAAATCATAAGTGATAGGAGCAGAATTAGGCCATTTAGCCCATCAATTCTACTCTGCCATTCTCAATCATGGCTGATCTATCCCTCCCTCCAAACCCCATTCTCCAGCCTTCTCCCCAAAACCCCTGACAACCGTACTAATCACGAATCTATCTATCTCTGCCTTAAATATGTCCACTGACTTTGCCCCCACAGTCTTCCGTGGCAGAGAATTCCACAGATTCACCACCGACTGAAGAAATCCTTCCTAATCACCTTCCTGAAAGGACATCCTTTGTTTCTGAGGCTATGATCTAGACTCTCCCACTAGTGGAAACATCCTTTGTTTCCAGTGGAAACAATCTCACACCCAACACCACCAGAAGCAGATCCAATGGTTATTTGTTTACTGCTGGGGCTCTTTAGATGCACTAGCTCTCTGGTCTATTATCTCAATGCACTTCATTGGAAGAATGTGGGAGTACCCTGAAGGTTCAAAATAAACACAACTCTTTCTTCACAGAACCACAGAGAAGGATGTTGTTTGGCCCATTGTGCCTGTGACAGTCGTCCGATAGAGCTACTTAATTATCTGGCACTCCTCCTTTTCACCAAAGGCTTACACATGATTTTATCCTTTAAGAATTTGTCCATGCAGTCACTATCTTTTTTAATCTGAGGAGCAGAGTGCAGCAGGATAAGAAAAAACAAACAAACGGTTATACGCTGGGCTATGCTTTCTGCCCTAGAGACAATTTTGCATCCATGCTGTCACTATCTTTTGAATCCCCTGAGTTTTAATGTTGTTAACAAATCCATTTATGTGTTACGTCGGCAAATGCTTTTTGCAAGTCCACATTTCCAACATTAGCCACACTAACCTCATCAAAGAACTCGATCACGCATGTCAAACATATTTCACAGTGCATAAAAACATGCATTAAATGGGGATGTGTCAGTTTCATCTTGAGCCCCAGGGAAGGGATTTTCATGCATGCACAATCTGTATGTATGTGATGCAGTTCACTGACCTTTTGCCATGTGAAGCATGTTAATTTTGAAAGTTGCTCATGGTCCGCAAGTCCCATTGTGGCTAATACTCGTAATGTGGTGGTTCTCAGGTGTAATTGGATTGGTTTGGCTTATTGCGGGGTGGGGGAGAGGGGGAGGGAGTGAAGGTGAAAATCAAGTGATTTCACTTACCAAGCAGACCACCCCATGACTGGAGCTGTAGCGTTAACACAATGTTACCTTAGGAGTGCCCAATGATGGCTGGTCCCACAACAACGTTTAAGAAACAGTTAGACGGTAAATGGATAAGACAAGTTTGGAGGGATGTGGACCCAGCGCAGACAAGTGGGGCTAGTGTAGCTGGGACGTGTTGGCCGGTGTGGGCAAGTTGTGCCGAAGGGCCTGTTTCCACACTGTATCACTCTATGACTCTATGACTCTAACATGGTGCACGTTCTCCTGCAATGCTCACAAAAGAGCTTGGCATTGGAATTACATGATCCTGTGCTCTCGATGCAGAAATCATGTTATGGATGAGAGGACGACCCATTCCTGGAAGTGCCCAGTTGAATTTCGGGAGCAATGTGAAAAAAAAATCAAGAAATGGTTCTTGCTCCATTTGCACTTCAGAGAAATAACACTCAGTTACACAATGGTCTATGCCACTGAACATCCAGGCAATAAAGCAGTAAGATACTTATGATAATTGACTGTGAAATTAGCATGTGGATTTATAACGAGCTGTGTTATTGTGAATCAACATCTTTTATCTGTGAATAATACCATGAGAGCTGAGATATAATCAAAATATTTTACAAATTCTTACCATCACACCGCAGATTAGAAAGTGATCTCAGATTAATTGCAATTAATGTGAAAAAAAGATCGACCGACGGTTTATAAAATTAAAGGGATGAGCTAATCTGTGTTAGTTTAGCTACTAACGAAAGCTAACAGAGAAAAGTTCAGCAGAAACAAACTTGAGATCCAGTGCATTGATTTTTCTCTAACCTCCTCCAGCAACTGTCCACTGTGATCTGTTAACTGTTTGTGTCAGCTGTCAGTTCCCAGTCCTGCTTGGGTTTAAGCAAACTGACATGAGAAAAGGGCAACTTGTTAATTCGGATTCTATCTGAATGATCAGCTGTTTCTGTTTGCCGTCTTGGGAATGTTCAGTTCTCAACTTTGAAACTATTTCATTAGAGACCCTTGCTGGTCGGCCTTCTAATTCTGTCTCAGATATAGAATAGAGGGAGCTCTTTCCCCAGTCCTTATTCCTACCAGGTGTGGGCGACAATGTGAGACCAACAACAAAGGGGATGTGGGTAGAGACAAAATAAAATTTGCCGACAATTTAGTGACCTTAAACTGTTGACAGCATTACTGATGTTCCACATATTTTGACCAGAAGCACTCACTTGCACTTCAGATCACCTGGAAAAAGGCACATACAATTGCCTTCAGGCTAAATGATTTCAGGCACTTTCTGAAAGGATGGGCAAGACAGAGTATGTGGTTCACTAGCTGAGCATGCATGAGGGATTGTACTGGAGAGGGGAGGAGAGTTCAGATGGAACCGCCGAATCTACTTTGATGAAAATTGGCCACGGTGGCGCAGCGGTAGGGTTGCGGCCTTACAGCGCGTGCAGCGCCGGAGACCCGGGTTCAATCATGACTACAGTGCTGTTTGTACGGAGTTTGTACGTTCTCCCCGTAACTGCGTGGTTTTTCTCCGAGATCTTCGGTTTCCTCACACACTCCAAAGACGTACAAGTGTGTAGGTTAATTGGCTTGGTGTATGTGTAAATTGTCCCTAGTGTGTGTAGGATAGTGTTAATGTGCGTGGATCGCTGGTCGGCGCGGACTCGGTGGGCCGATCGGCATGTTTCCTCGCTGTATCTCTAAACTAAACTAAAACTAAATTTGAAGCCAGAGCAAAACTGAGTAAAAGCCCTGTCTCACTGTGCGAGTTGACCCACGAGTGACCCAGAGTGAAAGACTCGTGGTTGCGTACGAGACTCCAAGTTTATGATCAAGAGTTTAACCGAGTTCCCATGGGTATGACTCAAGTTTGCCGTTAACTGTCATTTCTGCGATGTTACAAGTTCGTCTCCCGAGTTAACAAGTTCCTTTCCCGAGTTACTCTTGAGCCAACCTTCAATGAAGGTCTGTTTTAATAAGCAACATCTCCATCCTGCGGCTTTGAGTTAAAGATAGAATTCAGCGCGGCCGCATCTATTGATGTGACCTACAAAGGGAAAATGCGCACCGTCCAGTGCCAGGGCAGTTATACTGATGATTTGTATGAAACACACATCACGTAGTTAGAAGACCAGCAGGCGGAGGTTTGCTATATTTTAATTGAATTTACTGCCAGGCCTACGCACTGCGGGGAGACTGGAGATGACATCTTTGAATGTGGACGGATGCGCACGTCAGATTGTTGGGAGACGGAGCTCAGGGTTCGCCTCCTGAGCTGCTTTGGTGCCCAGGCATGAGTTGAGGTGGAGGGATGTTGGGGAGGGGGGGGGGGGGTCAGGTTAAACTCACCCATTTGACAGAGGCAGAGGATTACGAGGATCCAGCGAGACTCGGACTGCATGGAGAGCCGAGACTGCCCCGCTGGTGGCCAACTTCCCCCTGTCCTCCGTCGCCGCTCCCAGCCGGCCGGCAGGAGCTGTGCATGGAGCCCGCCACCGGAGTTCCTCTGACTGACTCACTGTGTGTGGGTGTGGGGGGTGGGACAGAGAGAGAGAGAGAGAGACACACACACACACAGGCAGCGTGGAGTACCTTTAACTGTGTGTGTGGGAGAGAGAGACAGAGGCAGACACACACACACAACGGGCAGTGTGTACCTCAGTCTGTGTGTGTGTGTGTAGGGGGCAGAGAGACACAGAGACAGTGTGGACCTCTGACTGTGTATGAAGGAGATGGGGAGAGAGACAGAGAGAGAGAGGCACAGAGGCAGTGTGGTGTACTTCGGCGTGACTGTGGGGGAGAGAGAAAGAGCGCACAGGACCTCGGTCTATCTGTGTGTGTGGGAGGGAAGAGAGACTAAGCAGAATACATCGGTCTTATTGTGTGTGGGGGAGAAAGAGAGAGGTGGGGGGGGGAAGAGAGAAATGGGGGAGACATATATACACACAAAGCAGAGTTTTACTGTGTATGTGGGAGACACAGATGGACTTACACAGATGGACTTACCTCGGTCTTACTGCGTGTGGGAGAGGGGGAAGAAAGAGACGTACACTCACAGAGGCAGAGTCTCTCAGCCTGTGTGAGAGGGAGGGAGAGAGATACACACACACAAGGTGGATGTGAAATCTCACCTGCCTGTTTCAGTGACCGGCACCCGCCGCTAGTGAATGAAGACACCCCCATCTGTCTCCCCCTCCTCTCCCTCCACTCTCCACCCTCTCTCCTCCACCCCCCCCTCCTCCAACCCCTCACTCCCCCCCAATTTGGAAATGTCATCCCATCACCCATTCCTTCTCTCCAGAGATGCTGCCTGCCCGCTGAGTTAAAGAGTTCCCACGGTAGACTCACGAGTCACTAAGGTAAACGCACGGGCCACTGCGTTCTTACAACGTGTTTAAATGTTTCAAATTTTAACCTCGAGAGTACATTTTACTCGTGGAAAAGTTTAAACATGTTTGAATTTTTCCAAGAGTTAACAAGTGTCACAGGTACCTGCCGTTAGCGGCAAGAGTCGCTAAGTTGCATCCACGAGTTCCGACGTTCCCGCTACGTTAATCGTACGTGATTACCACGAGTTAAATTTGTTTTAAGCTCGGGGTACCTCGTGGGTCAGCTCGCACAGTGAGACAGGGGTTTAACGCAATGACATTCAAAGAGTTAAGTCAAGATATGCAGAACAAGCTAAACAAAACACTCAACATTGATAAATGTATTTTTCCGCTGATTAATATAAAGTAGTCCACGGAAGAAAGAAAAATAAGTCGGTTTCTACTCTATGAATTGTGCTGAATTCAAGAAGGAAATTAAAAGGTATCAAGGAGTCAAACCAACCTCCCTTCTACTGACTCAATTTTTACCTCACGCAGCCTCGCAAAGGCCAGCAGCATAATCAAGGACAAGTCGCATCTTGGCCACTCCCTCTTCTCCCCTCTCCCATCAGGCAAAAGTTAAAGAAATGTGTAAAAAGCACACCTCCAGATTCAGGGACAGATTCTTCCCAGCTGTTATCAGGCAACCAAACCATCCTACCACAACCAGGGAGCAGTGCTGAACTACTATCCACCTCATTGGTGACCCTTGGGCTATCTTTGATTGGACTTTGCTGGCTTTACCTTGCAGTAAACATTATTCCCTTATCATGTATCTCCGGTATATACAGAAAATGGCTCAATTGTAATCATGTATTGTCTTTCCGCTGACTGGTTGACACGCAACAGAAGCTTTTTCTTTTTTTTAAATTTTAAAAAATTAATATTTTATTTATTAGAAGTAATGTACATTACAGTGATATAAGCCAAAAATAACATAATACATTTCCTGTACCACTTCTTGTTTTAAACTTTAAAAAGGAGAAGAATAGAGAGAGTTAGATAAGATAGTAAGTGCGTGAAAGAGTGATCAGGAGAAACCCGTAGAAATGTAAAACCACGAGAAAGAGTAAAAAAGAAAACCAAAGGAAACAAAAGAGAAAAAGAGAAAACAGAAGATATAAGAAAGTAAAATAAGATAAAAGGGATGTACCTACTTCGTATATTTACACACCCCTCACCAGGTCCTGAAACCAGTTATTTTCAAAGTTATGTTGCACCTTATGCTTGTAATAAGTCGATAAATGGAGACCAAATCTTTTGGAAATGGTCTGATTTGCCTGCTAGGAGGAATCTCATGTCTTCCAGGTGTAACATTTCGGACATATTTGAAATCCACATTTTTATCGTTGGTGTGGGAGCGTTTTTCCAGAATTTAAGTATGTTTTTTACCATTATTAAGCCGTAATTAAGAAAGCTCTTTTGGAACGAAGTCAGCCCAAAGCTGGCTTCCATTGTTCCAAAAATAATCAATTCTGCGTTCGGTTTCAGTTTTATTTAAAATAATTTTGTAAAAATTTCAAAGATTTCATTCCAAAATTTTTGGATTTTTATACAAAAAACAAAGGAATAATAATAATAATAATAATAAATTTTATTTGTGGGCGCCTATACCAAAGTCTCAAGGACACCTTACAGAGTTAACAAAGAAACAAACAATCGGGATAAAATAAGTTATAAAGACATCACAATTACACAAATGAAAGACAGAATTCAATCCAAAGACACAAAAAAAGAAAATCAGAAACACAATGTGAGGAGAGAGCAGCGGCAGCTAAACCGCACCAGCGTCCACTCTCCCCTCCGACCGCCATCTTCGACACAGACTAACATAGACACAACATACAAAAAATCATCCCCCCACAATGACCACCACTGTGGGGGAAGGCACAATGTCCAATCCCCAACCCCAGTTCACCCAAAGTCAGGCCTATTGAGGCCTCCGCTATTGCCTCTACGGAGGCCCGATGTTCCTGACCGTTCTCACCGGGTGATGTTGCCCCGGCGTCGGGAGAGTCCTCTAGCGGCTGGGCCACCTGGAACGACCACATCCTTCACCGGAGGCCGCAGCTACCGAAGCCGACAAGGCCGCGCCGGTTTGGAGCTCCAAAGGCTCGCGATGTTAAAGTCGGCGCCGCCCAATCCTCTCCGCAGTCCCGCAGCCCGGAGGTGTTGACCTCAGCGGTCACAGCTTACCGGAGCTCCAGCGCGTCGATCCAGCGCGGCGACCCAGGCAAGGCATCGCCCGCTACGCTCCGCGACGCTCTGCGACAGCGCTCCAGCGCTGTGCCGCCACCGAAGCCGAGGTGCAGGGCGGTTCCCGCCAGGAAACGGCGCTCCATGCCCGCTGGTAGGCCACGAGGACGGGTCGACGGGGCAGCCCGGAGAAAAAGCTGCCTCACCAACCAGGTAGGGACCAAGAAATGTCGTTGCCCCCATTCACCAAACATTAAAAAGTAGAATAGCTCCTACAAACAAAACGGAGACTCACTAAAACAGTTTTAAAAAAGTGATTTAAACGGACGGCTGCTGGTTAGCAGCCGTTCCCCAAGATGGCTCCTCCTACCATGGGGGAATGTGCTATAGTTGCTTCTTGGGATAGACATTTATCACAGCAACAAAAGCTTTTCACTGCACCACGTGACAATAAACAAAACTGAGTCAAATAAACTAAAATATTTATTTGACTCAACCCATGTCTCTTGAATCTCTCAATATCCAGAAATCTGTCAATTTCTGTTTTGAATGACCTAATGACAGTCTTCACAGCCCTTAAAGTAAAGAATTCCAAAGATTCACGACCTTCTGAGTGGCAACTTTCCCCAATATCAGTTCCAAACATCTCCTTACTCTGCAAACTACAAAATCATCCTTCTTGCACCTAACTTGTCAGGACATTAAGTTTTGATGAGATCTCTTCGCATCCTTCTAAACTCTATCTAGACAATACAGACACAGTCTACTCAACCTCTCCTCACAGCCAAACCTGCCATCACTGAAAGCTGTCAAGAGAATCTTTGTTGCACTCGTTCCATAGCAAGTACATCCCTTGGAGATAGGGTGACCAAAATTGTACACAATACTCTAGGTGCAACCTCACCAGCATCATGGACACCTACAGAAAGATTTCCTTATGTGCCTGTCCCACTTAGGCAACTTTTTAGGCGACTGCAGGAGACTTTGCAGTCGCCACATGTTCGCGGGTGGTTGCCGGGGAGTCGCCTTCATGGTCGTGAGAAGTTCCCACATTCTGGGAACTGTTCGCAGCCTCATTATGGTCGCCGTGAATTTTTCAACATGTTGAAAAATTAGCGGTGACCAGAATGAAGCCGCCATGGAGAGTAGCGAGAATTCTCGAGCTGTAGGTGGGTCGCAAGGAGGTCCTAGTGGGTTGTCAGGTGGTCGAAGGTTCTCTTCGGTTCTCGTAGGTTGTAGCCGGTGCTGACCAGTGAATTTCATTGGCTCATTGGGAGAAAAAATTCGTAAGCAGTAGTTTTCAGAACCAAGGATAACTGACCAGTAATGTTAATGTCCGCCGAGCTTCACAGCCATGTATCTCTGGCTTCTTAAACGATGTCTGGTTTCTTAACAGTTGTCTCCACTCCTTCTCCCACCTTCTCCCCCCTTCTCCACCCCTCCCTCTTTTAAAGGACTTAACCTGCACTGTGCTAGCCGTCTTAATTTCAGCGCCAACCTTCCTGTTCATTGCGGTGTGTGTCTGTATCACCTTGGCTTTGTACCTTGTGAATTTCAGACAGCGCTCCCCCCGCTTGCCCTGGCCCCTGCCTTTGTGTGTGTTTGTGTGTGTGTGTTCCACTCTGACAGTCGCCATTCCAGTTGCCGTTTTTTCAGGCGGCTGCCGGCAACTTGACAGTCGCCTGCAGATGCCCGAAAAATCGCCTAAATGGGATAGGCCCATTACTCTTGCAATCAATTCCCCTCATTATAGAGGCAAACAGCCCATTTCCTTGCAATTGCTTGTTCACCTGTACGTTGGCTTTCACTGACTTGTGGACAAAGGTTCGGCCCCCTTGAACATCAACAGCACTTAAACAGAGCTACGAGTTCATTCCAAGAGCTCTCCCGAGTTTGCCCTGATTCGAACTCAGAGATATACGGTAATGGCCACTCGTCGGTACTCGGGGCTCTTGTGGACTTTTTTCAACATGTTGAAAAATCTTCACGAGTCTTCCCGTGCTTACCTGCCATTAGCGAGTCTTCCCAAGTACCTGCCATTAGCGTTACGAGCCGCTAAGAGACGTCCCCGAGATCCGACGTACCCGCTACGTTCATTCTCCGTGCTTACCACGAGTTTGATTTTTTTTAAACTCGGGAGGGCTCTTGGAATGAACTTGTACCGTGGGACAGGGCTTTTATTCTCAGCCTTTAACAAATACTCTGCTTCACTGTTATGTTCACCAAGCTCGATGAGTTCACATTTATCTACATTATGTTCTACCTGCAGAGTTCCCGCCCACTTGCTTAGCTTGTCCATTTCACCTTGAAGCTTCTTTGCATCCCCCTCTATACTCACAATTCTGCGTCGTTTAGTGTCATCAGCAAATCTGAAAATATGACATTTGGGTCCTTCATCCAAATAGCGGATGTACACTTCAAGATCAGAATAAGAAGGAATGCTTTACTGCCACTCTTAGCTTTCTGTCCAACAACCAATTATCGATCATGTCACTGATGAACCCCAATTCAACGTCCTGTAATGTTATTGCCTAACCTCCTGTATGAGATTTTCTTTAAAAACTCCAAATATCCCATATCCATAGGCTCCTTTATATCTATTCTCGGAGTCATATCCTCAAAGTACTCCAGTCGATTAGTTCCACATGATTTTCCCAACTATTATTACAAGAGCTTCTGTTATTGCATCTTCCATTAGAGGTTCCAGCACTTCCCTCCACTAGCATTAGGCTAACAGATTGGTAGATCCCTGTATTCTGCCTCCTTTCGTTCTTAAAGAGCAGGGTCACATTTGCTACCCGCCAATCCACAGGGAAAGTTCCAGATAATATTGAACCACTGAACCATGGCAGAGTACAAAGTGAATTTACAGAAAGTGTCGAATAGGTCAGGTGGACACATTATTGGCATCAATGCTGAATACAAGATTCAACTGTCAGCTCCTTGTGCCAGTTTACCCACTAAACAAAAACCAGATTCATTTCTGGTTTCTGAAGGGAGAGACAGATTGCATTTTGCAATGATCTTTGGCAAAGATTCTGCTAGCGCATCACCCCAACATCGGGAGAATCGGTCTTCAATGTACATACCCATTCACAGATAGGATACAGAGTTATACATCTAGTTCAGTATTCCCCGAAGTATCAACTGAACAGTCCCAATGTATTAGTGCTCCAACATCCATTTTCTCTAAAGCCACCTCTTTCAAGCTCTAGATCATCTTTCATGTTCACCAACCACACCTAAACTCTCCCTTTGAATCATATTAGCTTAGATGCAGCGCGGAAACAGGCCCTTCGGCCCACCGGGGCTGCGTCGACCAGTGATCCCCGCACATTAACATTATCCTACACCCACTAGGGACAACTTTTACATTTACCAAACCAATTAACCTACAAACCTGTACATCTTTGGAGTGTGGGAGGAAACTGAAGATCTCGGAGAAAACCCACGCAGGTCATGGGGAGAATGAACAAACTCCGTACAGACAGCACCCGTGGTCGGGATCGAACCTGGGTCTCCGGCGCTGCATTCACTATAAGGCAGCAACTGTACCGCTGCATCACCAATGTGACCCCAGTTAGTTCCTTCAGTTCTCAGTTCTTAGTTTGAAGAAGGGTCTCGACCCGAAACGTCACCCATTCCTTCTATCCAGAGATGCTACCTGGATCCAGCTTTTTATGTCTATCTTAGTTCTTTAATATTTCCGGGAAGCTTTGTGTGAAAATTCCTCTGGCAATTCCTTATCCCAAAAATTAACTGGGAACAATGCAGCCGCTTTATCCACAATTGCATGTTACAGTCCAATGTATCGTACAGAAAATAGACAGGAAAGAATCGGATATTGTATGGTTTATCTTAACTGTTTGATGTCAGAATGCCACATATTGTATCTGCATTTCAGGGGTCTACAACACCAACCATCTGCTTTTCAATCTGAACATCACTCTGTTATGTTCAGTGTACAAAAGCAGGACAAATCCAGTCTGACTAATTACCAGCCAGTCATCAGCCGAGTAATGAAAGATGTTTTTAGAAATGCCGCTCTTTAAGTTTAACCAGGATCAATCAGTCTGAAGAAGGGTTTTGACCCGAAATGTCACCCATTGCTCTACAGCGATGCAGCCTGTCCCGCTGAGTTACTCCAGCATTTTTTGTCTTTCTTCGGTTTAAACCAACATCTGCAGTTCCTTCCTACACAGTTCCAGCACTGTCACAGACTGGGTCCAAACCACTTCATACCATGGCTTGGAATGCAACATGACTGGGAAAATATTCAGGCATGTGCAGATAGGTTGTGGGAGATTTTTGCACCACATGTGGGCTGGATATGACCATCTCCAACAAGAAAGCATAGAAACACCCTCAAACGACATTCTGGATTTGGAGCCGAATGTAAGTGGAACCAAGATTATACAGCGGGACATACAGCATCTCTGGATAGAAGGAATGGGTGATGTTTCGGGTTGAGATCCTTCTTCCGACTGAAGGACCTTTACCCGAAACGTCACCCATTCCTTCTCTCCAGAGATGCTGCCTGTCCCGCTGAGTTACTCCAGCATTGTGTGTCTATCTTCGGTGTAATCCAGCAACTGCAGTTCCTTCCTACATTAGATTATTGCAGGACAGATCCAGAAAAGGGCCAAAACCCAGTGCATGAGCCAAGGGTTTGAAAGGTGGATTAGTAGTGTGAGCCGGGGGTGCGAATATGCGACAGGTGAGGTGGTGTAGGAATTTCTTGAGTCTAATCTGAAGGTTAACATCAACGGAAATGTAACCAGGCCAGTTAGTTCAATGCTGTGCCTGCAAGAGCAGGTTAGAGGCTCTGACTGTGAAACCCCCCTGATTCCCCCATGCCCTTCCCAACATCTGAAAGACACAAGTCAAAGGTTTGATGGCATACTCTCCATTACCATGACGAGTGCAGTTGCAATTAAATGCAGGATGAAGCAGCCTGTTTGTGCATCCCATCCACCACCCTCATGTGCACCATTCACTATCTTAGTGCATCACGGCTGCAGTGCGTCCCCTCATTAAAATTGCACTGCGGCAGCTCACCGCACCTCTAACAGTGTATTTAAAGCCCTCACCCCTCTCACTTGAACGGACGTGTGAAGGCCATCATCTACACCGAATGCTGGCCTGGCCCATTTAAGGCCACACAACCGTTGCCTGAATAAAAGGCAACTTGTGGAATCTGTGGTGAATCTGTGAAACTCTTTGCCCCGGAAGGCTGTGGAGGCCACGCCAGTGGATATTTTAAAGGCAGAGATAGATAGATTCTTGATTAGTACGGGTGTGAGAGGTTTTGGGGAGAAGGCAGGAGAATGTGGTTAGGAGGGAGAGATCGATCAGCCATGATTGAATGGCGGAGAAGACTTGATAGGCCGAATGGCCTAATTCTGCTCCTATCACTTATGACCTTATAGTCTCATGCAATGGAAAAAGTATTTAGAGAGGTGAGGGAGGTACTTGCAGAAGTGCTCTGTGAGAAAGATAGTCCTTACCTGATTGCCAGTATCGCCACTAGATTCTGCTTGTCCTTGCTGACATAAACCTTAATCACTCACAGAATCCTCACATCACTGCAATCACATGCATAGTGAAGGCATAGCCGTCAATTGGGTATTAAACAGGTATTACAAATTGAAGACCTACACCTCTGTGGATAGTTTATTCATTAATATTTAATCTCGTACACTTTGCACTAAGACTCTAATGATTTAATAATGCTCTAATTATATTCTACCTGGGAAACTGTTGTTTCAACAGTAATAGTTGGCTTGAGTTATATCATTATTCTGCCGGTTAACTTTTCATCTATAATGGTGTAAAAATTTGCAGGAACCACGGCCAAATCCTGGTACTGTTATCCGTTTGAACAGTGATACACAGCTTACCTTACAAAGCTGCCAGCATTTACTTGAACTGTGGGAAGATCCTTCCTTGTAAAACTGTCACTGGCCCTTTTCACAGCCCAGGAGCTGTGACAAACAACTGCCGTCACTGACTATAAGTTCTGCGTTAGAGCATGTACTGCAGTGGACGAGGCTCTCCAAATTTACAAGACCATAAATAATCAGCTCTTTAAAAAAAATAAGCCATGGTCTATTAAGTCGGGACTAGTTCATATTATTAACCACAACCTAAACAAATGCAATTGATAAAGACATGCAGGATGGTGGAAGAAGAGAGGTGAGGCCAACAGATGCTGGGTGTTTGGGTGCAGGAGGGAATGGTGGGGTTGGTGCTGATGTGACCCGATTTTCCAGATTGTATTCCTTTCATTAATTATGTGTAATGACGAGGAAGTGCAAAGTTCTAATCCTTCTGTTGTTTGCATCGCCTGGAACTTAATCCATTTTTTCCCCTGAAAAATGAAATTGAAATAGAATATGTGAAATCACACTGCTCCACAACTTCTCTGAAGGTGCAACCTGATTTGTGTGTCGTTCACGAGCCAAGATGCTGACCGGTCATCCAGAATACAGACTTGTTTCATGCAGACGTTTCAGATAAATATGAATTCAGTAATTCTGCATCAGAGGTTCATCTTGGTTTCCACTGATCATTGACAGACATTTTATACTCTCTGTACAAACACAACAAATGGACAGATAGGCAAGTGGGATGGGGAAAGGGTATAGATTGGAGAACAAATTTTCAGTGCAGAAAGATGAGCACTTGCAAACCTTCCGGATAGTTTAGTTTAATTTAATTTCAGAGAGACAATTTACATTTACACCAAGCCAATTCACCTACAAGCCTGTGCATCTTTGGAGTGTGGGAGTAAACCAAAGATCTCGGAGAAAACCTACAAAGGTCATAAGGTAAAGTCATAAGGGATAGGAGTAGAAATAGGCCATTTGGCCCATCGTCTACGCCATTCAATCATGGCTGATCTATCACTCCCTCCTAACCCCATTCTCCTGCCTTTTTCCCATAACCTCTGACACCTGTACCAATCAAAAATATATCTATCTCTGCCTTAAAAATATCCACTAACTTGGCCTCCACAGCCTTCTGTGGCAAAGAATTCCACAGATTCACCACCACAGAATGTACAAACTCCGTACAGACAGCGCCTATAGTCAGGATCGAACCCGGGACTCTGGCGCTGTAAGGCAGCAACTCTACCGCTGCGCCACCGTGCAGCACTGCAGTAATGTTGCCAAGTGCGTTAGGGAAGGCAATGAGTTACCTCCAGTGCCCTGCGTTGGGTGAGCTGAAAATTCTCCCCCACAACAGTGAAGTCTACTGATGATCTTATAGAAGTTTTTTTCAGCATGGGTTGTTGTAATGGTGGCCATGGGAATCAGTGGGTTAGTGCAAAGGTGGCCATGGATACGTGTTTGTTGAATGGCCACTTGCTGAGAAGTTTTAGTATTAGGTGACTCAGACATCTCCAACAGTTTTCTGCTCCAGTTTAGTACATAATAGACATGAGATTGGGTGTGAATAATCAGTTGCTGAGTTGGTTCTGCATGTGTGGATCCAGTAGCAACTCTCCAGTGAGAGTTCCCTTTTCATTTTTATCATTTACCAGAAATATTGAGTCGGTCGTGAGAACTCTTGGGGGTTGCAAACATGTGTTGGCTCATTTAGATGCTTAAGCTCGGATTGTGGTTTGAACTCCAAATGCTGAAGAAAATAAGTGTTGTAGTTAACAGCTCTGTGAGAGTACGTTGACCTTCTTTAGATCGATCTAGGTCACACCTACAAGACCGCACTGATCACGTCCCACCTTCGATTTGTACTTCTATTGATGGCAGTGGGAAGGTGGATTCTGCTGCTCTTCTGATCTCCATTTTACACCAAAGTTAATGCCATTCTGTTTACAAAAGCACCATCATTCCTTGGGTCGTGAGGAATGAACAAGTCATAAATTACAGGTGCAGGGGAAGTCAAGTTCAGCTGTGCGGCAATCATGGTTTACTGCAGTCATTTTGAACGCGAGGCCTGACCAAAACTTCAGCACAGAGGAAGTACAGAAATATAAGGCGAAAACAATGTTTGAAAGTCAATATCCAAACACGAGCAGGTTTGGACTTTGGACTTTAGAGATACAGCAGGGTAACAGGTCCTTTGACCCACCGGGTCCTCGCCGACCAGCGATCACCCCGTGCACTAACACTATCCTGCACACCAGGGACAATTTTACAATTTTTACCAAAGCCAATTAACCTACAAACCTGTACGTGCTCGGAGTTTGGGAGGAAACCGGAGCACCCGGAGAAAAACCCACATGATCACAGGGAGAATATCAAACACCATACAGACAGCATCAGGTTCGAACTCATGTTCACATTATAGGAGTAGAATTAGGCCATTCGGCCCATCGAGTCTACTCAACCATTCAATCATGGCTGATCTCTGCCTCCTAATCCCATTTTCGTGCCTTCACCACTGACACCAGTTCTAATCAAGAATTTGTCTATCTCTGCCTTACAAATGTCTACTGGCGGCCTCCACAGCCCTCTGGTCTCTGATGCTGTAAGGCAGCAACTCTACTGCTGTGCCGCTGTACTCAAGCCTGTTCACTCTTCTTCTGCGGCATATGACTAGATTGGAGATTAGATCATGAAATGCAATGTAGATCAGCTGGGATGTTTGCAATGTGGAAATGCAGGTGAATCTCTGCCTGGCCTACACTAGGTGGGCAAGTCCAGGGCAGTTGGCAGGCCTGTGATATCCAGGAGAAATCCCTCACATATTGAGGAAAGTCCTCACAAAGAACCTCTTACATTTGCCAGGTGAGGCACTCAATACCCTTTGCGGATGATTGGGATCCTCATGTAGCCTGCTTATCCCTTTGGGAGCAGCATATATAACAAGTAAGATCTTGGCAGTACATGCAGATCTGTGCTTGGGTTAGATTGGGATGATTCTAGTGGACATTCTTGTTGGTTAGTCTGTATGAAGGCAATCAAAGCATTGATACTGTGTGGCATGGACATGTAAAGACGATGTGTCAACAAATGTGATGTTTTTGCTCATGTTCTGAGGATTAGTTAATCCATCTACTTTGCAATCCATCTATGTTCCAGTTGCCATTGGCAAATATTTAGTTTTGTCTGCATATAAACAAGTGTATTCTCAGTCTGAAGAAGGGTCTCGACCCAAAACGTCACCTATTCCTTCTCTCCAGAATGCTGCCTGTCCCGTTGAGTTGCTCCAGCATTTTGTGTCCATCTTGTATTCTCAGATATACAAGTAGGGCGAATGTAGTTCTTAAGAGCAAATCTGCAGAACAAATTGACCAAAACCCACCTATTATTATCATCTTTATTCAAGATTTCAAGGTTTCAAGGTCAGTTTATTGTCACGTATCAATTAAGGTACAGTGAAATTTGAATTATCATAGAGCCATACTATGTGAAAAGCAGCAAGACACACAGCCACATAAAATAAAAGTTAACATAAACATCCACCACAGTGGCTCCCCACATTCCTCACTATGATGGAAGGTAATAAAGTCCAATCTTCTCCCTCTTTATTCTCCCGCGATCAGGGCTGTCGAACCATCCGCAGTCGGGGCCATCAAAACTCCCGCAGCCGGCGATCCGAAGCCCTCGCGTCAGGGTGATCGAAACTCCCGCGTCGGGAGGGTTGAAACTCTCCATAGCTTGGGGTTCCCGAATCGTTCTCTAACCAAGGACCGCGGGCTCCACGATGTTAAAGTCCACAGGCCCGCGGTTGGAGCTCTCCACAGTCGATCCCCGGCAAAGGGATCGCAAGCTCCACGATGGTAAGTCCGCGCCACGCTGCGCCGCGGTTGAAGTGCCAGGTGGGTCTCCAGGAAAGGCCGCGCCACTCCACGATGTTAGGACAGAGAGACGATACGGGATAAAGTTCCGCATATCTGTCGAGGGAAGAGATTGAAAAAAGTTTCCCCAAGCACCCACGTAAAACAAACCAAGGAACACTAAAACATAATATTTAACATGTACTTAAAAGAACAAAAACAGAAGAAAGGACAGGCAGACTGTTGGCGAGGCAGCCATTGCTGGCGCCTCCCGGCAACATTTACTAGACCATTTTAACATGTATCAGCATTGTCATCACATGGTCAGTTTTTCTGTTTTCATTGCTCTCTGCGTTCAAGTAATTAGATGCTACAATTGTAAATCATTGAATGAATGAAGTGAAAGCTAAGTTAATAAGTTAATAAATTTAGGGCGGCATGGTGGCGTAGTGGTAGAGCTACTGCCTTACAGCGCCAGAGACCCTGGTTCAATCCTGAGACGGGTGCTTGTCTATATGGAGTTTGTTCATTCTCCCTGTGACCTGCATGGGTTTCCTCCCACACTCCAAAGACGTACAGGTTTGTAGGTTAATTGGCTTGGTATAAAAGTAAAATTGTCCCTAGTGTGTGATGGATAGTGTTCGTGTGCAGGGATCGCTGGATGGCGTGGGCTCGTTGGGCCGACGGGCCTGTTTCCGCACTGTATCTCTGAACTAAACTAAACTAAACTAAACTAAACTGAATAAGAATTTTAGCCAAACGACTGTCATTTTCAGTGATTCATAATTAAAGTAACAGTTGGATATGCTTGAACAGATTTGGCTGTTGGAAAAGTTAACATGGTTTAAAAGCAGGTGAAACAGTTTTCATGTTGATAAATTGTTGAATTGGGCTGCGAACAAAAATAGAGGCAGTTAAAAAAATATAATATCTCCATGAATGGTCATTTAATACTAATTACTGTGAACAGATATGAGAACGCCATAGGACATTTTTTAGAAGTTTAGTAACTAGCTTTATTATCCAGCTAGTTTTAGAAAATCAATGATAGTATTCAAGTCAAGAGGCAAGAGTGTTTTATTGTCATACTGTATGTCCCAGATAGAACAATGAAATTCTTATTGGCAGCAACAAAATATGATATGTAAACATAGAACACTGTAAACAATATAATAAACAAGAGAGAAAAAATTCAGTGTGTGTATATATACAGTACACATACTCACAAATACACATATATATAGATCATATACATATAGATCACACACACATACACATATATATATATACATACATACATACATACATACATACATACATACATACATACATACATACATACATACATACATACATATATATATATATATATATATACATATATACATACATATATATATATACATACATATATATATATACACACACACATATATATATATATACACACATATATATATATATACACACACATATATATATATATCAATATACACAAACACACATATATATATATATATATCTATATTACTAAAAGTCAGATCTTGACCGCTTTTGGCCCACTGTGCTGTGATATCCAAGAGAACGCAGCCACCTACGGCCGTCATTTTTGGCCACCTCGCTGAGAGACCGCCTCCGCCTTCCTGGACTGGAGGATTTTTCACATCGCTGAAAAATCAATGAGATATTAATGTTTTTTAAAAAGTCAACATTCTCTCTGCTGCCCCCGCTGGCGGCAAGGGGGAGGGACTATAAAACACGGAAGTGTCGTGCCTCACTCAGTCTCTGCCAGACCCAGGAAGCGAGATGGTCACTGTTCTCTGAGCTGCGAATAACACTGAACGCACGTCTACTCCATGGTGAGTCCCCTCGATGTGGCTTTAAAGTGGCTGCTGCCAAATTGTTTGCCTTTTTTTTTTAAAAGGTTGTTTTCAGAAAATGAATTTTGGTTGTCAAATGGCTGCAGCCAAATTGTTTGCCTCACCTTTTAAAAAGTATGTGTGCACAAAATGAATTTTGGTTGTCAAGTGGCTGCAGCCAAATTGTTTGCCTCGCCTTTTAAAATGTTTGTATTCACAAAATGAATTTTGGTTGTCAAGTAGCTGCTGCCAAATTGTTTGCCTCGCCATTTAAAAAGTTTGTGTTCACAAAAAGATTTTGGTTGTCAAGTGGCTGCTTCCAAATTGTTTGCCTCGCCTTTTAAAAAGTTTGTGTACACAAAATGAATTTTGGTTGTCAAGTGGCTGCAGCCAAATTGTTTGCCTCGCCTTTTAAAAAGTTTGTGTTCACAAAATGAATGTTGGTTGTCAAGTGGCTGCTGCCAAATTGTTTGCCTCGCCTTTTAAAAAGTTTGTGTTCACGAAATGAATTTTGGTTGTCAAGTGGCTGCTGCCAAATTGTTTGCCTCGCCTTTATAGAAACTTACAAAATTCTCAAGGGGTTGGACAGGCTAGATGCAGGAAGGTTATTCCCGATGTTGGGGAAATCCAGAATAAGGGGTCACAGTTTAAGGATAAGGGGGAAGCCTTTTAGGTCCGAGATGAGAAAATCATTTTTTTACACAGAGAGTGGTGAATCTGTGGAATTCTCTGCCACAGAAGGTAGTTGAGGCCAGTTCATTGGCTATATTTAAGAGGAAGTTACATGTGGCCCTAGTGGCTAAAGGGATCAGGGGGTATGGAGAGAATGCAGGTACAGGATACTGAGTTGGATGATCAGCCATGATCATATTGAATGGCGGTGCAGGCTCGAAGGGCCGAATGTCCTACTCCTGCACCTATTTTCTATGTTTCTGTGTTTAAAAAGTTTGTGTTCACAAAATGGATTTTGGTTGTCAAGTGGCTGCTGCCAAATTGTTTGCCTTGGCTTGGCTTTTAAAATCGTTGCAACAGTTTTCGGATGGATAAAGCGTGAATAAACATTTTATTAGATCAGGACTGTGTTTAATTGCAAAATTGGCGCTCATTCCGTGACTTCCGCTTAGTGGCAAGATGGCGCCGATGACGTCATTTCCAGTTTGTGTTAAGATGGCGCTGACTGCGTCATTTCTGGTTCGTGCCAAGATGGCGCTGACTGCAGAAGGCATAGTGAAGACGCAGTATAATATAGATAAATGTGAGGTAATCCACTTTGGCGGCAAAAACAAGGGGGCAGATTATTATCTCAATGGGGTTAGATTAGGTAAGGGGGAGGTGCAGCGAGACCTGGGCGTCCTTGTACACCGGTCACTGAAAGTTGGCTTACAGGTACAGCAGGCAGTGAAGAAAGCTAATGGAATGTTGGCCTTCATAACAAGAGGATTTCAGTATAGGAGTAAAGAGGTTCTTCTGCAGTTGTATAGGGCTCTGGTGAGACCACATCTGGAGTATTGTGTACAGTTTTGGTCTCCTAATTTGAGGAAGGACATCCTTGTGATTGAGGCAGTGCAGCGTAGGTTCACGAGATTGATCCCTGGGATGGCGGGGCTGTCATATGAGGAAAGATTGAAAAGACTAGGCTTGTATTCATTGGAGTTTAGAAGGATGAGGGGGATCTTATAAAAACATATAAAATTATAAAAGGACTGGACAAGCTAGATGCAGGAAAAATGTTCCCAATGTTGGGCGAGTCCAGAACCAGGGGCCACAGTCTTAGAATAAAGGGGAGGTCATTTAAGACTGAGGTGAGAACAAACTTTTTCACCCAGAGAGTTGTGAATTTATGGAATTCCCTGCCACAGAGGGCAGTGGAGGCCAAATCACTGGATGGATTTAAGAGAGAGTTAGATAGAGCTCTAGGGGCTTGTGGAGTCAAGGGATATGGGGAGAAGGCAGGCACGGATTATTGATAGGGGACATTCAGCCATGATCATAATGAATGGCGTGCTGGCTCGAAGGGCCGAATGGCCTCCTCCTGCACCTATTTTCTATGTTTCTATGTCGTTGAATAATTCAAGAGAGCTTACTGCTCTGTCTATGATGAGTGTGTTTGTTGGACATTATTTAAAGCACGTTTTTGCTTTACCAGCAGCCGCCTCTACAGGAGGCTTTAAACGTTTCAATCATTCGGTTTACACACTGTATGTTCACCACATTCTGAAGTTACTTGGCATTTTAGATTTTTTTTTTGTTTTTTTTTTGTATGTTTTTGTGCGTGTGTGTATTTTTGTGCGTGTGCGTGTGCGCGTGCGCGTGCGCGTGCGCGTGCGCGTGCGTGTGCGTGTGCGTGCGCGTGCGTGCGTGTGTGTGTGTGTGTGTAACAAATAGTACAAATAATATAGTATTTCGTAGTTCAGAGCTTATTCGTTATGTTTAATAGCCTGATTGCTGTCAGGAAGAGGCTGTTCCTCAATGTGGATGTTACAGTTTTCAGTTTACAAAAGTCGGACGTGACTCCAGAAGTCGGGCATAAGTCAGTCACTCCACAAGCCGTGATTCAGTCTGTCAGTCCAGAGGCCACGAGTCAGTCAGTCAGTCCAGAGACCATGAGTTAGTCCCAAGGCAGTGAGTGAGTCCAGAGGCCATGAGTGGGTCACTCACTGCCACCCCCCCCACTGACATCCCCCACCTCAAGATGCTGCCCTCCACCTGGCTATAGGATGCTCCCCCTCCTGAAGCCGCCCCCATCCCCCGCTGCAGGACACCCCTCCCTCATCAGCCCACGAGAGCCCCCGCCTGAAGCCGTCCCCCTCCCTTGGCTGCAGGACGTTTGCCACCCCCGGGGTGGAAGATTGCAACCTTCACGTGGTCCGCCCTGTTTCGACTCATGCTATCAACTCGACATGCACAAACAGAAGATTAAATAGAACAAGTTGTCCTATAACTTTAGGCTGCGCACGCCACACAAAAGAAGAAGGAACCACCCCCCAAGGTCATTTTGCACAAATTGTTCAGTGAGTCCAGAGGATTGAGAATTACAACAAATTACAACCGCTCAATCTTTCTATATTAAAATTGTCTCTTTTTTTATCAACAGCAAATAGCCATCAAGAGGCAGTGAGCAGCAGAACACAACAAGAGACACAACAAGAAAGAACTTAATAATTCTCACCTTTAGCATTTAATTTGTTCTTATATTTTAAGAGTAATTCACAATTTAAACTTTAATAAATCCTTTTTCCACTTTTCATGCCTGCGTGTTCTTCATCACAATGGGAACCTAATAGGCAGGAATGGCTGCTCTGTGGGAGAGCCGCTAAGAGTGCATGGGGGGAGGTTGAGGGGAGATGGACTGAATGCGTAGGGGGGAGGGGAATGGCAAGGAGCAGAGTGGGGGGGATGAAGGGGGGAGGGGTGACTGAGTGAACTGCCAGCGTACCAGGCATGAATGACTGCACTGCCAGCCCACGAGCCGTGAGTAAGTGAACTGCCAGCCCACCAGCCATAAGTGACTGAACTGCCAGCCCAATAATCAATTCAGTCCACCATCTCCCCCTTCTCTCTCACACAGTCACCTGTTTTGGGCAGAATTTCTGGCAGTTTCGCAGCTGCCAGCCTGCCAGGTCCGAGTGACTGTACTGCCAGGCCTCAGTGACTGAGCTGCCAGCCCAAAAATCCATTCGGCTCACAATGTCTATACTAGCCCTCTGGAAACCAGTACCTTCGGCCTGCAACACCCATACTAGCGCAACAGAAAGCCCCCCCCCCCCACTGGCGAGCAATATTGGAATTGGTGGAGAGGTGGAATATTGCATTGCGTGACCAGCCCTCCCATGTGATGTTGGGACCCAATGGGTCCCACTTAGTCTAGTATATTACTAAAACTGTCATCTTGTTTGTTTGTTTGTACGCGTGTGTGTGCGTGAGATCCCAAAACCCCGCCAAAACGGTACATGACAGCGCTACAATTTTTGGCCCACCTTACTCACCATTGTCTTGTGATGTAAATGAAATAAGTTTAGCTCAGATTGATGATATATTTTACAAGTTATTGAAACTTTAAAACAATCAGGTTTCAAATCATTTTTCCACTTGCTCTGCCCGATAGCTGTGTTCGACATCCCAAAGACGTCACAATGGTATCCCGAATCTCATTTACATTAAAAATATGAGTGGTGGAATATTGTTTTGGGGAAACAGGGCCCAACGGGTCCCACTTGGTCAAGTATATATATATACTAGACTAAGTGGGACCCGTTGGGTCCCATGTTCACACGGGAGGGCTGGTCCCCCGACGCAATATTCCACCTCTCCACCATTTGCAATATTGGTGGCCAGTGGGGGGGGGGGCGGGGTTCTGGAGCGCTGATATGGGTGTTGTTGGCTGCAGGGACTACTGGTCTCCAGAGGGCTAGTATGTACATGTGGGCCAAATGGATTTTTGGGGTGGCAGCTCCCTCACGGCTGGTGGGCTGGCAGTTGACTCATGGCTATTCCTTGAAATTCCATTTCAAGCAGAGTGCAAGGCCACGAAATTCAAATCCATTTTCTTACCATTGCAAGCAGGGTGCAAGGCCACCAAATTCAAGTGCAGTTTCTTAACTCTTCGAGCAGGATGCAAAGCCACAAAATTCAAGTGCAGTTTCATACCACTTCAAGCAGGGTGCAAGGCCACCAAATTCAGGTTCAGTTTCCTACCACTTCAAGCAGGGTGCAAGATCACCAAATTCAAGTGCAGTTTCCAACCACTTCAAGCAGGTTGCAAGGCCACCAAATTCAAGTGCAGTTTCATACCACTTCAAGCAGGGTGCAAGGCCACCAAATTCAAGTGCAGATTCATACCATTTCAAGGAGGGTGCAAGGCCACCAAATTCAAATGCAGTTTCATACCATTTCATGCAGGGTGCAACAACACCATATTCAAATGCAGTTTCATACCATTTCATGCAGGGTGCAAGGCCACCACATTCAAATGCAGTTTCATACCATTTCAAGCAGGATGAAACGACCATAAAACCACACAAAACACCACACTCACAGTTCAGTAGACATTCAGTGTGTTCAGTTGATTCACAGCTCAGACAGAGTTGTGACCTCTCCCTCCCCCATCATGCAGAGACTGAGCCACACCCACACTTCCGGGTTTTATAATCCTTCCCCCTCCCACCGGAAAAGGTGTGGTCTTCATGGCGTGACTGACAGGATAGAGATTCTCAACATTTTTTAAACACTAAAAACACTTTTATTTTTCATTGATGGGAAGTATCCTCTGCACCTGATGAGCGGAGGGTGATTGAGTAAGATGGCCAAAAATCACAGCCGTAAGTGGTAGCGTTTTATCTAAAATCAATATAGTGCAAACAGGAAGTTGTCAAGTTTAGCCAAACAACCATTTGCAGTGCCTTTTCACTTCATCCCAAAACCCCCAAGCAACCATTTGCAGTGCCTTTTCACTTCAACCCAAAAACCCCAAGCAACCATTTGCAGTGCCTTTTCACTTCAACCCAAAACCCCCAAGCAACCCTTTGCAGTGCCTTTTCACTTCAACCCAAACCCCCCAAACAACCATTTGCAGTGCCTTTTTACTTCAACCCAACCCCCCCCCAAACAACCATTTGCAGTGCCTTTTTACTTCAACCCAAACCCCCCAAACAACCATTTGCAGACAGTGCCTTTCCACTTCAACCCAAACCCCCCAAACAACCATTTGCAGTGCATTTTTACTTCAACCCAAACCCCCCAAACAAACTTTTGCAGTGCCTTTTTACTCCAACCCAACCCCCGCAAACAACCATCTGCGGTGCCTTTTTACTTCAACCCAAACCCCCCAAACAACCATTTGCAGTGCATTTTTAGTTCAACCCAAACCCCCCAAACAACCATTTGCAGTGCCTTTTTACTTCAACCCAAACCCTCCAAACAACCATTTGCAGTGCCTTTTTACTTCAACCCAAACCCCCAAACAACCATTTGCAGTGCTTTTTTACTACAACCCAAACCTCCCAAACAACCATCTGCGGTGCCTTTTTACTTCAACCCAAACCCCCCAAACAACCATTTGCAGTGCCTTTTTAGTTCAACCCAAACCCCCCAAACAACCATTTGCAGTGCTTTTTTAGTTCAACCCAAACCCCCCAAACAACCATTTGCAGTGCCTTTTTACTTCAACCCAAACCCCCCAAACAACCATTTGCAGTGCTTTTTTAGTTCAACCCAAACCCCCCAAACAACCATTTGCAGTGCCTTTTTACTTCAACCCAAACCCCCCAAACAACCATTTGCAGTGCCTTTTTATTTCAATCCAAAACCCCCAAACAACCATTTGCAGTGCCTTTTTACCTCAGCCCAAAATCCCCAAACAACCATTTGCAGTGCCTTTTTCTTTCAACCCAAAACCCCCAAACAACCATTTGCAGTGCCTTTTTACTTCAACCCAAAACCCCCAAACAACCATTTGCAGTGCCTTTTTACTTCAACCCAAATCCCCCAAACAACCATTTGCAGAGCCTTTTTACTTCAAACCAACCATAATTTCATTTTCAAACCACATTAAGGGCACTCACAATTGAGTAGACATGTGTTCAGTGTTATTCAGAGCTCAGAGAGACATGACCCTCTCGCTTCCTCCATCTTGCAGAGACTGAGTGAGGCACACCACTTCCGGGTTTATAGTCCCTCCCTCCTCCCACCAGCAGGGGCAGCAGAGAGAATGGCAAAACATTTTAAAACATTAATATCTCTCTGACTTTTCATCGATGGGAAAAATCCTCTGGTCCATTCCGGTGGAGGGGGGCTCTGAGCGAGGTGGTCAAAAATGACGGCCGTAAGTGGCGGCTTTCTCTCGGAAATCACATCGCAGTGTCAAAAGCAGTCAAGATCTTACTTTTAGTAATATAGATATTGTGACAGTCTGTCCTCTCCTGCCTGCCTGCCACTCCCCTCTCATCAGCCCAACTCTCCTCACCTGTGGCACTCAGTTGCCTCTGATCACCAATTAATCCGGTATATAGACTCTCCTCGCCGTTCACACAGTGCCAGATTGTTCTCAGCATTCATGCAAGACTCTCCAGCGATTTCCCGACTGCCTACAAGGATTCAAACCTGCCAGCCCCTTGTCGGAACCCTCGCTCAATCCTGAGCCTCTGTGTGAGTACGATGTACCCATTCCTGTGTTACAGTATCGGAATAAAGTTCAGTACCAACTATACCTGCCTGATTCTGTGCTGCTATCGGGTCCAAGCTATCCCCGTTACAGGTATAGATATAGATATAGATATATATGTGTGTGCGTTTGTAGATATATATCTACATACGCACACACACATATATCTATATCTATATCTACATATCTATATATATATATATATATATATATATATATCAATACATACACATAAAACACAAACAAACAAAGTGCAACAACTCCTCAACAAATTTGAACGTGGACAGTTGCCAGTGCAGTGTTTGCTTTGGAAGCACACAGATAAAATGATATAGCCATGGGAAGACAGGTTGCATTAACTTGTTTTCCCAATTCCCTTCCTTAGAGTTTGCCAATAAGTTTTATGTATTGTCAAGTCCAAATGCTACATTTGGACTTGACAATAGGTGACCACATTCTTCATTAACACCAGGAAGGTCTGTTATGTTTAAGTTCTCTCTGCGGGCAGCAGGGATTACAATCTATCTGCTTCCTTGGCCTCTTCTAATTGTGCTGTGTGATTTTGCACCTTGTTAAAGTGCTAATGATTTTACATTGTCAGTGTGACGGCCACAATGAAAGGATCAATAACCTTCCTGAGCCAAACACCAAACGCTGGAGGAACTCAGCAATTTCGGCAACATCTGTGTAGGAATTTGTCCTTTCCGACCCAAACCATCGTCTGTCCATTCCCTCCACAGATGCTGCTTGACCTGCTGTTCCTCCAGCACTTTGTGTTTTGCTCAAAATTCCAGCATCTGCAGTTCCTTGTGTCTCTATCAACGAGCAATGTTGGGTACTAAGTCTGAGGAAGGATGTGCTGGCTCTGGAGATGGTCCAGAGGAGGTTTACAAGAATGATCCCAGGAATGAGTAGGTGAACATATGATGAGCGTTTGACGGCACTGGGCCTGTACTCGCTGGAGTTTAGAAGAATGAGGGGGGACCTCATTGAAACGTACAGAATAGTGAAAGGCTTGGAAAGTGTGGATGTGGAGATGATGTTTCCACAGGGGAAGAGTCCAGGACTAGATGTCATAGCCTCAGAATTAAAGGATGTTCTTTTTGCAAGGAGATGAGGAGAAATTTATTTAGTCAGAGGGAGGTGAATCTATGGAATTTTTTGCCTCCACAGAAGGCTGTGGAGGCAAAGTCAGTGGATATATTTAAGGCAGAGATAGATAGATTCTTGATTAGTACAGAGGTTAATGGTAGAAGGTAGGAGAATGGTGTTAGGAGGGAGAGGTAGATCAGCCATGATTGAATGGAGGAGTAGACTTGATGGGCTGAATGGCCTAATTCTGCTCCTATCTTATGATCTTATGACATTCCTATTCTTAGAAGACACGAAGTGGGGTTCTTTAAACAAAAACACGCAATGTTTAATTCCTTTCACAACTCCTCAACAAGTTAACCAATCCATGCAAGTATGCAGCCAGACTTTATCAACATTCAAGCCTCAGGGCTCAGTGCCGGGACCATTGCTCTTTGTTATCTATATCAATGACTTGGACCAGAACATACAAGGTAAGTTAGTAAGCTTGCAGATGACACTGGAGTGGATGGTGGATGGTATTGCAGAGATGGTTGTAAAAAATTGAAGCAGGATGTTGATCAGTTTGGCAAGTGGGATGAGCAATAGTTAATAGAATTTAACACAGAGAAGGGTGAGGTGTTACATTTTGGGATGTCAAACCAGAACAGGACCTACACAGTGAACGGTAGGGCTCTGGGGAGTGTTGTAGAGCAGAGGGATCAAGAAGTGCAGGTATACAGTTCCTTGAAAGTGGGGTCACAAGTAGATAGGGTGGTCAAGAAGGCTTTTGCCTCATTGGCCTTCGTGATTTATCGATGTTTATACTCTGAAGCCCAGAGTATTGAGTATTGACGTTGGGAGATCATGTTACATTTGTACAAGACCTAGGTGAGGCCACATTTATAGTATCGGGATCAATATTAGTCACCTTGTTATTGGGAAGGTTTTGTTAAACTGGAAAGGGTGAAGAAAAGATTTATGAGGATATTACCCGGACTTGAAGACCTGAGTTATGAGTAGAGGTTGAGCAGGCAGTACTTTATTCCTAGAATGTAAGAGGATGAGGGGGTGATCTTATAGAAGTGTATAAGATCATGAGGGAATAGATAGGTTTGATGCACAAAGTATCTTATACAGAGTAAGGGAATCAAGAGCAAGAGGACATAGGTTTAAGGTGTGAGTGGAAAGATTTAATAAGAACCTGAGGGGCAACGTTTTCACACAGAGGGCAGTGGGAATGTGGAATGAGATATGGAGGTAGTTGAGGCAGGTACTATTATAACAATTAAAAACTTTTAGGCAGGTACATGGATATATGGATAGGATAGGTTTGGAGGGATAGGGGCCAAAGGCAGGCAAGTTTAGATGAGGCATGTTGGTTGGCATGGGCAAGTTGGGCTGAAGGGCCTGTTTCCATGCTATATGACTCTAAGAAGAACAAAGGTAGCTGATGTGTAGGAAGAAACTGCAGATGCTGGTTTGCACCGAAGATAGACACAAAATGCTGGAGTAACTCAGGCGGCATCTCTGGAGAGAAGGAATGGGTGACGTTTCAGGTCGAAACCCTTCTTCAGACTGGTGATTGGGAACACGGTCACTTGCAGGTTCCCCTAGAAGACATACAACGTTCAGACTAGAAAATATATCATTTATCCTTCATTGTTGCTGGTTCTAATCTCTGGTTTGGAACTCACTGTCCATCACCACTGTTGGAGTATCCTCTGCAGAAGGAATAACAATGGTTCAAGGAAGGGACTCAAAATCACTTTCCCAAGAGCCATTAAAGATGATCAATAAATGCTGGACTTGCCATTGATGCCCACTGGATAGAAAACAATATCGTGTGTTTTTAGTTTAGTTTAGGGATACAGCGTGGAAACTGGTCCTTTGGCCCACCGGGTCCACGTCGACCAGCAATCCCTGCACATTAACACTATCCTACTCACAATTATTTTTTATGTTTACCAAGCCATTTAACCTACAAACCTGTATGTCTTTGGAGTGTGAGAGGAAACCAAAGATCTCAGAGAAAACCCACGCAGGTCACGGGGAAAACGTACAAACTCTGTACAGACAGCACCCGTAGTCAGGATCGAACCCGGGTCTCCGGCACTGCAAGCGCTGTAAGGCAGCAACTCGTTAAGGTGCCACCTTAACGAGATACCGAGAAGTAAATCTACAGGTTGTTTCCATTGAAATCCACAGTGGATAATTGAATTAGCAGCATTTTATTTAAAGAATTATCCAGGGAGGTTAGTTTTGTTTTATATATTTTTGAGAGGTTGGCTGGAAAAAGTGACAAGCATCTCATAGTGAACAGGTTGCAGCAATGTACAATGTTGTGCATGTCTATCCGACAGAAGCAAAGAGACTTGAGGCCAATATTGCATGTAACTAAAATAAATATTTAATTCAATCACATTACTAAACTGTCATGTCTTCCGATCTTAGAAAACCAAGCAACCATTTCATCGTGATATCATGTCAGTGCAATCCAGGGGTCATACGCTCTTCTGAGCATTCTGCATTCTGTGGTACGGGTTATGATTGTAGAGGAAAGATCGGTTTAGGGGAAACTAATTACAGGCAATTTAAAAGAAATGGATTGGCTCCGAAGTAGGTAATCGATCGCCTACTGAATCTTGGACTTTAATATTTTTAATAGAAATGATATGGGATAGCAATTAGTTTAGTTTAGGTCGAGTTCGCGGCTGGCCATTCGTCACCCATTCGCACAAGTTCTAGGTTATCAAACTTTTGCATCCACTCCCTACACACCAGGGGCAATTCACAGCGGACGATGAACCTGCAAACTTGTACGTCTTTGCGATGTGGGAGGAAACCAGAGCACCCGACGGAAGAGCACGCGGTCACAGGGAGAATGTGCAAACTCTACAATATCCGAGATCTGGATGGGACCCGCTGCACCACAGTGCCGCACATTGTCTCACCATGTAACGGTGTGACAGATACAAAACCAACAGTTCCGCTAAGGTTGTGGGACCCATTTTTAGGTGTCCCAACCCTTGAATAATCCAACAAGTAAAACATTGAAACTTTAGTCTTTTAACTTTCTGCTCTGAAATGAGCTTGTATCTTAATTTGAATAACTCTGATCTTATTGTCGTATGTTCCTACCAACAATTACAGGGCTATTATAAGTTATGTGATTCCTGGGATGCAAAACTGTTGTCCTAATCTGTAAAAAGAGACACAAAATGCTGGAGTAGTTCAGCAGGCCAGACAGCATCCCTGGATAGGTGAAAATTCGGAAAACTCTTCTTCGGGCTCTTATTCAGTAGTTAGCAGAGGAGGCTGTTTGATGTTATTTGACCTCTGTATAGTTCAAAACAATGTAGATGGTGAAACTGAACCAGAATAGGTAGTGTAGGAAGGAACTGCTGATGCTGGTTTAAACGGAAGATAGACACAAAAAGCTGGAGTAACTCAGCGGGACAGGCAGCATCTCTGGAGAGAAGGAATGGGTGACGTTTCGGGTCAAGACCCTTCTTTAGACTGGAATATGGACATGTGTCCATGATCTCTACACCATGATATAACTGCTTGTTACTTTCTAAAGATCATGGCTGGATCCCCATTGTTGAGTTGATGGTATTTAGTCATCATGTTTATTCAGGAGACATCACCAACCTTCCATCAATGTGTCTTCTCCCAGCTGTGGATCTGAAGTATGTCATAATTTGTACTGCAATTTTTCTACCTTGCAATAAAACACAGTAGGAGGTGGGTGCCTAGAACATACTGCCAGGAGTGAACGTGGAGCTTGATATGATGGTGGTATTTAAGTGGTTTTCAGAGAGGCACATAGACATGCAGGGAATGGAAGGATACGGATCATGTGCAGGCAGATGGGATTAGTTTATCTTGGCATCATGTTCAGCACAGACATTGTTGACCAAAGGGCCTGTTCCAATGCTACAGTGCATTCAGAAAGGATTCAGAACCCTTCACTTTTTCTACAATTTGTTACGTTACAGCCTTAATTTAAAATGGATCAAATTCATTTTTTTAATCATCAATCTACACAATGAAGAAGCGAAACAGGTGTAGAAATTTTTGCAAAGTTATTCAAAATAAATAACTAAAATATCATATTTACATACGAATTCAGACACTTTGCTATAACACTCAAAATTGAGCTTAGGTTTATCCTGTTTCCATTGATTATCCTTGAGATGTTTCTACAACTTGATTGGAGTCCACAGTGGTCAAATTAATTGATTGGACATGATTTGGAAAGGCACACACCTGTCTATATAAGGTCCTACAGTTGACAGTGAATGTCAGAGCAAAAACTAAGCCATAAAGATGAAGGAATTGTCCATAGACCTCCGAGACAGGATTGTGTCGAGACACAGATCTGGGGAAGGGTATAAAACAATTTCTGCAGCATTGCAGGTCCCGTCATTCTTAAATGGAAGAACATTGCAACCAACAGGACTCTTCATAGAGCTGGTCCGCCCGGCCAAATTGAGCAATCGGGGAGAAGGGCCTTGGTCAGGGAGGTGACCAAGAACCCGATGGTCACTCTGACAGAGCTCCAGAGTTCCTCTGTGGAGATTGGAGAAACCTTCCAGAAGGACAATTATATCTGCAGCACTCCACCAATCAGGCCTTATGGTAGAATGGCCGGACGGAAGCCACTCCTCAGTAAAAGGCACATGATAGCCCGCTTGGAGTTTGTCAAAACGGTTGCTTTCACCGGTGCTCTGGTCTGATGAACCTCACCCTGGAGAGGAAAGACTACAAAAAGTAGTAATCACTGCCCAGTCCATCATCGGCTCTGACTTCCCTTCCATCGAGGGGATCTATCGCAGTCAATGCCTCAAAAAGGCTGGCAGCATCATCAAGGACCCACATCATCCTGGCCACACACTCATCTCCCCACTACCTTCAGGTAGAAGGTACAGGAGCCTGAAGACTGCAACAACCAGGTTCAGGAATAGCTACTTCCCCACAGCCATCAGGTTATTAAACTTGGCTCGGACAAAACTCTGAACATTAATAACCCATTATCTGTTATTTGCACTTTATCAGTTTATTTATTTATGTGTGTATATATTTATATAATGGTATATGGACACACTGATCTGTTCTGTAGTCAATGCCTACTATGTTCTGTTGTGCTGAAGCAAAGCAAGAATTTCATTGTCCTATCAGGGACACATGACAATAAACTCTCTTTAATCTTTGAATCTCTTGATTGAACTCTGTGGCCTGAATGCCAAGCATCACGTCTGGAGGAAACCAGGCACCGCTCATCACATGGCCAATACCATACCTACGGTGAAGCATGATGGTGGCAGCATCATGCTGTGCAGATGTTTTTCAGCGGCAGGAACTGGGAGACTAGTCGGTAAGCAATGTTACAAAATGTTGAGATTTTAAAAATCAAGTTGCAATTTATCCCATCAGATAAAGCATAAAAATAAGTTTAATTTGACACCTAATTCACTTTAATACTGAAGACACATATCTTCACTATTAAAAATGTTATGGCCATTTTCATACTCGGAAATTAGCATCTTGTTCCCTATTGCTTTTCCATTGACTTAACACAAAAGCATGTGATCGAGGACAGTCAAAAGCCCCTAACTTTCTTAAAAATTAAGAGAACTGAAATACATTTTCAGTTATTATAGATTGAAGCATTCTGAAACAAATATGAAACAATCTTACTTGGATAACCTGAAATTAAAGCATATAATTAGTTAGTTACCTAATTGTAGCTAATTACAAAATTCAATTACTAGATCTAAACATCTATCCATTTCTTAAGAAAAGATTAACATTTTTAAATAGCTGAAGTGTCCAAATAACATTCACACAATTCACAATATAACATGATTTTTAAATTTCATTGTCATGAATTAATAGGCCAAATGGAAGGAATTTAGTGTTTAATTCCCGTAAATTAATGGCAATTTTAATCATCTTGCGAGTGAGATTTTGTGGAACGCGATGGATTGGAACGTTGCGGTTGCGGTGAATTTAAACCCCATATCGGCAGGAAAAACACTGCCGGTTCATATGGGGCCTAAATCACCTTTTTGCAATGTAAAATTTGGATTAAGGTAATCCTAAGAAGCAAGTTTATGTAAAATAAACGGCTTACCTTTAGCTGTCCCGTACGTGAAATCTGTCCCGTTATCGGCGTTGACGGCATTAGAAGCGGATTTCTATTTTACTCCAGCGCTGAAATTGTCCCGCGATTTAAAAATTCACAGAACGGCAGTCGGAACAATTCTTCAGCATTAGCTAGCACCCCGAGAAACTATATCTCGGACAGGCAGGAGAAAAAACGCATTTTAACCCCGCCCCCCCCCCCAAAGGCGCCAAAGTCGCGCACATGGCCAGTTGCAGAACTGCAGCGCCGCTGAAGTTAAGTTTTGTAACATACCTATAGTCAGGATCGAGGGAAAGATCAATGGAGCAAAGTACAGAGAGATCCTTGATGAAACCCTGCTCCAGAGCGTTCAGGACCTCAGACTGGGGCAGAGCTTCACCTTCCAACAGGACAACGACCCTAAGCACACAGCCAAGACAAAGCAACAGTGGCTTCATGACAAGTCTGTGAATGTCTTTGAGTGGCCCAGCCAGAGCCCGGACTTGAACCCGATCGAACATCTCTGGAGGGACCTGAAAATAGCTGTGCATCGACGCTCCCCAACCAACCTGACGGAGCTTGAGAGAATCTGCAGAGAAGAATGGGAGAAATTACCCAAATACAGGTGTGCCAAGCTTGTAGCGTCATACCCAAGAAGACTTGAGGCTGTAAGCACTGCCAAAGGTGCCTCAACAAAGTACTGTGTAAAGGGTCTGAATACTTATGTAAATGTGATATAGAAACATAGAAACATAGAAAATAGGTGCAGGAGTAGGCCATTCGGCCCTTCGAGCCTGCACCGCCATTCAATATGATCATGGCTGATCATCCAACTCAGTATCCTGTACCTGCTTTCTCTCCATACCCCCTGATCCCTTTAGCCACAAAGGCCACATCTAACTCCCTCTTAAATATAGCCAATGAACTGGCCTCAACTACATTCTGTGGCAGAGAATTCCAGAGATTCACCACTCTCTGTGTAAAAAAATGTTTTTCTCATCTCAGTCCTTGAAGATTTCCCCTTTATCCTTAAACTGTGACCCCTTGTTCTGGACTTCCCCAACATTGGGAACAATCTTCCTGCATCTAGCTTGTCCAACCCCTTAAGAATTTTGTACGTTTCTATAAGATCCCCCCTCAATCTTCTAAATTCTAGCGAGTACAAGCCGAGTCTATCCAGTCTTTCTTCATATGAAAGTCCTGACATCCCAGGAATCAGTCTGGTGAACCTTCTCTGTACTCTCTCTATGGCAAGAATGTCCTTCCTCAGATTAGGAGACCAAAACTGTACGCAATACGCCAGGTGTGGTCTCACGAAGACCCAGTACAACTGCAGTAGAACCTCCCTGCTCCCATACTCAAATCCTTTTGCTATGAATGCTAACATACCATTCGCTTTCTTCTCTGCCTGCTGTACCTGCATGCGTACTTTCAATGACTGGTGTACCATGACACCCAGGTTTCGTTGCATCTCCCCTTTTCCTAATCGGCCACCATTCAGGTGATAGTCTACTTTCCTGTTTTTGCCACCAAAGTGGATAACCTCACATTTATCCACATTATACTGCATCTGCCATGCATTTGCCCACTCACCCAGCCTATCCAAGTAATCTTGCAGCCTCCTAGCACCCTCCTCACAGCTAACACTGCCTCCCAGCTTCGTGTCATCCGCAAACTTGGAGATGTTGCATTCAATTCGCTCGCCCAAATCATTAATATATATTGTAAATAGCTGAGGTCCCAGCACTGAGCCTTGCGGTACCCTACTAGTCACTGCCTGCCATTCTGAAAAGGACCCGTTTACTCCTACTCTTTGCTTCCTGTCTGCCAGCCAGTTCTCTATCCACATCAATACTCAACCCCCAATACCGTGTGCTTTAAGTTTGTATATTAATCTCTTATGTGGGACCTTGTCGAAAGCCTTCTGAAAGTCCAGATATAACACATCCACTGGTTCTCCCTTATCCACTCTACTTGTTTCATCCTCGAAAAATTCTATAAGATTCGTCAGACATGATTTACCTTTCATAAATCCATGCTCACTTTGTCCAATGATTTCACCATTTTCCAAATGTGCTGCTATCCCATCTTTAATAACTAACTCTAGCAGTTTCCCCACTACCGATGTTAGACTAACTGGTCTGTAATTCCCCGTTTTCTCTCTCCCTCCCTTTTTAAAAAGTGGGGTTACATTAGCTACCCTCCAATCCTCAGGAACTACTCCAGAATCTAAAGAGTTTTGAAAAATTATCACTAATGCATCCACTATTTCTGGGGCTACTTCCATAAATACTCTGGGATGCAGCCTATCTGGCCCTGGGGATTTATTGGCCTTTAATCCATTCAATTTACCTAACACCACTTCCCGGCTAACCTGGAATTCACTCAGTTCCTCCATCTCATTTGACCCCCGGTCCCCTGCTATTTCCGGCAGATTAATTATGTCTTCCTTAGTGAAGACAGAACCAAAGTAGTTATTTAATTGGTCTGCCATGTCCTTGTTCCCCATGATCAATTCACCTGTTTCTGACTGCAAGGGAGCTACATTTGTTTTAACTAATCTTTTTCTCTTTACATATCTATAAAAACTTTTGCAGTCAGTTTTTATGTTCCCTGACAGTTTTCTTTCATAATCTATTTTCCCTTTCCTAATTAAACCCTTTGTCCTCCTCTGCTGCTCTGAATTTCTCCCAGTCCTCTGGTAGGCTGCTTTTTCTGGCTAATTTGTATGCTTCATCTTTTGTTTTGATACTATCCCTGATTTCCCGTGTTATCCACGGAGGCACTACCTTCCCTGATTTATTCTTTTGCCAAACTGGGATGAACAATTTTTGTAGTTCATCCATGCAGCCTTTAAATGCCTTCCATTGCATATCCACCATCAACTCTTTAAGAATCAATTGCCAGTCTATCTTGGCCAATTCACGTCTCATACCCTCAAAGTTACCTTTCTTTAAGTTCAGAACCCATGTTTCTGAATTAATTATGTCACTCTCCATCCTAATGAAGAACTCAACCATATTATGGTCACTCTTGCCCAAGGGGCCACGCACAACAAGACTGCTAACTAACCCTTCCTCATTACTCAATACCCAATCTAGAATAGCCTGCTCTCTCGTTGGTTCCT
The DNA here is from genome assembly GCA_038087875.1 of Malacoraja senta. Lineage (NCBI taxonomy): Eukaryota > Metazoa > Chordata > Chondrichthyes > Rajiformes > Rajidae > Malacoraja > Malacoraja senta. The sequence goes on from CM075978.1 coordinate 75,634,981, forward strand.
CTACATGTTGATTTAGAAAACTATCCCGCATACATTCCAAGAAATCCTCTTCCTCAGCACCCCTGCCAATTTGATTCACCCAATTTATATGTAGATTGAAGTCACCCATTATAACTGTTTTACCTTTGTTGCACGCATTTCTAATTTCCTGTTTGATGCCATTCCCAACTCCACTACTACTGTTAGGTGGCCTGTACACAACTCCCACTAGCTTTTTCTTCCCCTTAGTGTTTCGCAGCTCTATCCATATCGATTCCACATCCTCCAAGCTAATGTCCTTCCTTTCTATTGCGTTAATCTCCTCTCTAACCAGCAACGCTACCCCACCTTCTTTTCCTTTCTGTCTATCCCTCCTGAATATTGAATATCCCTGGATGTTCAGCTCCCAGCCTTGGTCACCCTGGAGCCATGTCTCCCTGATCCCAACTATATCATAGTCATTAATAGCTATTTGCACATTTAACTCATCCACCTTATTACGAATGCTCTTTGCATTGAGACACAAAGGCTTCAGGCTTGTTTTTACTACACTCTTACCCCTTATACAATTATGTTAAAAAATGGCCCTTTTAGAGTTTTGCCCTGGATATGTCAGTTATTTCCTTTTAATTACTTTGCAAAATTTTCTAAACACCTGTTTTCACTTTTTTATTATGGGGTATTGTGTGTAGATTGATGATTACAAAAAATGAATTTAATCCATTTTAGAATAAGGCTGTAGCGTAAAAAAATGTGGAAAAAGTGAAAGGGTCTGAATACTTTCTGAATGTAGTGTAGATGTTTCTCTATTCTATGTTCAAAGTCAGAACTGATAATGCGCTTAATAGTATTTACATTCATATGGATATTATTATCAAATAATTCTAGATAAACTAACTGTGAAATTATAATTTTTTACAATAATATGTCTTGAAATGTGTGTGTAATATGTATAATATATCTGTGGGCGGCACGGTGTCGCAGTGGTAGAGTTGCTGCATTACAGAGCTTGCAGCGCCAGAGACCCAGGGTCAATCCCGACTACGGATGCTGTCTGTACGGAGTTTGTACGTTCTCCCCGTGACCTCGTGGGTTTTCTCCGAGATCTTCGTTTTCCTCCCACACTCCAAAGACGTACACGTGTATAGGTTGATTAGCTTGGTATGCATGTAAATTGTCCCTAGTGTGTGTAGGATGGTGTTAATGTGTGGGGATCGCTGGTCGGCGTGGACTCGGTGGGCCGAAGAGCCTGTTTCCGCACTGCATCTCGAAGCTAAAAGTCATGTTGAGGCTACAAAAATTCCATCCTTAGAGAATTAATCTTATACAGTGGGTCATGTACAAACCTGGCTCACAATTGAGCTTTATTCAACAGTTTCTCTATGTGCAGTATTTTTAAAGGATTGCGATACAAACGCAGATAGGCTCACAGCCTAATTGTGCAGAACCTCGAGTCACCATTTGGGCAACTCTTTTGTTTTGAATAGTAGGAGTTGCTGGAAATTACATATGCATCTCATTGGGACATCTAATTAGAGTGCCTTTATTAGGGAGTAAAAAATCCCAAAGTACTGAATTCATAACTCTAAGGCACCATTTTAATTTCAAACCAATATCATATGTGGAGATTTTAAAATGAAGAATAAATTTAATGCAGAATAAAGTCTCCAATGGCATTTTTATGTGCTTTGTGTTTGATCAAGATTCATTATATAATTTTGCTAAAATTGTATGGCTCCTAGTGCACTTCCTGCTTATAATGCCATGCAGATGCAAAATCATTTCACAAAGTAAGCAAAAATTGTACAAATCCATGTTACAGGCTTTCTATTTAAAATCTATGTGAAGTCCATTTTATTTGCAAAAAAATTGTACTTTCCAGCTGAAACAAAGAATGAAGAATTAAAGTATAGAGATTGAGCGGGTGGCATGGTGCCGCAGCGGTAGAGTTGCTGCCTTACAGCACTTGCAGCGCCGGAGACACGGTTTCGATTCCCGACTACGGGTGCTGTCTGTACGGAGATTGTACGTTCTCCCCGTAACCACGTGGGTTCTGCACGAGATCTTCGGTTTCCTCCCACACTCCAAAGACGTACAGGTTTGTAGTTTAATTGGCTTGGTGTATGTGTAAATTGTCCCTAGTTTGTGTAGGATAGTGGTAAAGTGCGGGGATCACTGTTCGTCGCGGACTCGGTGGGCCAAAGGGCCTGTTTCCGTGCTGCATCTCTAAAAAAAAAATTCAGTGATGATTCACAATTTGTCTTTAGGTAAATTAACCTTAAGAAAACAATTGCCCCCAAAATTGAGAAGCTTTATCCGTGTTTGTGGAAGAAAAGTAGATGAAAGGGTTTTGAAATGCATGTTTAACAATTTCTAAATTTAGTTATCCAACAAGTGTTATTGTAACCTGAAGGAAAATAGACTCTGGTATGTGAATGGATTCAGGTTTATAGAGTTGTATGCTGAAGTGGCGGGGATAAGTATAGGAAGAACCATTTCAGAGTTAAAGGATAAATCTGAGGTCACACAAGGCTTCATGGATGGGACTGTTATTCTTAGCATCTCCGTGGTATTTTTCATATTTAAGATATATCCAACAGCAAGCGGTTTTCCAAACACTTTAATGCACCTTCACTTTCCTCACTCAATCTTAAACTTGCGACTTTGTGCAAAACTGTACGTATTCATAATCAAATCATTCATGACTGAAACTTCTTTCAGTTTCTTCTTCAATCTCTTGGGGCAGTACGGTGGTGGTTACAGCGCCAGAGACCCGGGTTCGATCCTGACTATTGATGCTATCTGTATGGAGTTTGCACATTCTCCCTGTGACCGCGTGGGTTATCTCTGGGTGCTCCGGTTTCTTCCCACATTCCAAAGACGTGCAGGATTGTAGGTTAATTGGCTTCTGTAAATTATTTCCAGAGTGTAGGTTAGAACTAGTGTACGTGGTGATTGTTGGTTGGCACGGACTCGGGAGGCCCGTTTCCACTCTGTATTTCCAAACTTCAGTTTGACATTTTATAATCCTTAGTATTTGTTCATCATTAGCTCTGTATATCATTCCATTGCTAGTTCACCCATAAAGAACTATTGGACCAGTTGAAATGTGCAGGCAAACAAATAACCAGGGATCATGGTCTCCCATTGAATCAACTTCTGCTTAATAGGCCTGTCCCATTTAGACAATTTTTTTAGGCGACTAGGCAGTTGCCACATGGTCGCCGGGTGCCGCCTGTGTGGTCGTGAGTAGTCTCCTCAGTTGCCCAAAGAATCATAGCGTTTTTCTGGTCACCGCTGGATTTTGAAATGTTCAAAACTTTTTGGTGACTGTTGGCTTGACGCCAATGAGCGTAGCTTGACTTCTCCTGACGTAGGTGCTGTCGTAGGTTGTCGCCAGGGTGACGTAGGTTGTCGCCGGTGCTGACTTCGGTGAATTCCATTGGTGACTACCTACATCAACCTGCGACAGGTACCGGCGACTGAATTGTCTTAAGTTGTCTTCAGTTGTCGCCGTCAGGGTCGTACCTTGTCATAGCTTGTCGCGGGTGGACGTAGGTTGTCGTGGGTGTGGACGTCCTAATGGGTCGCCGGTTGTCGGTAGCTTGCCGTAGCTTGACGTCGACTAGGTGGTAGGTTGTTGTAGACATTGTCGGAAGAGGGTCCAGTCGCCGTTTTTTCACGACCTGCTACGACTATGACAGTCGCCGAAAAAAAATCGCCTGTGGGACAGGCCCTTAAAACAATAAATAATTTGTTATTTTCTGACATGCAATGTTTATCATTATAAATTCCCCATTAGTAAAGTCAACGTAAAATGGTAGAAGTATATAACTGGAAGGAGAGGCGAACTCTAAGAATCAATGTGTTATTGTATGACTACACTAGAGTGGCACCTGGGAATAAATGTTTGAGCTTCTAAAATGTAAAATTAGGCCAAAGAAAATCCAAAATAGCATCCCTTAAAAACAGTAATAGAAATGAAAGTGAATTTTATTCAACAATAAACCCAGCAATAACTACAGGTGACTGTTTAGAAACACTGTTCTTTCAAAATTGCTTCGTTTTCCTCCAAACTATTGCAGGTCAGACACCATCTCCATGATGTCCTCTGAAGGCCCCTTATTTATCTTCAGTACTTTCTGCCTACAGCTGATCCGGTTCTATGAAAGATGACATTTCATTTTCTGCAGACATTTACAGATATATATTCCATTTAAAATGAAGTGCAGAGCCCAGTTCAAAGAAAACAAGGAGGCTGCTTCTTTAATGAGTCCGGCTAAATTTACAATCACTGCTACATTGTCATCATAAATGGATAAATATGAAATAATGGATTCGCGACTGCGTTAACCTAATCTAGCGACCCTATTGATTTTATAAACCAAGATAGTGAAAATTACGTTGTTTATGTAATTAGAACCTTGAAATTAGATTGCAGTTTTAATTTGTTTCCTAATATTTGAAATATTATTTTATGTATACCATGATTATATGGAATATGTTTTAAATCACAATGTTGAAAATACTCACAGGTTCTTAACTTTTTATTCTGGGCTGCCTCTAAGTTTCAGTGTGGTGTTGAATGTCATTGAGAAATTATGACTTCATGATTGTTGATTTTGTTTTAAAGCAAATAATTTGCAAACTGGCAAAAAAAGACATTACAAATGTGGTGGGATAAATTCACAAGTTCCACAATTAGTGTGGAAACATAAAAATTGTAAAATTGAATTCCCAGTTGCAAATTTCTACATGTCATCCACAAGCAAGAAACAAACTGCTCCTTTATGGGATGTGTTCGCTTGCGTTTTGCTATTTCATTATGAAACTGCATATAATTAGCAATCAGAGCTTGTTTCAAGGGCCTATAAAATGTGCTGTCTCCAAAGCTGACTTCAAATGTTCACTGTTTTAGTTATCAGCTTTCTATTACTTTCAAGGTTTTTATTTCTTCTGGCTGATGCGTTAGCACAATGGTTAATGTGCTCCTGCACAATTTCTCTCCATGCAGTTTAACATATTCAGTGAATATAAAATGGATTAACAGTTGCTCTACAATGCAATTGCAGACTGGAATTACCAAGAAGTGATCAGGCTCACCAGCCTGAGCATATGGAGCTTCCTGACAATTGATTATTTAAATATTCAGATGGCAGCGACACTCTGAAGAAATGAAAGGGAGAAACAGAGGAAGAAACTAGGGGAAAGGGAACATTAAAGGGATTGTGGGAGAAGAAATGAACGTTACACTGAGTTGTGCCTCTCTGGGAGACTTGCTGTGGTTTATCAGAAGTGCTAGTTCTGGACTAACTGTGTGCTAACAGGGCAAAGGTTGCAAATTGGCTCCCCTCAGGTGCCAGAAATCATTTTCAGAGAGCTGTTAATCAGCGCACTTTATCTGAAACAGATTTAAGCTGCTGTTTGCCGATGTTTGGCATTAGGGCTACCTTTATTCATTATTTACAGAGCTTTGGTCAAACCACATCTCTAGTACTCCGTTCAGTTTTGGTCACCGCAGAAAAGATACACTGGTTTTAGTGGAACCACAGCATCAGAATACTAATCAAATTTCAAGAGTTAAATTATGAAGACAGCTTGCATAAAACTGGTTTGCATTCCCTTGAGTTCAAATGATTTAAGAGTGATTTAATTGGCATGTTTAAATGGGCTAGGCACCTGATAGGTGACTATGAAGAGATCAATTCCAGCGATGGAGAATCCTCAAAAAGGGTGAATATTAAAATGATTGTTGTTCCATCTTGTAGTATATTTTGGAAAATCTTCCAAATTGCAATGGGTTAGAGTTTCCGATAATGAGTGAAACATTGGCATGAGCCAACCAATTGTGATTCTTTCTTTTGGCTGAGGCATTAAACAAAGACCTCATTAGTCTCGCATGCTTTGAAGGCATTACTTGAGGAAAAGCAAGGAGATCTGATTAATATTTATTTTTCAAACAATATTGTAACTGGGCGATCGTTTCGCTGAACACCCTCGCTCAGTCCGCCTGGACCTATCTGAACTCCCAGTTGCCAAACACTAATTCTCCTTCCCATTTCCACACTGACATTTCTGTTGTTGGCCTCCTCCATTGTCAGCATGAGGCCAAACGCATTTAATATTTCGCTTGGACAGCTTACAACCCAGTGGTATGACTATTGATTTCTCTAACTTCTAACCTGTACCCCCTCTCTCTCCATCCATCCCCTACCCAAGTCGTACCAGCTTCTCGTTCGCACTAGCTTCTCGTTCTCACCTAGCAAACCGCTAACAATGGCCTATTTCCTCTATTTTCGTTACTTTTTTGCATATCTTTCATTTATTTGTTCTATATCTCTCTGCATCACCGTATGTATCACTTGTTTCCCTTTCCCCTGACTCCAGTCTGAAGAAGGGTCTCGACCCGAAATGTCACCCATTCCTTCTCTCCAGAGACGCTGTTACTCCAGCATTTTGTGTCTATCTTCGGTTTAAACCAGCATATGCAATTCCTTCCTACACTTATAACATTGTTTATCTTGTCATTAACAGATTGTACTTTATGTGAGCTTGTTATATATTAATGGGTCAGTGTATGTCCCATATTGCAATAGTGACTGCACTTCCAACACCAGCTGCAGGATGTTTGAGGATGTGCCGAGACCATGAATGGGGCAACGTAAATCCATTTTCTTCTTCATACCGTGGCTTTTTGGGTTTTGAAACTAAATTGTAAAATGTGTATTAATTGATTGAAATGTTTAAATTTGAGCATTTGTTACAAAGATCTGGCATCTCAGTTCTCTTAACTTGTAAGGAATTTCATTGTCCTATCTGGGACACATGACAATAAACTCTCTTGAATGACCAAAATGTTCAAAATGCACCTGTAAATATTGTGCTTAGTTTAGTTCAGTTTAGTTTAGAGATACAGCGCGGAAACAGGCCCTTCGGCCCACTGAGTCCACGTCGACCAGCGATCCCCGCACATTAACACTATCCTACACCCACAAGGGACAATTTATTTTTTACATTTACCAAGCCTATTAACCTACAAACCTGTACGTCTTTGGAATGTGGGAGGAAACTGAAGATCTTGGAGAAAACCCACGCAGGTCACGAGGAGAACGTACAAACTCCATACAGACAGCATCCGCAATCGGGATCGAACCCGGGTCTCTGGCACTGTTTTTCGCTGTAAGGCAGCAACTTTACTGCTGCGCCATTGAACACAGAGCTCAGCGATGGCATTATTAACAGGGTGCATATTTTTTACCAACTATTTAATCGTTGTTGTATTTTGTCTGCTCATGATGGCTCTTGCATTGTGGAGATACCTACAGTGAACTATCTTCTGACACTAGTGTCAGGGATTTGTAGCTAAGGATCCTCTGCAACGCCTGTGTGACATACTGTAAGTTCCCTACATCGATCAGAATGAAAGATCAATGGGTGAAATAGCCCAGTTGCCTGTTAGAACACCAATAATCAGTGTTACAATGGCCTAAATCTTTTAAGACTGGACACCAAATCAAACACACTAAAAGGATTGGTATCAGAAATTTACAATTAAGAACAAATTACACTTTTCACTGCAGATAATCTTTAATACCCTGGTCTTGGCAGCATTTGATAAAACTTGTTCCAAAGTAAAGAAACTTTACAACCTATAACTATTCTTCCCAGTCTTGCAGCCAGGTTCACTGAAAGTGTAGCTTTTATGAGCAGCATTTACAGAATCCTAACATGCATCCACTGCAGATAATATGATCTGATCTCTAATTTGATAATTATATAAGCTGAATGTAAGATTTCTGTTTATGAAGCACCTTTATAAATCTAAGGCAAACCGTTTGAGGTGAAGTCTTTGTTCCCAGGTGGGAAAGTAACACTGGAGCAAAGTATCAAATTGTTAAGTGTTGGAAGGAACTGCAGATGCTGGCTTAAACCGAAGATAGACACAAAAAGCAGGAGTAAGTCAACGGGTCAGGCAGCATCTTTGGAGAACAGGAATATGTGACGTTTCGGGTCGAGACCCTTCTTCAGACTACCTTGGTTAGTGTATGAGAAATCTGAAAATATATTTTATTAGAGGACTCGAAACAAGCTTCTTGGCTCCTGTTCAATCAAGAGCTTCTAATGGCTGCATAGAAATGGAAGGGTGATATTTGAGTGATTTTTTTTTAACGTGTCACCATTGCTCCTGAGATTTAACTGTCATCATATAACCCACTGCTAACGACTGGCTTTTACTTGTCTGGTGACTAGTGAAGGGATAGCTGGCTTTCTGTTTAACCAGCTCACGTGTAGTAGCTGTAGTAAGTGAAATCATCTAAACTCATGTATTATACGGTATCACCTTCAGGGGGAGGAGAAAATGAGAGATGATATCAAGGAAAATAATAACACCAGAGCTTTCTATAAATCTTTATTTACAATTTTTTTAATGTTTGAATGAATTATTGTCAGTAAAATTTACAAGCTTCCTTCCGTTTGACATTTCTGGTACACATGTTCCAGTTTCATGGCAGTCTAATTACATGGAAGTTCTTGTATCCATGCCACTTATTGTATATGACAGGACTGTACAGTGCATCTAAATGTCAGGTCAGACTCCAGGTGGATGTGTTTTTTCTGTCTGTGCATTTATATTTCAGCCAAAATCACAAATAGAATAGATCGGTCTCAGTAATACGTTAAGTCATCTTTGAGTTTCCAATGTCCAACTTAATTCTTGTCAGGATTAATGCTGTGTTTAAAAAAAAAAAAAGGTTTCAACATCAAATTCAACAAAAATCTAAAAAATTGATATTACAAAGCATATTGTACTTGATATTACAAATTGATATTACAAAGCATAGCAATTGTACACTAATATTATATAATCTATCAGGTATATAAGGGGCAGCACGGTGGAGCAGAGGTAGAGTTTCTGCCTTACAACGCTTGCAGCGCCAGAGACTCGGGTTTGATTCTGACTTTGGGTTGTACAGAGTTTGTACATTCGCCCTATGACTCACCTGCCTACATTTGGCCTATATCCCTCTAAACCTGTCCTATCCATGTACCTGTCTAAATGTTTCTTAAACGTTGGGATAGTCCCAGCCTCAACTACTTCCTCTGGCAGCTTGTTCCATACACCCACCACCCTTGTGTGAAAAAGTTACCCCTCAAATCCCTATAAAATCTTTCCCCTTCACCTTAAGCCTATGTCCTCTGGTTCTCGGTTTCTCCTTCTCTTGGCAAGAGACTCTGTGCATCTGTTAATCCTGGCTAAATTGGAGAAGCCATGGTATTAAAATTGAGTATGGGCTGATGTACTGCTGGGCCATTTTGGTCGTTAAATCTGCCTTTGCAGAGCTGATACAAGCTGCTGAATGGTGCCAGTGTGTTTGTGGCCCAGATAAAAGATGCAGAGAAAGAATGGGACATTGCAGAAGTCTTACAATGAGGTGGAAAATGCATAGAACTGATTGGGTCAATGCAAACTGAGCGTACATAGTATATATAATGTTGCAAAGTCTTACTTTGTTAGTCATTGATTGGTTGAAATGTTGAGCCTTGGAGGAAATGTTTGAATCCCAGGGCACATGTTGCACTATTCATTTATGTTGACTTCCTTCTGGAAGCTTCTTTCGAATAAAATGTAGTTAAGATTATGTTATTCGGCTGGGGAACTGTCAATTATGTACTGTTACAATTAATATGTGTGATTGGTTTGTAGGGGTTGCCTCCCCCAAGTAATGTCACGCCCTTAGTTTGGAAGGGTATAAGAGGGTGGGTAATTCATTGAGGTGTGTCGGGTGAATGTGACTTCTGTTCTGTTTGCACGAGATATTGTTGTCTTGCGTGCGTGGATCAGCAACCGTCCCTGCAGTTTGTTCTTCAATAAAGTAATGTTTTGGTACAAGAAATAATACAGCTAATAATTATAATGCATATGACTTAGTGTTTGACTAAACCATACTAAGGGGGTAAGTCTAGAACCGGAATTTACATTGGGGGCTCGTCCATCTCAACGGAGCCCCAGACATAAGTTTGCGGTTAGGGAGTTGAATCGTTCCAGATTGCGAGAGGTGAAATTGGCGCCACAGCGCGGTTTTCACATTGATTTTCCCGCTTCGCTGATCAGGACGAATCAATCATTCGCGTACTTGTGTTGGGGATCCCGACGAGATTAGAGAATAGTAGTGTGGCAAACTCTGGTTTAGTGAGGGTTCGAATCTCTGGGAAGGTTGATTAGCTGTCTGAGGATAAGTCAGCAGCTGTTTCGTGTTTCTGGAGAGGGTTCAGGTCAATAAGGTTATGAGGGTATTACTGGGGGTCAAAATATGAGGGCTGATTGAAAGGACCAGTATTGGGGTAAATGATTGGCAAATTATCTTAAAGTATAATACTGAAAGGTTATTAAGTATTGTTGGTCCAGTGCTAAGATAGATTGGCATATTGAAAATTAGCACTGAACTGTGATCTAAATTTTTGAAATGTCTCTAAATTTGAGGTGTTCACATTGAATATCCGTTTTGATCGAGATCTTGTAAAATGTAAAATAGCTCCGTAATTGTATATAACTCCATATAACTCTGTAATTGTAATATAACGACTTGCTTAGAATTGTGTAAATACTTTTCTTTTAAAAAAACTCTTTGCTTAAATTGTACTGCTCTGCTTTTATTTGAGTGGTGGGATTCTGTTCTTGCAATGTAACTGATTTTGTCCTGGTAATGTAACTAATTCTGCTCTTGTATTGTTAGAACTGTTTGCTTGAATTGTGTGATCTAGTATTTACCTTAGAATTGTATTGTAATCGAATGCTTATATTTCATATTAAAGTGTGTTTATGCATTATAATTATTAGCTGTATTATTTCTTGTTTGAGTGTTATTTTGCTCTTGTGTTACAACTGTATTTGTTCTTGTTTGAATCCAAGTGTTTAAGTGCAGGTAATTTGCTGCTGTATTGTGTTTGCTTGTTCTTTTGAGAATGGATTCAAAGTGTGTTTACTCCTTTAAAAAACCTGTGTGGATCTCTGAGTATGTAGGATTTGTGTGACTGGTTCTTGGGTGCCCGTTTGAAAGAAGATAGACTTGTGTGGGAGACTTGCTAGGTGTTAGGAATTTTGCCTTTGTTTTGTGAGAGACTTATCTGTTAGAGACGTACTAGTGGGTTGGAAAACATTTGCCATTTTTTTGTGAGTAAACTTGCTAAGTCCTAGGAATTTTGTGATCGAAGTGTGAATAGCCTGAGCCATTGTTTCCATTGCAATCAATAATGGGAAACCAACTCATTGGTCTGTGGAGACAACATTATGAAGAAATAAAAGCACGCAGAGAGGCTGCAATAATGACGAAATGGAAGGAGGCAGCTTTGAAGCCTGGAATAGAGTTAGATGATAATGAAGTAGTTCGACCTCCAGGCACCAGGGGAGAAGGGTGTGGATGTATAGGAAAGCATAAGGAACAGGAAAGAGATAGATCTCCTGAAGGGAAACTGGCATCTGTGAATTTAGAGTTTAAGGACCCGATGGTTGGCATTGACTTTGAAGGGGGAGAAGACGAATATTTTGAAGATTGAGAACGTGTTAAGATTAAAATAAGTTTGCAGCGTCCACCATATTCCTCTTGCGTTCCCCGGGCTCCACCCATACATTGTATAGCATGTGCACACAATAGACATTCAGATCCTGCAGCACCTTTACAGATTCTACAATAAAGTCTGCTTTACAAACAGCAGCACCACGAGTACAGGATTCTTTAACCCCTTGACAATAGACAGTCCGGTAATTCACGGTACCAGAAGCAAAACAAAAAAGACAATTCAAGTAGTTAAGGACAAGGAATGTAGGGGAAGGGTACAACAACCAGAGTATTCTTGCGAGCCTAAACCTAGAGAGTTGGACGAGTAGCGAGAGAGGAAAGGGAGTCATTTAGAAGGTACCGTAATCCCCCTAATGAAGAGGAAGACATATCTGAGGGTGAGACAATAGCTGGAGATATTGAAGGAGATCCCGATATGGCAAAAATTCTGATGGCAGTGTTAAGCAAGATCCCAGATAGAAAGAAGTCACCGGCTTCCTTTGTAGATTACTTAAGAACTACAATGCGTGTGTATCATGCAGACTCCCGAGATCTATGGGCTGTGATACAACAGATAATTACTAATGGTAGAATGAGGGAAGATGCAGTTTTAACTGCACTTCTTCAGAAGCCTATAGATATCTCAAAGATTCTGGATGTGAGACCGACAAAAGGGAGTGGGAGCAGATGAATTCTTGGAAAGATTTTCTGATTTATACATGGATCAATCAGGGGATCTGAATTTCAGGAATGGGACAAATTCTCCTCAGTACTGTGCAATCTTACTGAATTGCCTTCCAACTAATGTGGCTGAATCGATTAAAACTAATAATATGGACTCGTCCTAGTCAAATGGCCAGAGCGGTAAGATACCACTGGAAGGATGTAAAAAAGCAGGAGAGTCAGCCTGCAGTAAAACCAAAGACCAAATATGTAATCAAAAAAGAAATGCCAAAATCTGACTCTGAACCATGGACCCCCAGAGTATCAGCAAATTACTGATTGGGAGAAATTAGGGTTCCAGAATATTTAAATCGATATCATAGAGAAATACATGCCCTAGAGCCAATCCCACAGAGACCAAGTTTGAGAAGACACGAACATTAGGATTAGGCCAGTTATACGTGTGGGGGAATGGGTCACTGGAGTAGGGGGTGCCCAAATAGAGAAAGGAACGAAAAGAGGGGGTCACAGAAGACATTTTCAAGATCAGAGGGAGTGGAGAGATCCCAGAGATCAACGAGATCATAGAGAACAAAGAGGGAACTGGCAGGAAAACCAAGAACCAAGAGGGAAAATATATTTTTTTACAATCTCCCCGAATCAAAAGATGTTCAGAACCTGTCCGGTTTTCAAGGACAAGTCTGCCAGTATCCCATCTCAGAGCCAGTTGAAGTAGTATATGGAGGAAAGGCAATCAAACACAGATTTGTGATAACAACTGGATTGGATTGCAATTTAATGGCTAGAGATTTGCTTTGCGCTTTCCAATTGAAGATAGAATGTGGCGATAGAGGAATAAGTAGTGACCCCCTGGGCTCCCTTACGGCAGTGTTACTCCATAATGACCCCTCAATCGTGGTCCTTAGATCTGGACGAAGAACCCCCATTCCATATTACACTGGCTTACGACAGGAGTGGGAAGAATAAAGAGCTTCTTCTTCTGTCGTGTGTCTTTTAGACCTGCAGCTCCGTTGAGGCGAGCCAGGCCAACGTGTCATCGTCCAGGTCAATCAGACCTCATTCACCATTTGGGGCAACTGGTGACTATGTGCTCCACTGTCTGTGTTGGGTCCCCACACTCGCAGGAGGCGCTGTCCACGAGGCCCCACCTCTTCATCTCTACTCCATAGCGTCCGATGCCTGTCCTCAAGCGGTTGAGGGTTGTCCACTGCTTTCGGGGAAGGTCCTGGCCCGAAAGAGCTGGAGGCCTTCTTTAAACCATATGAAGGACATGACTGGGAGAAAAGTTTTGGCACTAGTTGAAAGAAGAGGAGGGAGCTGTGGGATACACTGAGGTACCAATAGAACCATCAGAGGCAGGAGACTTAGGAGCAATAGTGGGGAGGAGCAATCATTATGGCAGACCCGAACAATTAGAGCAAATATGTCTAACTGAAATGTTGTTGAGTTTTATCAGCCTGTTGTTGAGTTTTATCAGGGGTGGAAGATTGCAACCTTCACGTGGTCCGCCCTGTTTCGACTAATGCAATCAACTCGACGTGCACAAACGGAAGATCAAATAGAACAAGTTGTCCAACAACTTTAGGCTGTGCACGCCACACGAAAGAAGATGAAGAAGGCCTCCAGGACAGTGCTACCTATCAATAACATCATCTGGGGAGTGAGGTATACAAGCATGTGAACCCTCAAGAATGGGCAGAAGACACAGCTCGGGTAGGATGTGTGGGCATCAATCCCATCCAAGTAGCTCCCCAGAAAGTGGTAATACTTTTCCAAGAAGATCATAGGCCACCAGCAACATTGATAAATTGATTCAGGAAATGCCAGAATATAACTAAAATAGAATAATCTACGAGAACTATAAGAATTGCTCCTCACTGTAACATCCTTACTCTTACAGCTCTGAAACTGAAAGAAGAAAAATAACATAAACTGGTACAAAATTTAACAGCAATTAACTCGGGTGAAAAGATGCTCCATATATATATATATATACTAGTGCCAAACCCTGCTAACATCTTAACTAACCCAACATTTCATACCAGCAAGGAAGACGACTCGAATCACAGTAAATTAAAAAGGTACAGGATGCCTCCAGGGAGATCATCAAGGCAGGCTCCAACTTTGGAAAGATCATTGTACAACAATCCCTTCTAGCTCTACTGCACTACTTTGTCTGAACGGGCTATCTCAAGTCTAAAAAGATGGGAATAGACATTGCTCTGTAACCAGGGGACACCCACTCTGTACCCAAATTTAACTATCCTCTATCAGGAAATTATTGAAATGACTTTAAAATCTAACACTTAACTATCAGGATGGCATGGGATCTATTTCAGAGATAGTTGAACATTTTGATTTGGGCACAGTATATAAATTAATCTAGTATCTTTTCTTGTCTCACCCCCAGAAGAGCAGTCAGAAGCAGGACAAGACTGTTTAGTGATCATCAAGGTGAGGACGTCTGTGAGAGAGGACTTAAGAGATGCACCCATTGAGGACCTGGACATGACTTTGTATGCAGATGAAAGTTCATCTATCGAACCGTGAGGAGAGAAATTGTCTGGGTATGCAATTATTAATTAGGATGGGAAAAATGTAAAAGCAGTTACCTTTAAGTCACCTTATTCAGCATAATAGGCTGAATTATTTGCTTTAATTTGGGATTGCATCATGGTAAAATTTGAGGATAAATGTTGACACAGATTCTCGATATTATATGAAAATAGGAGATTTCTGGCTTCAGTGGGGACTCAAATTTCAAATAAATAATTGGTGGCAGATTTCTTAAAGGCCTTAATGCTACCCAGACAAATTTCTGTTATGAGATGTAAATGCACACAAGAAGACATATCATAACACATATCAGGAATTGCGGTACTAGTCTGACAGTAAAATACCCTGGGAACGTAAGATGGTGGTCGCTAAAATGATGAGGCAGACTAAAAGTATAACTAGCAAGTCCCCCTTGGAGAAACTGATGCCAACCATCCAAGAAATCGTTTGATTACAGGAAGAGGCTACTGAAGGAGATAAGGAATGATAGAGACAACTTGGGTGTGTACTGGATTGCATGACTGGACTGTGGACCACTCCAGCAGGGCAAACTTGCATGACAGACTCATTAGCAGTATGGGTTAAAGACTGCATGCACGATGCAACCCATTGTGGTGCAAGGGCAGTAAGGCACACTCTATTGGCTACTTGGTGGCATCCAAAATTACAAACTTTGGCTCACATTGTTTGGTCTGCCAGAAATACAATCCAGGGAAAGGAATAGGGTGTGAAGGAGGGAAGACACCATTGTCTATGGGTCCTTTTGAGACATTGCAAATGGACTATATCGCATTAGAGAGGTACCAGGGGAATGGGTACTTGTGTCAGAGTCGATGTATTTGACCGGTGAATCTAAATTTGTCTAACCCTTGATAGTAAAGTGGTTCCTATTATCAAGGTGTAAAGAAATTGTCCCTAGATTCGGCATTCTTAATTGGGTTTATAATAATCCACAACATATGGAAATTAATTGATTAAATTTGAACAGCTGGGAATTCCACAGGAATTGGATTGAATTGTGTTATCAACCACAAGCTGTGGAATGAAGAGGGTGAGATGGACCCTGAAACTCAAAATATTAAATTGAAGGCTGAGACTGAATTTGGTTGAATTGAAACATTCCTCATGGTTTGCTTTAAATAAGAGTCATGCCTGTAGGGAAATCTGGACTGAACCCAGCTGAAATTTATATGAGAAACCATCATCAGCTATACATTGAAGAACATCGTGTGAATACGAAGGGGGCTGATTAGTGTTGATCCTAGGATAGTGATAGTGAAATTGAAAAAGGGTTCGAGACTGATAGTAATGGTACAATGGATGAATGTATGGGGAATGAATGGTAACTTATTTCATCCCAAGTTCTCTTAGGAATTATGACTATGGATAGAGTATGGAAGGATTAACAACACAGATGGATGGGATTCACGCCCATGAAAACTCGGGAGGTGGAGAATCATCAGACGGAAATTGTGAAGCTACGCCCATGAAAACCCAGGAAGCTTGATAATATTCTGGGAAGAGACATCATCATCTTGTTGTTGTTAATAGATTGATATTGTATTAGTCACCCATGTATATCTGATTATCTGATTATTTGGTTATCATAAATGATGGTTTATCATGTATGATAAAAGGAAGGAATATTAATCCTGGCTAAATTGGAGCAGGCATTATATTAAAATTGATTAAGGGCTGATGTACTGCTAGGCCATTTTGGTCAAGTTAACTGTGTCTTTGCAGAGCTGAGACAAGCTGCTGAATGGTGCCAGTGTGTCTGTGGCCCAGATAAGAGCTGCAGAGAAAGAATGGGACATCTGCAGAAGTCTTACAATGAGGTGGAAAATGCATAGAACTGATTGGGTCAATGCAAACTGAGTGTACATAGTATATATAATGTTGTGAAGCCTTACTTTGTTAGTCGTTGATTGGTTGATATTTTGAGCCTTGGAGGAACTGTTTGAATCCCAGGGCACATGTGGCACAATCCATTTATGTTGGCTTCCTTCTAGAAGTTTCTTTCGAATACAATGCATTTCAGATTATGTTATTGGGCTTGGGAACTGTCAATTATGTACTGTTATAATTAATACATGTGATTGGTTTGTAGGGGTTGCCTCCCCCAAGTAATGTCATGCCCTTAGTTTGGAAGGGTTTAAGAGGGTGTGTAATTCTTTGGGGTGTGTCAGTTGAATGTGACCTGTTCTGTTTGCACGAGATATTGTTGTCTTGCGTGGGTGGGCAGCAACCGTCCCTGCAGTTTGTTCTTCAATAAAGTAAGGTTTTGGAACCAGAGTTGACTTAGTGTTTGACTAAACCAGACTAAGGGGGTAAGTCTAGAACCGGAATTTACACGTCTACCCGATCTATTTGGATTTAAAATCTGAACAGTTTAAATTGAGATAGAGCTCAGTTATTGAATCCAGGGATAGAGCGGATATAGGATCTGCCCACTCCATAGAAATTCTCTCAATTCAGTTTGTAGATGTATTTAAGAGAGAGCTCTTAGGGCTAACGGAATCAAGGGATATGGGGAGAAAGCAGGAATGGGGTACTGATTTTGAATGACCAGCCTTGATCATACTGAATGGTGGCGCTGGCTCGAAGGGCCGAATGGCCTACCTGCACCTACTTTCTATGTTTCTATGTAGAGCTTTTCTATGTCGTTCACCATTCACTTCTTTGAGCTTCACCACGTAACATTCATCTACATCGGTGAGACCAAGCGGAGGCTTGGCGATCGTTTCGCCGAACACCTCCGGTCGGTCCGCAATAACCAACCTGAACTCCCGGTGGCTCAGCACTTCAACTCCCCCTCCCATTCCGTATCTGACCTCTCTGTCCTGGATCTCCTCCATGGCCACAGCGAGCAACACCGTAAATTGGAGGAAATGCACCTCATATTCCGCTTGGGCAGTCTACATCCTGGTGGCCTGAACGTTGAATTCTCCCAATTCTGCTAGCCCTGGCTGTCCCCTCCCCTTCATCAGCCATCTGGTTGTCTCCTCCCCTCCCCCAGCCCTCGGGCTCCTCCTCCGTCTTTTCCTTTTTTCCTTTCTTCTCCCCACCCCCTATCAGTCTGAAGAAGGGTTTCGGCCCGAAACGTTACCTATTTCCTTCGCTCCATAGATGCTGCTGCACCCGCTGAGTTTCTCCAGCATTTTTGTGTACCTACTGTTCAACCCATGTAACTCCACAGTGTAATATCATGCAAGATGAATTGTTAAGTCTATTAAATGTCCCTGTGATGCATTGTAACAGTATCAGTAGGCTCATTATCAGTCCATTGATTTACTTCAGGTAATGAATTGCTCAGTCCATACTGCTCCCCAGTGTAATGCAGTATTTAGCATGCACAATCCCCTGTGCAATGCATCGCTGAGTCCATGTTGTAATCTGTAGATTGTACACCTACTTTTGTAGATGAAGAGCAAAATGATAATTTAAATGCACATCCATAAAAAAATAAAAGCACACGTTATGAGTGTCTGGACACTCTCTTCCATTGGGGTTGCTTGGAGCTACATCTTAAAACGGGTATTAGAAGTTATTTTTAATTGTAAGGGTGTAAGTATTATGTAGGCACTGACTTTGAAGGGTCTCAACCTGAAACGTCACCAATTCCTTCTCTCCATAGATGCTGCCTGTTCTGCTGAGTAACTCCAGCATTTTGTTTCTACCTTCGACTTTGCTAAAATGTCTGATCATCTGTTATATGGCAGTTGCTGGATTATAAACTTTGGTGCCCTCATTTCTTGATAGATCATTTTCAGGGTAGCCTGATTAACCTTGTGAGTGTTAGTTAGGTCAGGGCGAGAAACAAACATTTACTTCAGGTGCTTGAAGTCTGCACATGTTTTCATAAAAGAGTTTGGTGACTTATTGAGCTGATGTAGCACATCGGGGAAAGTTTTTAGTTTTAGAGATACAGCATGGAAACAGGCCCTTCGGCCCATGGAGTCTGCACCGACCAACGATCCCCGCACATTAACACCACCTTACACACACACTAGGGACAATTTTACATTCACACCGAGCCAATTAACCTACAAACCTGTACGTCTTTGGAGTGTGGGCAAAAACCGACGATCTCTGAAAAAAACCACACGGTCACGGGGAGAACGTATAAACTCCGTACAGACAGCGCCTGTAGTCGGGATTGAACCTGGGTCACTGGTGCGGTAAGGCAGCAACTCTACTGCTGCGCCACTGTGCTGAAAGTGCAGATCATGTCTGGAAATTCGGCAGAAGCGGCTACAAATGGAGGAAGCCAGGTACGCAAAGCGACCAGCTCACCTGGAGAAGTTTGTTTAATATTGGAGTCCGTCTGGGAGTGAAATAAAGCTGCCTGCACCATTAACCTAAATAGCAGCATGGAGAATCTAATCCACAAGATATTTGAGTGAAGGGATCAAAGAGAGAACTCGTAATTCAAACAAGGATGGACACATGCCAGGCCAAGTCAAGGCAACATAAATGATGAAGATCCTTTACTCTGAAGCAGCAAAGATGCTTTCATTCTCACTATGCACGGTTGTGAAGTGGGGTTGAGGATTTGGGTTGTGCGTGGAATTTTGAGTATGCAACAGATCGAGCAGTGATTTTAGGCATCCAATAGGACTCTGAAGTTCCTGCTCTGGCAAAATGTTGCAGACTTTCCACGAAGTAGATATCATGCATGACTTTTGGTTTCTGATGTGCTAACCTGGCAAAGCACTATCAATACCGGCTGACACTGAACATCTAATGTGATATTTGCAGGTCTATGCCAACTAAATCTCCTGCTCAGGTCCGCCAGGAACCAAGTGGAACAGATTAATGATGGGATGACACCTTGATAGACGGGTAAGCTGGCACATCTGAACTCAAGGTCTTTGATCAAACCCACGATGATGAGTCTATTCTACCGAAGATAGACACAAGATGCTGGAGTAACTCAGCGGGACAGGCAGCATCTCTGGAGAGAAGGAATGGGTGATGTTTCGGGTCGAGACCCTTCTTTAGACTGATTCTGCTGTGATTTAAAAAAAAAATTGAGTTACCACTCAAAAAGGTGCCTAGCATAACCTGCACCAATCTTCGCCCATTCCTAAAGTTTTTTTGGCCTGCTACTGTGAAGATTGTTCTCTGCTTTATTGTAAATCTCGGTAAGCACCCGACAACACACATGCTTGTTTTAAATAGTTCAAGAGATCTGACTATTCTGTCAGCTTTTGTCACTCATGGGAAACTTACATAGTTTCATAAGTTATGGAGTATTCTGTGCATGCATTTACAAATTGAAACACAAAGCTCAACTTTTACATTCCCTGGCATTGAGAGCAGACAATAAAACTGTGGGAGCTCTCACCACTTGTTCAAGACCTGGCATCCATTTGATATATGAGATGAGGGGGACCATGTTGATATTGAATTCTATAATTTCAGTTACCTGGTGCCCCTTGGTTCTTCTCTCCCTCCTTCTTATCCATCCATACATACCCTTCTATCCCACCAGCACATCCCACAGATTAACTCCATCTCCCGGTTGCCAAACACTTTAAATCCCCCTTCCATTCCCACACTGACCTTTCTGTCCTGGGCCTCCTCCACTGTCGGAGTGAGGCCCAACACAAAATGGAGGAACAGCACCTCTTATTTTGCTTGGGCAGCTTACACCCCAGTGGTATGAATATTGACTTCTCTAACTTCAAGTAACCCTTGCTTTTCCTCTCTCTCCATCCCTCCCCTATCTTAGTTCTCTGACCTGACAGTTGTCCTCATTAAACTTTTATCTCTGTATGCTTCGTTGTCACCTTCCCCTCGCTAACAATGACCTTTGATGTCTTGCTTTCACACCTTACCCTTCCATATCTCTGTGTGTCTCCCTCTCCCCCGACGCTCGGTCTGAAGAAGGGTCTCGACCCGAAACATGATCAATTCCTTCTAACTGGAGATGCTGCCTGTTACTGCAACATTATGTATCTATCTTCGGTGTAAACCAGCATCTGCAGTCCCTTCCTACACATTTCTTCCACATCCTCTTGTTACCACAAGTAGTCACATCCAAGCCTCTGCTGAAATCTCCATTCCTCTCTCCCCCACCTAACTGCATTGTCCAATCCACCCTGCCTCACCCACTTCCACCTATCACTTGCAAGCTCTTGCCCCATACCCCCTCATCTTTTTATACAACCTCCTCTCAGTCCAGATTGAACATCCCGACCCAAAACATTGAAAGTTTGTTTCCATCCACAGATGCTGCCTGGCCCGCTGAGTTCCTCCAGCAGTTTGTATTTTGTTATCATAGAGACATGGCAATGTGGAGTTGGGGTTACAGTCAGATAAGCCCTGATTTTATTAAATGGGCAGAAAGCTTGATGAGACGAATGGCCTACTGGTGCTCCTAATTCACGAGCTTGCAAGCAGATTTCCACAGCTTAGGGCTGTGCCTGGAAGGATGTGTATTGTACTTGTCTGCACTATCTAACACTGTCCTTTCTACAATGTTCAGGGTTATCTAGCTTGACTGCCAACCTGAGAAGAAGATTTTGCAGAAGTCCATCCGACCCAGGAGAGGGTTGGAGAAAGCGACAGAGGCTGGGACATGTGTAGGAAGGAACTGCAGATGCTGCTTCACACCGAAGATAGACACAAAATGCTGGAGTGACTCAGCGGGGCAGGCAGCATCTCTGGAGAGAAGGAATGGGTGACATTTTGGGTCGAGACCCTTCTTCAGATTGAGAGTCAGGGGAGAGGGAGACACAGAGATAAGGAAAGATAAGGACAAGACTGATGGCAAGAGTAGTCCCCGACCAGTGAAGCAATCTTTAGCAGTGAAGCTGGCTCTGTCGTGGACAGATATGTTTGTGATGCATATGAAAAACCTTCTTATTTCATTCCAATTGATACGTCATGAATCATTGCAACATTTTTATTCTGCTTCATGAATCATCACTAACTTTTTATTCTGCTCGTCAAAGAAAGTTGATTGTCCTCCAATCCCTGAACTTGCTTCCTGAAAACCGCAGTGGGCTGGGTTTGAGATGGATGCATAGGATTCAATTTTAAGGTCAGTTATGTTTTAACGATATTCATGACTTAGACGAGGGAATTAAATGGAACATCTGCAAGTTTGCGGATGACACAAAGCTGGGTGGCAGTGTGAGCTGCGAGGAGGATGCTATGAGGCTACAGGGTGACTTGGGTAGGTTGGGCGAGTGGGCAGGTGCATGGCAGATGCAGAATAATGTGGACACATGTGAAGTTATCCACTTTGGTGGTAAGAACAAGAAGGCAGATTCTTATCTAAATGGTGTCAGATTAGGAAAAAGGGAAGTGCAACGAGACCTGGGTGTGCTTGTACATCAGTCGCTGAAAGTAAGCATGCAGGTACAGCAGGCAGTGAAGAAAGCTAATAGGATGTTGGCCTTCATTGTGAGAGGATCTGAGTATAGGAGCAAGGAGGTCCTCCTACTGCAGTTGTACAGGGCCCTGGTGAGAACGCACCTGGAGTATTGTGTGCAGTATTGGTCTCCTAATTTGAGGAAGGACAATATTGCTGTTGAGGGAGTGCAGTGTAGGTTCACCAGGTTAATTCCTGGGACGGCGGGACTAACATATGATGAAAGAATGGGTCAACTGGGCTAGTATGCACTGGAATTTAAAAGGATGAGAGGAGATCTTATAGAAACATATACAATTCTTCAGGGATGGGACAGGCTAGATGCAGGAAAAATGTTCCCCATGTTGGGGGAGTCCAGAACCAAGGGTCACAGTTTAAGAATAAGGGTAGGCCATTTAGGACTGAGATGAGGTAAAACATTTTCACCGAGAGAGTTGTGAATCTGCTGAATTCTCTGCCACAGAAGGCAGTGGAGGCCAATTTACTGGATGTTTTCAAGAGAGAGTTAGATTTAGCTGTTTGGGCTAACTGAATCAAGGGATATGGGGAGAAAGCAGGAACCGAGTACTGATTTTAGATGATCAGCTATGATCACATTGAATGGCAGTGCTGGCTCAGGGCCGAATGGCCTACTCCTGCACCTATTTTCTATGTTTCTATATCAATGTTACTATTAACTTCTTAATAGATCTTATAGAGGCGTATAATATCATGAGAGGGGTCGATCGGGTGGACGCACAGAGCTCTTGCCCAGAGTGGGGGAATTGAGAACCATAGGTTTGAAGTGAAGGGGGAAAGAGTTGAGAGGAATTGGAGGGTTAACTTTTTCAAGCTAAGGGTGGTGGTTGTATGGAATGAGCTGCTGGAGGTAGTTGAGGTAGGGATTATCGCAACATTTAAGAAGCGATTAGACAGGTACATGGATACAATTACAATTATACAATTTTTATTATTATACAATTATACAATTATTTATTGTCATTTGAACCTCAAATGAAGTTCAAACGAAAGGGACAGGTCAAAATAGGACAGGTTTAAAGGGATATGGACCAAGCACAGGCCTAGTTAAGATTGGACACGGGCAAGTGGGCAAGTTGGGCCGAAGGGCCGGTGTGTATGGCTGTATGACTTGACGCAAATTCACTTGTTCTGAGGGGAATAGTTGGGGAAGAATGTTTAGTTTAGTATTAGAGATACAGCATTGAAACAGGCCCTTTGGCCCACCGAGTCTGCACCGACCAGTGATCCCCGCACATTAACACTATCCTACGCACACAAGGGACAATTTCACATTTATACATTCACTCAAAGTCAATTAACTTACAAACCTGTACGTCTTTGGAGTGTGGGAGGAAACGAAAGATCTCGGAGAAAACCCACGCAGGTCACGGGGAGAACGTACAAACTCCGTACAGACAAGCACGCGTTGTCAGGATCAAACCCGGGGCTCTGGCGCTGTAAGGCAGTGGTTCTACTGCTATGCCCGCCGTGCTGCCTATGAAAGTGGTCCCCAGATCTGTGAGACAGTAGCAATAGAATGTGCTACTTGTTGTCTGCAGACTGAACTGTAGGCAGAAGGTCCAGTAACCAGGAGTCCAGAACCAGGGGCCACAGTTTAAGAATAAGGGTTAAGCCATTTAGAACGGAGATGAGGAAACACTTTTTCCACACAGAGTTGTGAATCTATGGAATTCTCTGCCTCAGAGGGCGGTGGAGGCCGGTTCTCTGGATACTTTCAAGAGAGAGCTAGATAGGGCTCTTGAAGATAGCGGAGTCAGAGGATATGGGGAGAAGCCAGGAACGGGGTACTGATTGGGGATGATCAGCCATGATCACATTGAATGGCGGTGCTGGCTCGAAGGGCCAAATGGGTCTACTCCTGTACCTATTATCTATTGTCTATTGTCTATTGTAATTCAATATGGTGGATCATCATTTTGCCAATTTGTGAAGCTATGTGAGTGGCTCAGAGAAACTCACTTTTGGAATACAATTTGAATGTTCAGCGGAGCATCAGTATTCAACACTATTTATAGTTTACATTTTTAGTTCACTATTTGGATGCTTTAGCAAATTTAGCAATTTATTTAGTAAAATCCCAGCAGGAGTGAGCATATAATTTCCAAAATAGCACACTTGCCTAATGTCAAGCAATGCAAAACAAGGGAAAATATTATTGAGAAATGCCTTTTAATAGATTTCCTAAAGGCTTGCGAGTGGATGCCTAAAGCAGGTGCAATCCATATTTGGAACTGCATACAAGAAAATTCTAAACACTTTCTGAGTGAGTTTAATTTAGTTTTGTTGATTTCAGATCTTTAGGAAGGTTGCCTGAAGTACACACTATTTTCTTTTTCTTTCAACACTAAATCACTTAGAGTCATAGAGTCATAGAGTGATGCAGTGTGAAATCAGGCCCTTTGGCCCAACTTGCCCACATCGGCCTGTACCAGCTACAACATGTCTCACCTGTCTGCGCTTAGTCGATATCCCTCCAACCTGTCCGATCCATTCACCTGTCTAACTGTTTTCTTAAACGTTGTGATAGTCCCAGCCTCCTCTGGCAGCTTGTCCCATACACCCACCACCCTTTGTGTGAAAAAGTTACCCCTCGATTCCTATTAAATCGTTTCCCCTTCACCTTGAACCTATGTCCCTGGTCCTCGATTCACCTACTCTGGGCAGAAGCTCTGTGCATCACTTCTTAAAAATGTATTTATCCATGCATTGTGAGCATTACGGGCAATGTCAGCGTTTATTGTTCATCTCTGTTTGTCACTGAGCTGAAGAGGAAGTTAAGAGGTGGCCATATTGATTGGTCTGGAGTCATGTATGGACCAGACCAGGTAAGGATGAGAGCTCCTCCTCTGAAAAGCATATGTGAACCAGATGGGTCTTTGCCACAACCTGCTGGTTTCTTTATTGAGACCAGCTATATATTCCAGATCTACATGCTTAACCGAATTCAAATGCAATGGTGGGATTCAACTCATAATTCAGACAAATGAGTCTGAAGAAGGGTCTCATCCGAAAACGTCCCCTATTCCTTTTCTCCGCAGATGCTGTCTGACCCAGTGAGTTACTCCAGCTTTTTTGTGTCTATCTTCTGAAGGATACAGACTTGTGGATGTTAGTCCTTTATCCTTACCTGTCATAAGGCCATTTTTTTACGCAACCAAGAAGTTTCAGTGTAAGCTTCAAGGAATATACCTCATAAATATCCCACATCTCGTCAGATCACTGTCATCTTTTGATTGTGCTGAGGAACGAAGCATAAGGCAGAGCCTGAAGAGGAGTATTGCTTCACTGTCTGTGACCCTGGATTCCCGTGTTAAACATCACTGTTGTAGTTTTCACAGCGTAACAGTCACGACTTCAGTGTTGCTGTCGTTACATCTGCAAACTATGAGCCTTAACGGAGCTGACCCTTTGAAGTCCCCGTTTATGTGCAGGTAAGAGTTAACAAAACCACTTGTCTCTGACCTCTTCCCAGCCATTTCCCCACGGGATGATGAGAAATGAATAAGATATTCAATTACTTTAAACTATGTGATACTTTAAGAAAACTGGGGAATTTAAAAAAAATGGTTAGTCGTATCTTTAAGAATAAAATGGCTTTGACAAGCCAATAAAAATGCTCAACTTACAAAACACATGATAATCTGTTTTTGAAATGATACCTACTCAGTCGAGCACTTAAGGAAAGTGTATTGCCTCCTTTTAAGACTTTTAAAGGAATTAACTACTATTTTATGGTATACCAAGGATGAATGGAAAGATTAAAAAATGAAATGTAAATGTGGTAAAATTTGACTAGTACTACTGATGATGTTTTGAACATTGTATTTTCCAATTCAATCTATTTTGATTGATCATTGGGCCTGCAGCTCATTGTGTTGGGATAACATAGAGAGAGTAATATTGCTTTGCAAGAAAGCAATAGTTAACATCAAAAAGTATTTCCAAAAAAGTAGAGAGGTTTACGTACATGAGTAAAACTGTAGATTTATGCTTTGGCACTTTGAATTGGTTCTGTGTTTGAGAATGTCCTTGTCAGCGGTAGTTTAAATGGTAAGTGCATATTGTTGTCTCTGTATGAGTGAGATTAGTAATGAGTGCAGCATTAGTGTGGATTACTGTGAACCTGATGAACGGGAGTCGTTAGCCAAACACAAAGTGCTGGCGCAACTCAGCGGGTCAGGCAGCACCTGTGAAGGGAATGGACGGACAACGTTTTGTGTCAGAACCCTTGTTCAGACTGTAAAAGGGGCAGAGAGCTAGAAAAGAGAGGTGGGGATGAGACAGATCCTGGCAAATGATAAGTGTAAGGTACACAAAAATGCTGGAGAAACTCAGCGGGTGCAGCAGCATCTATGGAGCGAAGGAAATAGGCAACGTTTCGGGCCCGAAACCCTTCTTCAGACTGATAGGGGGTGGGGAGAAGAAAGGAAAAAAGGAAAAAGGCGGAGGAGGAGCCCGAGGGCTGGGGGAGGGGAGGAGACAACCAGAGGCTGATGAAGGGGAGGGGACAGCAAGGGCTAGCAGAATTGGGAGAATTCAATGTTCAAGCCCCAGGATGTAGACTGCCCAAGCGGAATATGAGGTGCATTTCCTCCAATTTACGGTGTTGCTCGCTGTGGCCATGGAGGAGACCCAGGACAGAGAGGTCAGATACGGAATGGGAGGGGGAGTTAGAAGTGCTGAGCCACCGGGAGGTCAAGTTGGTTATTGCGGACCGACCGGAGGTGTTCGGCGAAACGATCGCCAAGCCTCTGCTTGGTCTCACCGATGTAGATCAGCTGGCATCTAGAGCAGCGGATGCAATAGATGAGGTTGGAGGAGATGCAGGTGAACCTCTGTCGCACCTGGAACGACTGCTTGGGTCCTTGAATGGAGTCGAGGGGGAGGTGAAGGGACAAGTGTTGCATCTCTTGCGGTTGCAAGGGAAAGTACCAGGGGAGGGGGTGGTATGGGAGGGAAGGGAAGAATTGACAAGGAGTTACGGAGGGAGCGGTCTTTGCGGAAGGCAGACATGGGGGGAGATGGGAAGATGTGGCGAGTGGTGGGGTCACGTTGGAGGTGGCGAAACTGACGGAGGATCACTTGTTGTATGTGACGGCTGGTGGGGTGAAAGGTGAGGACTAGGGGGACTCTGCCCTTGTTGTGAGTGGGGGGATGGGGAGAGAGAGCAGTGTTGCGGGGTATGGCAGAGACCCTGGTGCCAGCCTCATCTATGGTGGAGGAGGGGAACCCCGTTCCCTGAAGAATGATAAGTGTATACAGGTGAAGGCAGGTGGGAGCATTAAGTGACAAAGGCTGGCGACATATGCTTTACCTTCTTTGAAGCGATGTTACAATATCACACTGAGGAGTCAGCTGTAGCAAGGACATAACTCAGCATATAGAAGTGCATATAAATCACGGCCTCTTTTAAAAATATATATACTGTACCTTTGTACAATTGTGAAGATATTACAAATTGACAATGAGATTGGGTTGTGAGGTATTTGAGGCTTGCAATGATTTTCTGTGACCACACACATGGAATGTTGTTTGTGCAAGGCCTCCACCTGTTCAGGTGTATCACTGCATTGCATGTATCTGTAATGCTGTTGAATGGTAACAGCGCAACACAGCTGCTCTGATTAACTCCACCAGGGGCATTGACACATATGACTGAGCTTGCGAAGTACTTAGCTCACATAGGCAGCATGGTGGCGCAGCGGTAGAGCTGCTGATGTTCGATCCTGATTGTCTGTATGGAGTTTGTACGTTCTCCCCGTGACCCGCGTGGGTTTCTCCGAGATCTTCATTTCGTCCCACACTCCAAAGACATACAGGTTTGTAGGTTAATTGGCCAGGTATAAATGTAAATTGTCCCTAGTGTGCGGAGGAAAGTGTTAATGTGCGGGGGTCGCTGGCGTGCGGACTCGGTGGGCGAAGAGCCCGTTTCCGTGCTGTATCTCTAAACTAAACTAAACAAAACATATTGAATGAAGTGGACACGTTCTTTAAAGTGAGCAACATGATAAAGGTAACAAGGAAGGCATATTGTGACTGTTGAAAATAATACAATAGGTACACATAAAAGCGGTCGTGATGAAGACTGGGCCAGAAGCATATGGAATACACGCAGATTTCTTAAATCGTGCAAGGCAATAGGCTTTAAAATATGCAGACACTAGAAGAAAACTAAGCTGAAAACATTTGAGGATAAAGTAGGGGATTTAAAGGATAAAGGAGGAAATTTGTGTTGGCGAAGATCTTTGAATCTTCTCTGGCCACGGGTGAGGTCCTGGAGCACTGGAGGGTGGCCAACGTTGTTCCTTTGATTAAGAAGGAAGTAGAGATATTTAGGGAATTATAGACCGGTGAGTCTCGTGGCAGTGGCCAGAGAAGATTCTTCAAGATAGAATTTACTCACATTCAGAAGGTTAGGGACAGGCAACGTCGATTTGTCCGCAGGAGGTCGTATCTCATGAATTTGTTTGAACTTTGGAGGAGGTGACAAATGTGATCGATGAGGGGAGAGCAGTGAATGTTGCCCACATGGATTTTACTTTAGCATTTGAAACAAGTTTATTCATGGATAACCCCTTGAGATGGACAGTCATCTCGTTTTCGAGGGGGTCCAACATAGAACATACAGCACAAGACATAACATACATAGAGGCCCTCATTGACCCACCTACCCACACACCAATCCCAAAACCCCTCCATCCCCACTTGTTATAGTTTATAACAATTGTTAATTAACTTTACATATCCAATAATAACAATAGTTATGTGTTACAGCATAATGTTAGTGCATAATACCATATACCACCTATCATACATCGTACGTTAATATATACTATCAACATTATTACATAATATATTATTTCATGATATTGTGACATAATACAATATAAGACCTTGTTACACTATGCAATACAATAATACATAAGTGTAATGGCCATGCATATACAATAGTTATGCCAAATGATCATACTCAGAGAAAGCTAAATAAAAGAGCTCGAAGACTCTAATACTAGAAACAGGTACATGGTTTTATAAGGAAAGGAAAAAGTGTATTTTTAAATAGACGAAATGAGCTAATAGTTCTTATGGTACTAGGCAGAGTGTTCCAGTCAGAAGGAGGTTTGAATTTAAATGCACGTCTCCCAATGTCTTTGTTAGTTCTTGGAATGAAAAAGAAGGGTTGCTGAATATGTCTTAGTGAATATGAGGGTGTGTATGGTAATAGGTCTTGTTTTAAATAAGAAGGGTAATTGAGGTGAAAAAGTCACTCATGGTAGGCTGATCCGAGAGAGAGCTTTTTCAGCTCTGCAGTTGAGAAGGTTTGAAGCAGCCTTTCAAGGATTTTGTCGATGGAGTAGGAACAGAGGCAGAGGGGCTTCATAGTTTAACTTATTGTTGGACCGTTGAAACTTTTCTCTGCTCTAGGAATCCTCCACGAGTGTGAAAATTCCTGAGTTTTCTCTACATTGTCGAGGGTGCGGTTGTCGATGGCAGACTGCCAAGAGTGCCTGGAGATCGAGGGTACGAAGATTGTGGTGTTTTTGTCCTTTTTTAGCACCGTTTCTCTGCCCTAAAGTCATTTTGCACAGTGCGGCTGCCTGGCTTAATGTGAGGATGGTACTTTTGCTTCCAGCAAGACTGGGATAGAACTTCCCAAGAGCTGCTCTCTGCTGTGGACGTACTTGGGGACTTTCTTGCTTCAGCTGGAGGCTTCTGATTTCTGCTACTTGTCTTTGACTGTGACTGTCTTTGGGACTTAACTTGGAGCTGAGCTGCTGGGCTGCCTGGAGCTGGTTTGTGCCTCTGTCGGGATGGCGATGGCTGGGGCGTGGCCGAAGAACCGGAGCTACGCAGGGATGGCATCAGCGGTGGATGCGAAGCCATCTGAGTATGAGCCTTATGTTGACTTGGATTGGGACGGTTTTGGTATCTCGGTCCAAACTGGGCCCCAGATGTCCTGGGGAGCAATTACAAAGGCCATGAATGACCTTCTTGGGGAGCGGGCTATTGTCTCTTCCGAGCTCGAAAGAAGAAAGTTGGAGATGATACTAAAGACCCGGGAGGATGTGGCCATAGCGTTGGAGAGGGGGATCTCAGTGGGGGGGGGGGGGTCCACATACAGGTGGATCCATGGGTATCTAGGGTGAGACCAGTTCTCCTGCAGAGTTGCCCCACATATATTTCGGATGCCACACTTATTCCACACCTGTCTAAGTTTGGGGAGGTGCGGTCTAAGTGCTTTAGGCTCATGCACCCCGGGGGGGGGGGACCCGGAGGAAAAAGGGATCTTCAGTTTCAAGAGGAGGGTGTTTATGAAGGTGGGTGAGGGCGAAGGCGCGGAGGGGAGCTTCGAGGTGGAGTGTAAGGGTCTCCCTAGAACCGTGCATTGGATTTGGGGAAAGGCATGGTGTCATGCGTGCGGTGAATTTGGACATCTCCGTAGGGAGTGTCTTCTTCATGGGGTCACTGCTAGAAGTTCTAGCACAGCGGCCCAGGAATGCACTGCTGGCTCATCCGGGGTGGCTCGTCATGCCTCGGTGGCACGGGGTGGTACTGCTGACCGGGCTAGGGCTGCCAGCTCTGCCTCGGTGATCCGGGGCGGCAGTGATAGCCCATCTGGGGCTGCAAGTTCCGCCTTGGGGACCCGGGGCAGAGATGGCCCCCGCCCCCTACGTCCTGAACCTGTGGAGGTGGTGGTGGCTGATGGTGAGACGCAGGGGGAGGGTGATGAGGGGGAGGGGAAATGGGAGCTGCAGAAGAAGAAGAGGAGGAGGAGAAAGCCCACTCAAGTGAGTCAAACGCAATCTGAGACCACCCAAGGGGCGCCTGTCAGCTCCAGTGAGGTTCAGAGTGCACGTGCCGTGGCCCAGCAAGGAGCTGAGGTGGTTCAGGTGGGGGTAGGGATGGTAAATCGTGCGGGTGGTAAAGTGGCTGGGGGTAGTGTGGAGGAGGAAGACCCTTCCTTTATGGAGGTCACCGTACCGCCGCATGCTAGTGGGACAAAAAGGAGGTTTGGGCCTAGTGAGGAAGAGCAAGGGCGTGAGTCCAAAGTTAGGGGGTTGACTTTTTCCAGACCTTCCACCACTGATGTGGTTGGTGGTCAAGAACTGGTGTCTTCCGGGTTGGAGGTTGAGCCTCCATTTTAGGGATCTTCTGCGGGGATTACAAGACCAGGTGATGGGGTTGATTCCTCTGGAGTTGTGTCCTATGGGCGGGTGGATGTCCCTTCATCTCAGGGGCCCTCCGAGGGAGTTATCTCATCGGGTGGTGAGGTTAGCTCCCCTGGGTGTGTGTCCCCTGTGTCGGAGGAGGTCCCCTCGTTTCAGAGGCCTATTGAGGGTGTTGGCACGCCAGATGATGGGGTAGGCGCCCTTAGGAGTGTGCCCCCTGAGACGGGGGATGAGCAGAGTCAGCCCGAGGGGAGTGGGTCGGGGGCATTGGTGTACCAGTCTGTGCTCATCATCAGAGCCAGTGGAGGTAATGGGGGGTGTGCTGCCTCGCCGGCTGAGTTGGTAGGGGAGAGTTTAAAAGAAAGTGGAGAGCCTCTGGGTGTTGCCAGTGGAGGGGATGCTATAGGTGCTGTGGAGGTCGGGGCTAGTTCGGGTGGTGATCTCCTTTCAGATTCCTGGGGTGTATCACAGGCCCTGGGGGTGCCTAGTGTTTTTTCTTCCCCAGGCCCAGACGTGGAGGGTGATGGTAGAGTGCAGGTGCCAAGCCATTCAGTGGGCTGCCTGTTGCAGTCAGGGGTTTCGGGACCCTTCCCCGGCATTGATCCTGGGGGTGGTGTCTTGCTGGAGGAGGGGGAGAGTGATAAGGCCAGTTTGAGTAGTGGAGTTAACGAACTTTCAGAGAGTTCTGGTCTTTCGATTTCTGACAACGACCTTGACCATTGTGGTGTTGAGCTTGTTGTTGCAGGTGCGAGTGAGTTGGCCGAGTGCCCAGGCTCCAAGGCCGAGTCTCATTCAAGTGATATCCGTGAGGTTCGAGAATTCCTAAAAATAAGCCGTACCAGCAGAACAAAAATGGATGCTGCTAAAAGACGGTGGGCTGATCTGCCAGTTTTGATTAAGACTCTCGAGGCTATCCTTGGCAACAAGGGTAGTGATCTTCCTGACTCTGAGAAGAGCCAGTTTGGGGACTTTTGGGTTTTCCTCAGAGAGAGAGTTTTTGAGTCTACGGGGAGTGTGAGGGTCTCAATCTAGTGTGCCTGCACATTCACAGTAGCAACATTAAACTTAAACGGGAGTAGAGCGAGTTTTCGTAGATTTCAGCTTTTATCAGTCCTTAAAGAGGGGAGATTTGCAGTGTGTTTTCTGCAGGAGACGCATACCGTTGTTAGTGATGAACCTACATGGAGACTGGAGTGGGAAGGGGGGGTCTACATGAGCCATCTCAGCTCGAATTCGAGTGGGGTGGCCTTTCTGTTGGCCCAGAATTTCCTGCCAGTGCTCCTAAAAGTGCAAGAAGTTGTGCCAGGACGTTTGCTCCATCTGGCCGTGAGCCTGGATGGCATGCCGTTGCATTTCATTAACGTGTATGCCCCTAGCTCCGGTACGATGCAGGCCGGCCTAATTCAGGAGGTGACTGCTCTGTTGAGCACTATTGATAGGGGAGAGTGTGTCTTCCTTGGTGGGGACTTTAATTGCACACTTGAGGCGCGAGACCGTTCTGGTACTCAGTGTGCCCCTGCTGTAGCGAAGAAGCTGAGAGGTTTGATTGACTCCTTTGAGCTGGTTGATGCGTGGCGGAACCTCCACCCGGATTCCACTGCTTTTTCGCGGAGGTCTGAGGGAGGTGGTTCCTGTATTGATCGAATATACATTTCCCGAGCGTTTGTTTCCCGTGTCTCAGCGACCTTAACGCGGCTGGTGCCGTGTTCGGACCACTGTCTGGTGCGTGTGGACTTTAATCCGGCGCGCACTCGGGCTGGGTCCGCGTACTGGCACTTTAACAACCGGCTGCTGGAGGATCGGTGTTTCCGGGAGTCATTCAGTCGGTTTTGGGTGAAGTGGAGAGAGAGGCAGAGGTGCTTCTCTTCCCTTAGGCAGTGGTGGGATGTGAGGAAGGCTCACATCCGTCTCTTTTGTAAGGAGTATATGTGGGGGTCGACCGGACGGCGGGACTCAGCGGTCGAGAGGCTTGAGAGGGAGATTCTGGACGTAGAGTCTCGCCTGGGTCGGGTTGCTGATGACTCCTGTGAATGGGGAGAGTTTCAGGAGAAGAAGGAAGCCTTGAGGAACTTGCTGCTTGAGCGGTCCCGAGGCGCTTTCGTGAGGTCGCGGGTCCAGATGATGCAAGATCTGGACCGAGCTTCGCCTGTCTTTTTCTCTCTGGAGAAAGGGCGGGGAGCCCGCAAATAGCTCGTAGAGCTGCTCGCAGATGATGGCTCCTCTGTCACTGATCCGGAGAGGATCAGTGCTGTGGTCAGGTCCTTTTATGGGTCCCTGTTCTCCGCAGGTGGATTCAGCGGGGAGGCTCAGCAGGACTTGTGGAAGGGTCTACCGACTGTTGATAGGGAGGTGGCCGATCTTCTTGATGGCCCCTTATCTTTGGAGGAGTTGACTCGTGCCTTGTATCAGCTCAGGAAGGGTAAGTCCCCCGGGCTGGATGGGTTGACGGTAGAGTTTGTCAGAGCTTTCTAGGATATCCTGGGGGGTGATTACATGTTGGTTCTGGGTATGTACAGAGTATAAAGTATTTGCACGGGCAATGGCAAATCGCCTGGGCTCTGTGCTGTCTCAAATGATTCATCCTGACCAGTCCTATACAGTCCCTGGCCGGTCCATTCAGGATAACATCCACCTGGTTAGGGACCTGATTCATCTAGCTCAGGGTACTGGTCAGTCAGCTGCTTTTCTGTCTCTTGATCAGGAGAAGGCTTTTGATAGGGTAGAGCATGATTACCTATTCGGGACGTTGCAAGGGTTTGGAATTGGACCACATTTTGTGGCCCGGGTCCGGCTTTTGTACGCTGCAGCAGAGTGCCTTGTGAAGGTTAATTGTGCGTTGTTGGCTCCCTTTCAGTTTGGGAGGGGGGTCCGTCAGGGGTGCCCCATGTCGAGTCAGTTGTACTCGGTCTGTGTGGAGCCGTTCCTGTGTCTTCTTCGGAGGAGGTTGACAGGCCTGGCCCTACCTGGCCCGGGGGTGGAGGTGGTTCTTTCGGCGTATGCAGATGATGTACTTCTTATGTTCACTGATCCTGGTGACCTGCGGAGGATGCGTGACTGCCAGGAGATTTTCTCAGCTGCATCTTCTGCCAGGATTAACTGGAGTAAGTGCTCTGGTCTTTTAGTGGGTCAGTGGCAGGTGGATTCCCTGCCAGAGGAGATGGCAAGGTATGTGTGGAGCACCACACATCTCCTCTATCTGGGGGTTTACCTGAGCCCCACTGAGGATGCTTGGCCGGCGAACTGGCAGGAGTTGGAGATGAAAGTGGTTGCCCGGCTGGGGCGCTGGTCGGGCCCGCTTGGAGTTCTTTCCTTTCAGAGAAGGGTGCTGGTCATAAACCAGCAGGTGGCCTCCATGTTATGGTACCGGCTGGCTACTCTTGTCCCACCTTCCATATTTGTAAATGCTCTACAGAAGAAGCTGGTAGATTTCTTCTGGGGAAATAGGAAGCACTGTGTCTCTGCAGCGGTCCTGAGTCTCCCGTTAGAGGAGGGCGGTCAGTCCTTGGTATGCGTGCGTACCCAGGTGGCGGCTCTCCGTCTCAGGACTCTGCGGAGGTATATGTATGTAGAGAACCCCCCCAGATGGCACGCTCTGGCCACGTACTTTTTTCGTCGGGGTCGTTGCCTAGGGGGGATCTCGTGGCTCCCGGTGGCTGGCATCAGTCGACCCGCCCTACGGGGTTTGCCTGTTTTCTACCGGGATGTGCTAAGAGTGAGGAATTTGGCTGTTTTCAGCCAGCGTGCTGCTCCACGAGTGGAGGGGGATGTTGCGGCTGCGGGAGTGGCCGGTCCTCACCTTGTCATGGTGGGTGTTGAGGAGAGGCGCGTGCCTAGAGTGGTTCTGACTGAGCTTTCACCCGCTCCGTCAGATCTGCTCATCGGGCCTAGGCTCCGGGATATTTCTCGGGCACCGGCTCCACACAACCTGAGCCGCCTTTCTGAGATGATCAGCATACCGTTTCGTGATGCGAAGAGACGCACACTGTACCGAATGTTCCTGCACATTCTGCACCTCCTTGCCTTTGTTTCCCGTCCTGACACACCATGGGGGACGGTGTTACCACCTGAAGGCGAGGGAGGTCCCCAGTGGGGGTCTTTCTATAAGGGAGTTGTCCCCCTTTACATTGGGGTCCTGGGGTGGAGACTGTTGCACGGAGCGGTGGTTTGTAATAAACTTTTGAGTTTATTACACGGGTTCGTCCGCCGCATGTATTTTCTGTGGCGAGGAAGAGACCGTGTTCCACGTGTACATGGAGTGTGAGAGGCTACTGCCCCTGTACCAATATCTGAGTAAGATGGCCAAAAATCACAGCCGTATGTGGTAGCGTTTTTTTCCCAAAATCAATGAACAGCGCAAACAGGAAGCAGTCAAGATTAGACTTTTAATTATATAGAAGGCAACACCAACCTCTTTCCAATGAGGCACTTTCCAATGAGGCACTTTCAAAGCAGAGGCAACACCAACCACTTTCCAATGAGGCACTTTCAAAGCAGAGGCAACACCAACCACTTTCCAAGAGGCACTTTCAAAGCAGAGGCAACACCACCAACTTTCCAATGAGGCACTTTCAAAGCAGTGGCACTCACAGTTTAGTAGACATGTGTTCAGTGTTATTCACAGCTCAGACTGAGAGACGTGACCCTCCCGCTCCCCCATCTTGCAGAGGCTGACTGA
The DNA here is from genome assembly GCA_038087875.1 of Malacoraja senta. NCBI lineage: Eukaryota > Metazoa > Chordata > Chondrichthyes > Rajiformes > Rajidae > Malacoraja > Malacoraja senta. Next base: position 75,671,008 of record CM075978.1, read on the forward strand.
GGCACTCAACACTTCTGGGTTTTATAGTCCCTCTGGAAGGGGCATGGCCTTCATGAGAGAGAATCTCAACATTTTTAAAACACTAATAACTCTTTTATTTTTCATCAATGGGAAAAATCCTCTTGTCCTGCGCATCGGATGGGGACTCTGAGTAAGATGGCCAAAAATCACAGCCGTAAGTGGCAGCGTTTTTTCTAAAACCAATATACAGAACAACAGGAATTGGTCAAGATCAGACTTTAGTAATATATTATATATATATATAATATATTATATATATATATTATTTATATATATACACACAGTGCATTCAGAAAGTATTCAGAAAGTATTCAGACCCCTTCACTTTTTCCGCATTTTGTTACGTTACAGCCTTGTATTAAAATGGATCCAATTCATTTTTTACCACAGTACCCCAGAAAGAAGAAGCGAAAACAGGTGTTTTGAAATTTTTGCAAAGTAATTAAAAATAAATAATTGAAATATCAGATTTACATAAGTATTCAGACCCTTTGCTATGACACTCAAAATTGAGCTTAGGTTCATCCTGTTTCCATTGATTATCCTTGATATGTTTCTACAACCTGATTGGAGTCCACCAGTGGTAAATTAAATTGATTGGACATGATTTGGAAAGGCACACACATGTCTATATAAGGTTCCACAGTTGACAGTGCATGTCATAGCAAAACCAAGCCATGAAGACAAAGGAATTGTCCGGAGACCTCCGAGACAGGACTGTGTCGAGGCACAGATCTGGGGAAGGGTATAAAACAATTTCTGCAGCATTGCAGGTCCCGAAGAGCACAGTGTCCTCCATCATTCTTAAATGGAAGAACTTTGGAACCACCAGGACTCTTCATAGAGCTGGCCGCCCAGCCAAACTGAGCAATCGGGGGAGAAGGGCCTTGGTCAGGATGGTGACAAATAACCCAAATGGTGACTCTGACAGAGCTCCAGAGTTCCTCTGTGGAGATGGGAGAACCTTCCAGAAGGACAACTATATCTGCAGCACTCTACCAATCAGGCCTTTATGGTAGAGTGGCCAGACGGAAGCCTCTCCTCAGTAAAAGGCACATGACAGCCCGCTTGGAGTTTTCCAAATGGAATGAGAAACAAGATTCTCTGGTCTGATGAAACCTTTGGCCAGAATGCCAAGCGTCACGTCTGGAGGAAACAAGGCACAGCTCATCACCTGGCCAATACCACACCTACGGTGAAGCATGGTGGTGGCAGCATCATGCTGTGGGGATGTTTTTCAGCGGCAGGAACTGGGAGACTAGTAAGGATCAAGGGAAAGATGAACGGAGAAAAGTACAGAGAGATCCTTGATGAAAACCTGCTCCAGAGCGTTCTGGACCTCAGACTGGGGCAGAGGTTCACCTTCCAACAGGACAATGACCCTAAGCACACAGCCAAGACAATGCAGGAGTGGCTTTGTGACAAGTCTGTGAATGTCCTTGAGTGGCCCAGCTAGAACCCAGACTTGAACCCGATCGAACATCTTTGGAGGGAACTGAAAATAGCTGTGCATCGATGCACCCCATCCAACCTGACAGAGCTTGAGAGGATCTGCAGAAAAGAATGGGAGAAATTAACCAAATACAGGTGTGCCAAGCTTGTAGCATCATACCCAAGAAGACTTGAGGCTGTAATCACTGCCAAAGGTGCCTCAACAAAGTACTGAGTTAAGCGCCTGTCCCACTTGCAGATTTTTTCGGCGACTGCCGGCATCATATCAGTGTGTCGTCAAAAGATTTTGGACATTTCAAAATCCAGTGGCGACAAAAAAATGTTGCGACACTTGAAAAAACACTGCGCGTCATACGTCATCACGCCGCATCACGCCGTGTATTTTTCAGTGACCTGATATGTCAGTTAATAATGCCGGCAGTCGCCGAAAAAATCATCAAGTGGGACCGACCCTTAAAGGGTCTGAATACTCATGTAAATGTGATATTTCAGTTATTTATTTTAAAGTACTTTGTAAAAAATTCTAAACATCTGTTTTCGCTTTTTTATTATGGGGTATTGTGTATTGATGATTTAAAAAAATGAATTTAATCCATTTTAGAATAAGCCTGTAATGTAACAAAATGTGGAATAAGTGAAGGGGTCTGAATACTTTCTGTATATACACATATATACATATATACATACATATATACATACATATATATACAAAATATAGATCAGCTACAGATTTTGCAGAGAGGTGGCCGATGTAATTTAATCGGAGCAGGTGTGATGTGTTGCACTTTGGGAGAAGAAAGTAGTTGATTGCAAAACCTTTCACTGTATTGATGTACAAAGGGATTTTAAGGTCCATGTCCATACTGAAGCTTCTAGAAAGTAGACAGTATGGTTAAGGAGATGTATGGTATGCTTGCTTTCATCAGTCGGGGCATTGAGTAAATTCGGAAGTCATGTTGCAGTTCTATAGTTCTTTGGTCAGGCAGCATCTGTCGAAGGAATGGACAGACAACATTGTTCGGTTGGGACCTTTATTTTTAGTTTAGTTTAGAAATACAGTGTGGAAACTGTCAACAGTGTTGCAAAAAGTAACGATGATAAACAATGATAAAACAATTCTTTGTCATCGTTACATGTTTGCATATCTTTCATTAATTTGTTCTATATCTCTCTATACCATTGTCTATATCTCTTGTTTCCCTTTCCCTTGAAGAAGGGTCTCGACCAGAAATGTCACATATTCCTTTTCTCCAGAGATGCTGCCTGTCCCGCTGAGTTACTCCAGCTTTTCGTGTCTATGGAAGGAGTTTACTTTGTGGGTAAATAAAGTGAAGATATTGGGGAAGGGGGAGGATAACAGGTTTTCCAGTTTTAGTTTATTGTCACCGTGTACCGAGGTACAGTGAAAAGCATTTTGTTGTGTGCTAACCAGTCAGCGGAAAGACAATACATTCGAGCCATACACAGTGTACAGATACATGATAAGGGAAAAACGTTTAGTGCAAGTTAAAGCCAGTAAAGTCCGATCAAAGATAGTCTGAGGATTCATGATGAGGTAGATAGCAGATCAGGACAGCTCTCAAGTTGCAGTAGGATGGTTCAGTTGCGGGAGGATTGGTGTATGAAATCAAACAAATTAAACAATAAGCCTTTGGTTATTCCAGGGAAACAGGACATTGATGAAAATATATTTTTATGTACTCACTATCTTGTGTGTGGTCAGTTGCTGATGGCACTCGTAAATAACGTGGATGCATTTTGTAATAATCACTGATTTTCATGCCATTGTTCATAAGTGCCAGAGTTCTACATAAAACAAAGTTTGTTGAAATAAATATTATTTTTCATCTGAACAAGCCCATGCTGAACCTAACCAGGACTCATTAAACTCACCCAGGCCTTCAGTGGTACAGTAAATATCATTTAATGACAGCTGTTCATTCTCCCTTACTTATTTGACAGCCTTTCTTAATAACTAGGGGCACATGGCAGGTATTTTAAGTGGCTGCTGTAATTGTAAACAGAGCCTTGGCCCAATTCAGGGGTCAGTTTGGTGAAGCCACTGCAGGTTTCAAACTTCAGGAGGTAACCTAATTGTTCATGAATTCACAGAGAAAGCTCTCATCAGGAACAGAGGTGTGTTTTTTATTAAATTCTGCTGAAACCTTGTCTGCTCGGTAAATGCATGCACAGGCTGCAGGAGTTTTGTCAGAGTACGGAGATGCCTTTGCAGAAAAGCTACCAGTCTAAAATGGCTGATCCTCCCAACTAAAGATAGACACAAAAAGCTGGAGTAACTCAGCGGGACAGGCAGCATCTCTCCAGAGGTGCTGCCTGTCCCGCTGAGTTACTCCAGCTTTTTGTATCTATCTTCGATTTAAACCAGCATCTGCAGTTCCTTCTTACACCTCCCAACTAAATATTCTTTTAAAAGAATAATTTCAATCTGGTTTAAGCCTTAACATAACAACATTACAGTGAGGATAAAGATTATACAAATCCTATTGCAATATTTTATAAAGGCATCATATTAAAATGTTCTCTGGGAGGTTGTGTGTGGTGACGCAATGCTGCATTTTCAAATAGGTATTAACTAAATGAATCTGACCACAAATTCACTCGTTTATGCCCGTATGCTGAGGGAAAGTTGGATTGAGAGAGAAACTGCTCAATAATCTTTCTAGCCCGGAGACCAACAGAGACCTTGCACTTCGGTGACTAAAACAGATGAGATCATTAGTAAAAGACAGATTGAACGTCTTGATCTCTTTAGCACAATGATATCACTCAGGTCTGCATGGAGACGGAGCGATTCCTGAAGTGGCTCATGAAGGACTAGCCTGTAATAGCAGTCACTGCTCTCTGAACGTTTTTCAGCTTGCAAAGTCTTTTGTGGCCTTTAAGAGCAGAAAGAATGATATGAATGCAACCAGATTTGTACAGCCTTGATCAATTGGGCTAAAATCTCAAACAGAATGGAAATGGTCTTCCTGTAAAAGTGGTAGAATTTTGCAACGATGATATTGAACATATTTATTCTGAATGTACTTATTCACTATTTAATAATTGTATAAATAAGGTCATCGCCATTTGAGGTAATTCGGTTTATGAGCTGAGTTACCTGAATGGCAACCAAGTTACAGCAGATAGTGTTTGGAAGGGAGATCACTTGCAAACTTTTTCACTTTTCGCTGCCCCGGTTTAGAGATGACTCTGCCTGCGAGAGAGATTGGGTTAAATCACAAAATGGAAGCTTTAATATTTGCAGTGTTGTATTCGGCATTCACCAATTAGTTTTATGCTCCTCTTCCATGGGATTTCAACAGAAAGTTGAGCGACATGACTTAGGCAAAATGTGTAGGAAGGAACTGCAGATGCTGGTTTACACCAAAGATAGACACAAAATGCTGGAGTAACTCACCAGGACAGGCAGAATTTCCTTCTATCCAGAGATGCTGCCTGTCCCGCTGAGTTACTCCAGCATTTTGTGTCTATCTACATGACTTAGACTTTGATTTTAATGCTTTGGAGTTACAACCCACAAATATAACATCAGTAGAATATGTCAGTGTAGTTAACATCTCATTATGTTGCTTTTAAAATAATTGCATAAAAAGGATGTTTCTCTCAAGAGTTTTGTAAGGGCTGTATAGACAAAGCAGACCTTTCCCGTGAAATGCTTTCTTGAGAACTTAAGAAGGAAGCATAAAACAGAAGATAGACACAAAATGCTGGAGTAACTCAGCAGGACAGGCAGCATCTCTGGAGAGAAGGAATGGGTGACGTTTCGGGTCGAGACACTTCTTCAGACTGAATGTTTCAAGTCTGTGTAGCAAGAGTGTTGCATGACTTCAGTCTGAAGAAGGGTCTCGACCCGAAACGTCACCCATTCCTTCTCTCCAGAGATGCTGCCTGTCCCGCTGAGTTACTCCAGCATTTTGTGTCTATCTTCAATTTAAACCAGCATCTGCAGTTCCTTCCTAAGCATAAAACAGAGGTGACTAAACTTCTGGAGTGCAGTGGGCTGTTGTTGCAACAGGATGCCTGTAACCATTTCAGTCTGGCTTCCTCTGTTCCACTGAAGGCAACTGAAGGGTGACTAGGTGTGATGAGATTCATGCAATGTGGCAGAGGAAAAATGTAATTGAAATTTTGAAAAAGATTATGATGTAAAGGGAAAACAAAATTACTGACGATGCTGTTATTGTAATACAAATTCTATGATTCATATATTTTGAAAAATCTTGCATTTACTCATCATCGTTCACAACCTTAGGGCATCCAAAAGTAATTCACATTCAATGAAATATCTTTGCAGACACAAAGTAATGGGTGCAACTCAGCAGGTCAGGCAACATCCCTGGAGAACGTGGGTAGGTGAAGTTTCAGGTCTTCCTCAGGCTGATTCTAGGGGGGGGTAGGGGAAGGGGAGGGGGAGCCAGCTAGAAGGGCCAGGACAAAGCAAAGCAGGTATAGGGGAAGGGGTCGTGGTTGATATGCAGATGGTTGGACAAAGACCAAAGATGAAAAAAAGGCAAGAGAGAAATGGATTGAAGAGTTGCGAATTGTGAAGCCAGAGGAAGGAATGGAAGGAGAGGGGGAAAATAGGTGTGAGTCCAGGTGGGGCATAGGATAGAGGGAGAGAGAATGGAGGGTGGAGTGGAGAAAGGGGGCGACTGGGGGAGAAAGGGGAGGGAGGAGGGGGTTGTTGGAGGATACCTAAACTTGGAGACATTAATGCTCACACCGTTGGGTTGTAAGGTAGCCAAGCAGAATATGAGGGGCAGTTCCTCCAGTTTGCATGTGGCCTCACTCTGGCAATGGAGGAGGCCCAGGACAGAAAGTCAGTATGGGAATGGGAAGGGAAGTTAAAATGGTTAGCAACCAGGACATCCAGTAGGCCTTTGCGGACTGAGTTCATGTGTTCGGTGAAATGGTTGATGAGTCTACATTTGGTTTTGTTGATGTACAGGACACCCAATGGTATGAACATTGAATTGTACAACATTAGGTAAACAATTCAAACAACCCCCCTCTCCTTTCACCCCCTTTCTTCCCCCTGTGCCCCACTTAGACTTGTACCTATTTCTCCTCCCCCCCCCCCCACCCTCCTCCCAATACGTCACTTATCCATGTTCTCCAAGGATGCTGCCTGGCCCGCAGAATTACTCCAGCATTTTGTGTCTTATTTTGGAAATAAGTATCTGCAGTTCTTTGTTTCTATGCGTATATTTGCAGTGCTGGAGCTATTGTGCTGTCGGAAACAATACAGCTGATTCCCTCTCAACAACGTCGCACAAGTTGCTCTGGGATTAAAAGATAAGTACATAAGAAAGAGGAGCAAGACAAGGCAATCAATCTATTTGACTACGCTCACGGATGACTTTGTAACACAGTGCCTTTTTCCATATTTAGTTCAGAGGAACTAGCGTGGAAACGGGCCCTTCGACCCACCGAGTCCGCGCTGACCAGCGATCCCCGCATATTAACACTATCCTACACACACTCGGAACAATTTACACTTATGCCAAGCCAAGTAATCTGCAAACCTGTACGTCTTTGGAGTGTGGGAGGAAACCGAAGATCTCGGAGAAAACTCACGGGGAGAACGTAAAAAATTCGGTACAGACAGCACCCGTAGTCAGGGTCAAACCCGGGTCTCCGGCGCTGCAAGCGCTGTAAGGCAGCAACTCTACCGCTGCACCACCGTACCGCCCTAATATCTCTTGATTCCCTTAATGTCCAGAAAAATCTCTTGATCTCAGTTTTGAATGAATAGAAGGATTGAGCCTCCACATCCTTCCAGGCAGGAGAATTCCATAGGATCACCAATCTGAGTGAAGATATTTCTCCTCATTTCGATCCTAAATGTCCTCCCCCTTGTTCTGAAATATTCTGCCCTTTGGTCTGAGGCTCCCCAGCCTGGGCTAGGCATCCTCTCTGCACCAAGTCTGTAAAGCACTTTAAACAATTTATAGTTTTCAAGGAGATCTCCCCTCATTGTTTGAAACTCTAAAGAATACAGTCCCTGTCTATTCAATCTCTCCTCAAATGGCAAACCTGCCATCCCTGGAACAGGCACAGTGAATCTTTGCTACACTTCCTCCATGACAAATACATCCTGCCTTAGGTAAAGAGTTCAAAACTACACACAATGCTCTAGATGCACTCTCACTAAAGGTTTAAACAATTGCAATATATATATCATAGAGTCATAGAGTGATAGAGTGTGGAAACAGGCCCTTTGGCCCAACTTGCCCACACCGGCCAACAATGTCCCAGCTGCCTGCGTTTGGTCCATATCCCTCCAAACCTGTCCTATCCATGTACCTGTCTAACTGTGTCTTAAATGTTGAGACAACCTCAGCCTCAATTACCTCCGCTGGCATCTTGGTCCATACACCCACCATCCTTACTTATGTATTGAAATTCAATAGACAATAGACAGTAGACAATAGGTGCAGGAGTAGGCCATTCGGCCCTTCGAGCCAGCACCGCCATTCAATGTGATCATGGCTGATCATCCCCAATCAGTACCCCGTTCCTGCCTTCTCCCCATATCCCCTGACTCCGCTATCTTTAAGAGCCCTATCTAGCTCTCTCTTGAAAGTATCCAGAGAACCGGCCTCCACCGCCCTCTGAGGCAGAGAATTCCACACACTCACAACTCTCTGTGAGAAAAAGTGTTTCCTCGTCTCCGTTCTAAATGGCTTACCCCTTATTCTTAAACTGTGGCCCCTGGTTCTGGACTCCCCCAACATCGAGAACATGTTTCCTGCCTCTAGCGTGTCCAAACCCTTAACAATCTTATATGTTTCAATAAGATCCCCTCTCATTCTTCTAAACTCCAGAGTATACAAGCCCAGCCCCTCCATTCTCTCAGCATATGACAGTCCCGCCATCCCGGGAATTAACCTCGTAAACCTGCACTGCACTCCCTCAATAGCAAGAATGTCTTTCCTCAAATTAAGGGACCAAAACTGCACACAATACTCCAGGTGTGGTCTCACTAGGGCCCTGTACAACTGCAGAAGGACCTCTTTGCTCCTATACTCAACTCCTCTCATAATACATCATTTGCCCCCTTAATGGCATGCATTACCTGCATGGTGTTCTTCATCAACCTGTATGCAGCACACAAGAATACTTTTAAAGTCTCAGTGCTACCAAATCTCTCTTTATATAATAAAGACAAAATATAATATACAAAAACTGTTATGTATACCAACCTGGATAACCTCACACTTTTCCACACGGTATAATGAGCATAATATTTGGTTTTAAATGTGGGTTGAGGAATAAATATTGACCAAAACACTGGGCTAACTCTCAGATCCTTTTCAAAATATTGCCATGGGATATTTTACAAACCTCTGAGGAAAAATATATTGTCTTGTTTAAACATCTCATCTGAATGAAGGCACGAACAGCAATGCACTCCAAATATTAAAGTGTGTGAGATAGCGCTGTTATTAAATATTTATTTGCAATGGTAAAATTCCAGTTTTGGCAAATGTTGGGTTGGTTTCACAATCTGTAACCTTTTCAATCTGAATAATGAACCATCTGTAAAATTGCCTGCCCAACGCAGTGTGTAAGAAGGAACTGCAGATGCTGGTTTACACCGAAGATAGATACAAAATGTTGGAGTAACTCAGCGCATCAGGCAGCATCTCCCAAGAAAAGGAATAGGTGACGTTTCAGGTCGAGACACTGAATCAGACTGAGAGCCAGAGTGAGAGAAGCTAAATGTATGGGAAGGTACAGGCTCTGCTTTGTTCTGTACCTTCCCATACCTCTAGCCTCCCCCTCCCTTACTCTCAGTCTGATGAAGGGTCTTATCCTGAAGAGTCACCTATTCCTTTTCTTGGGAGATGCTGCCTGACCCACTGATTTACTCCAGCATTTTGTGTCCATCTTCTGCCCAATACAGTTATCCATTTAACACAATGCAAGTTAAGCTTTCCTGATATCGCTGTTAGAACATAAAACATAGAACAGTACAGCACACGAGCAGGCCCTTCGGCCCACAATATCTGTGCTGAACATGAGGCTGTTAACATCATCTGCTGCACATTGTCCATATCCTTTCATTCCAGAGCTGGGAAGTGCTCTAACTGCTACCAAAACTGAAGAAGGGTTTCGGCCCGAAACATTGCCTATTTCCTTCGCTCCATAGATGCTGCTGCACCCGCTGAGTTTCTCCAGCATTTTTGTGTACCAAAGAAAGACAAATGGACTGTGTGCTGCTCTGGTTTCCCGATTTAGTTCTCAAAATAAATCACAGTTCCGTTTGCAAGGAAGGGGGCACCCAGGCCAGGTTTCTGATCTTGATTGCCAGCCTGCAGTATGCCAGGCTGTTCTAGTCAGAACAAACTCGAGGACGACTATGGTCTAGCTGCCTGAAGCAAATCAACTTGCGGTGAGGTAACAGAAGCAAACTGTAAACCTATCCCCAAAAGGAAGAGAGGCAAAGGAGAAAATAGAGCTTGGCAAAAAGTTCTAAGGGCAATGAGGCATTGAAACAATATTCCTGGTCACATTAATGACAAATAATATGGATTGCATGGACTTGATTTCCTCTCCAGTTAGTAGATTAATTATAATGAATGGACTAAGTGCATTTTAATTTTCTATGTGATAATGTTTTAAAAAATGGTAGAAAAAATTGAATGGATTGAATTGCAGCATATTCTATTTTAATTCGGAGTCACGTGAGTGACTACGTGAAGAAGACCCGTCAGGGCGCATGCGCGTCATTACGTCTGACGCATTGGCGTAAACGGCAGCAGGAAGACGGAGCTCCTCCTGCAGGTGAGTAGTTACAGCTCCACCAAAGTCGGGGAGACTTTGGAGGAGGTAGAAAAATTGTTCCTGTATGTTTTCCCCACAATACAGGAACAAGGAAAAAATCATCAAGGTGCAGGCCTGCTACGGACGAGGAGAGAGAGAGCTGCGGGAGTGCAGTCTCTGAAAGGCAGCCTGTCACTTCTGGGGAGTCGCAAGCCGGTAGCGGTGCAGCGACAGACTTGGGAAAGTGCCCAGCCGGGTACACAGCCAACGCCAGTCAGGCGGTAGGCATAAGCCAAGTCTGTCAGGGCCATTGACTCCGCAGAGTCGGGCCAGGAGAGTCCCGTCGGGGACAGGATACTGTGCCCCAGCGGTTATCCAAAAGGAGCAGCGCATACAGGGGCTGCTCCACAAAGCCACACTCCAGGAGGAGTTGTGCAGGCGGGAGGCCGTGGGGATGGCTCCACCGGCAGTGCCTAGGAGAGGCCTGCTTCACAAAGCCATACTCCAGGAGGAGTTGTGAGGGCGGGAGGCCGTCGGGAAGGCTCCGCCGGCAGTGCCTAGTAGAGGCTGGCTTGAAAGCACCCTCTTTGCAAGAGGTGAGTGCAGAAGGGCAGATACGCTCTGACCCTGAGTCCGACGACGACTTACAAAGGGAGGCCATGCAGCGGCCAGAGCTGACACCGTGTGCAGCATGGTTTGCCATGTCGTCGGACGCTGGTGAGCCTCTGGGTGAGGAACTTGACACCAGCATAAAATATGCTTCACTCTGCCAGCCTGGCACAGTGCAACCGGCACAGCTGTTTGGTGAGGATTTCGCAAAGCAGGTGAAGGAGCTGGAGGAGGAGGCCAAGACAGTGGGCTTGATTAAGCAGCCAGCAGCCACAAAGCGGAAGTATCCCTATAAGCGAGGAGACTGGTCCGGGCAAGGGACGAGTCCAGCTACGATGCAGCGCAGTAGGCGTTCGGCTGTAGCAGCGCCAGGGAAGGTGAGATATCCAGCTCGAGGCCGGGAAAGAATGCCAGGTGGTAAGGAAGTAAGTGGGTCTGGTTCTCATGTAGACAGATTTAATGTAATACAATTAAATGTTTACCTCAGATATGTTTATACTGAAGGTTATTGAAAGGTATCGAATAAAGCTTAATGCAAATTCTGATTTACCCATGCAACATGTTCCAAAAAGGAGTTTGACTTCAGTATCACTGAACAATTGGAAGTTCAGGTGGAACTTGCAAGCTTATGTAATAAAGGTGTAATTGCTAAGGCAGTTTGCCAAAGCCATCAGTTTGTGTCCAATATCTTTCCCAGACCAAAAAAGGATGGGGGATGCAGAATTATACTGGACCTGAATAGGCTTAACCCTTTTGTACGGTATAGACATTTTAAGATGGAAACGTTTGTGAAGGAGATCTTAAAGATGCGGATTCAGTGTCTGTTCATTTGCAGGATAGAAGATTTAAAATTCAGCTGGATGGGGCAATTATGGTAATACAATGCACTGCCTAATGGTTTGTCTTCAGCTCCTAGAGTGATTACAAAGTTGTTAAAACCTATTCTAGGCACGATGAGAAGTCAAGGGCATGTGCTCATGGCTTAACTAGATAATATCTTGATTGTAGGACAATCAAAGGAAACAGCTGAAGCATCAGTGGCAGTTGGTAAAAACCACTTTTTCAAAAATTGGGCTTCATAAGCTATCCAGAGAAATCTAAATTAATACCTGTGACACAAATTGACTAGTTGGGTTCACAATAGACTTAATCAACATGATTGTGAGCTTGCCCAGGCAAAAAAGGGTAGAGCTAATTAAGAGCTATATCAAGTTAATTGCTGACACACAGCCTTCAATTAGCCAGGTGATGAGTCTGCTGGGGAAATTGCTGGCAGCATTTCCAGCAGTTCAATAGTGGCCACTTTATTATCTACAATTACAAAGGTCAAAGGAACAAGCACTGAGGATACATTAGGGTCATTATAATAGACCTATGCTTCTATCAACAGAGGCTGTTGCTGATGTACAATGGTGGATTCAGCATGTGTCCACTAGTAGTTCCAAAGTGTTATTGGACCAAGCTTCCATGATTTTGCAGACAGATGTCAGAGCACTTGGGTAGGGTGCTACTGATACAAGATCCAACTGTGGAGACAGATGGACATTGCTTCTCCAAACATGGGGAATTAACCAAGAGTATTTTATGGACTCAAGGCTTATGGCACTAACAAAACTAGTTTACATGTGCAGTGCAAAATAGACAACACTACAGCAGTTGCTGATATGAATCACATGGGTGGAATCAAATCGTTATCATGTGACAGGTTGGCAAATAAAATTGGACCTGGAGTATGGATAGAGATATTTGGATTGGAGCTATCTATCTGCCAGGGAAACTTAATGTAGTACCAGATGGCAGGTCACGAAAATTCTGTGATAATACAGAGTGGATGTTGAACCAGGATGTGTTCAAGAACATACTACTTCTATATGGAAGGCCAAAATATGTTTCATGGGCACCAGATCCAGGGGCAGTGGCAATTGATGCTTTTTCACTAAATTGGGATGATATGTTTGTGTACATTTTCCCACCATTCTGCCTCATAGCTCGGCGTTTGAGAAAATCAAGCAGGATGCCGCTTCAGGGGTTTTGGTGATACCAAATTGCCCGATTCAACCATGGTTCCCTTTGATGTTACAGATAGCGATCCAACCTCCTTTTGCTGATTCCAATCAGTAGGAATTTGCTGGAGCATCCAGTAACGCGTTAAGTTCATCCGTTATGTGATTGTATTGATCTGTTAATTTGCAGGTTTTTAAGAATGCCTTACATTGGTCGAGGACTTTCTAGGCCAACGGTGGATATACTCCTGCAGCCTGGAGAAAGAGTACTCAAAAGCAGTATATGACATGTAAAAAAATGGGAACAATATTGTGTTCAAAAGAATATTCAATATGATACTGTAGTTATTGAAAATGTGTTAGAGTTTTATCTACACTTTATTATGATGAGGGTCTTAGCTATACTTGTTGGCATATCTTGTAATAGGTACACGGACACAAAGTATAGGTTCTCACCCTCTCATATCTAGGTTGATGAAAGGAATCTTTAATTCCAAACCGCCTAAGCCTAGGTATATGGTAATCTGCGATGTAAGCGTTGTTCTTAACATGCTTCGTCATTGGGTCCCTGTCACGTCTATAACTTTGTTAAAATTAACCATGAAATTGGCTATGCTAATGGCATTGGTGTCAGTACAGAGAGTGCAGACTTTGCAAAAACTTCAGTTAGATAGAATGGAAGGGACTACAGAGAATGTTCTGTTTTATATTTATGACCTGCTCAAACAAAGCAGGCCAGGTGTGACAGGATTTAAGATTGTGTTCTCAGCATATCCTACAGATCCATGTTTATGTGTAAGGACACATTTCTTACATTACATTGAAGTCACAAGGGCTTTAAGACAAGAAGAAACAGGATTATTTGTCAGTTACAAGAAGCCAACATAAAAGAGTGGCAGTTCAGACTATCTCAACGTGGTTAAAGCAAGAGTTGGTTCAGGCAGGAATTAACATTTATGTGTTTACATCTCATTCCACTAGCGCAGTAGCAACATCCGCGGTCAGGGCGATGGACGTTCCCATCGACCATATATTAAAAGCCGCGGGTTGGAAAAATGAACTTGTGTTTCAGCAATACTACCATCGGCAGATTGCCGATGGAGGGCTGTTTGCCCACTCAATATTGAGTGCTGTTGCTATTGTTTAAAGTCTGTTTTCAATACTGTTTATATCTGTTTCGTTGGTTGCCCTACATTAAGAGGGTTTATTGGTTGTTTTATGACCAAAAATAAAACTGTTTTGTTTTTGCATGATAGGCAATGTCATGTTTACAGCATTATTGATGATACTCAGAGTCAATCGATGCAGTGAGAAGCCGGGATTTTGATCTGCGGCATAAAAATCACAGAGCTTTAAAATCTTCACGTAGTCACTCACGTGACTCCGAAGTAAAATAGTAAGATTAAACGAGAACTTACCAGTTTGAAGTTTGATCTTTATTTTATGAGGAGTTACGTTGGTGATTATGTGCCCGCCACGCCCAACCCTCTCTCATAGAAAAAAGGTCATAATGGTAGTTCTCATGTTCCTCATCTTAATATGTTACTTCAATTATTGTGTTGTCTGTGATTTCATACCGCTGCTTTGAAGATTGATGCGCATGCGCCCTGACGGGTCTTCTTCACGTAATCACCAACGTAACTCCTCATAAAATAAAGATCAAACTTCAAACTGGTAAGTTCTCGTTTAATCTTACTATTTAACAGCAAAGTAAATAAAAGGTATGTTTACTTCTATCTGTTCTGACACATGTTGATGAATTTTACATTTTTAGAATTCTGAATCAATATATACGCATATACAATATATAAAATTTATATAATAAATACTAGACCAAGTGGGACCTGTTGGGTCCCATCCCCTCAACGCGCGGTTGTGGAGGGGGGGGGGGGGGCGGCCTGTGGCATCTCACACACACTAATCTCCCCCCCACACACATACTAACCCTCCCGTTGATATTATATTAATATTATTCATTCGCTCCTTTTACCCCATCCCCTGCCCTATCCACTCACGCATAGCCCCCAACTGTGCAGGCGTGACTAGAGAGGGCGGGGGGGGGGTAGAGAGGGAGAGGGTGAAGGTGGGGGGTGGAGAGGGAAGGGGGGCATAGAGGGAGGGGGGGCATAGAGGGAGGGGGGGCATAGAGGGATGGGGGGCAGAGAGGGAGGGATGGGGGAAGAGAGGGAGGGATGAGGGGCAGAGAGGGGGGGCAGAGAGGGAGGAGCGAGGCAGCGGGCAGGCGGGCGTCGAGGACCACGAGTTTTGAATAACCAGGGGGGGGGGTGTCGGGGGGTGACTATCTATCTATCTATCTCTGATCTTGTGCTCTTCTGGTTTGCAGGGATATTTGCGCAAAAACGGCACACGATGGCATTGCGATTTTTCACCCCCTTACTCACCATTCTCCTGTGCTGCGAGTGCAATAAGTTTCATTCCGATCGATGGTATATTGTAAAAGTTATCGACGTTTAAAAATCATAAAAACCACGCATGCGCAGATTGCTGTCAGTCGCTGCCACGCAGATTGGTCTCCTCTCCTGTCACTCAGGAAGGGGCGTCGCCGGTACGGCAACCAAGGACGAACCTTGGTCAGGGACGAGCCGAGAGATGAAGTTGGGGCCTGGACTGGATGCCAGGCGGTGGCTGAGCAGAGGGCTGGAGTCGTGCCCAAGCCTGGGGCCTGGTCAAGGTTTACCAGCGCCTCGGGGGCCACCCTGCCGCTGCAATCCTGGTGCACAGCCTCCGCTTCCTGCTCTGCGGGCAGCTCAGGCTCGGCCGCCCACCACCCTCACCCCGCTCCCGGCACAGCGAGCCCGGCTCCGTCGAGACCCAGGTCCCCAAGTGCTTCGGCCGTCTACAGTCAGGGCCGGGCTGAGTACGAGAACCAGGCCGAGTTCCAGGCCCGGGCGCTGCTCTACGACCTGGGTAGGTGCTGGGGCAGGGAATGGGAGTGAGGGGAGGAGGATGAGGGAAATGGGGAGGAGGGAAATGGGGTGGTAGAGGGAGATGGGGGGGGGGGCAGCGCCGAGCCCCGCTGTCTACCCGCTGGCGAAGGACACCACGGGTCCCGGGACGGGCAGCGCCTCCTGCACACCGGTACAGACACCGGGAGCGGCCCTAACGCACCACAGCATTACACTGGGAAAGGGAGTGCCACAGCCCGGCCCACAGCACGGGGGGGGGGAGGAGAAGGAGGGAGGGGGAGAGAGAAATGAGGGAGGGGGGAGGGAGAGGGGAGAGAGCGATGAGGGAGGGAGGGGGAGAGAGGGATGAGGGAGGCAGTGGGAGAGAGGGAGGGGGAGTGAGGGGAGAAAGAGAGGGAGGGAGTGGGGTAGAGGGGTTTTGGAATGCAGGGAGGTAGGCAGGGGGGTAGAACTGGTCCGGGGTGATGGGAAAGGGTGGATAGAGGGGGAGTAGAGTGAGAGGGGGACAGGGAGGGGTGGATTTGATGGGAGGGGGATAGGCGTGAGTGGTGGAATATTGTGTTGGGGAACGGTTGCGTTGGGGGACCAGGCCTCCCGTGTGACAGGGACCCAATGGGTCCCACTTAGTCTAGTGTATATATATCTGTGTGTGTTTAAATATGTGTGTGTGTGTCTATGTAGTTTAGTTTAGAGGTACAATGCGGAAACATGCACTTTGGCCCACCGAGTCCGCACCGACCATCAACCACTGCACACATTAACACTATCCTACACACAGTAGGGACAATTTTACATTTATACCAAGCCAATTAACCTTAAAACCTGTACATCTTTGGAGTGTGGGAGGGAACCGAAGATCTCGGAGAAAACTTACGGGGAGAATGTACAAACTCCATACAGACAGCATCCGTAGTCAGGATCGAACCTGGGTCTCTGGTGCCGTAAGCGCTATAAGGTAGCAACTCTACCACTGCTCCACCATGCCGCACTGTTTATTGTATATATAATCGTACATTGTCGGCGTAATATTAAATGACCAATCTCCTAAAATGGGCAGGCTTTTATTGGAGGTGGGGGTAATGAGGTGAGTAGGGGTAGAGTGGCAATTAAATATTAAAAAGCCAAAATATTAGCTCAAACTGGTGCATGTGTGTTTACCGCCATTTATTTTTACTACGGCACATTGGAATACTATTCCATTAACCTTTTTAAATCAGCTTCTTTGCAATTGTGAAAAAAAATATTTGTCAAAGGTGCAGCAAGATTGATTCATGCCTCTGCTTTGAATGTTTTAATGTTACTACATGCATGGTGAATACTGACTAACAGCCACAGTTTCTAGTGGAAATAATCTATTCAAGTATTTCTTTTGGTCAAGTATGTGACACAAATACCACAGAACAAGTCTGAGAAGCCAGCAATCCTTTGATCTTGTTGCATAAGTTTAGTTGGAATATATTGGCCCATTTGGAAAATCAATTAAAAAGTATATATTGTTAATACTTTGAATAACTCTGTGTGTAGCCCAGGAGTTGATGTGATCAGAGAAAGACTTGTTCCATGCCCGACAAAGAGCCTTTAAACAAATTGCTGTCTTTCATCAGAAGGCTTCATAAACCGGTTAGATTCCTTCTGTTTTATTTTGGATTAAAGTGAGTTTCTCCAACAGAGAATAGTTCACAAAAGGTTTCGGAGCAAAGTAGCATCGAGCTGATTTATTTAAGCAAATGTAAGAAAAAAATATAACTAAAAGCATTAAGGAATTAAAGCTGAATGTCGAGGCTCATCATTATCAACTTGCACTAATATATCAAGCAATATGAGCTTAGTTTAATTATTCCCTTTGTGCATTCAGACAGAGCACAAAGAAATAGCACAACCTTCAATTTACAGCTGTTCGGTGCCCCGACCAGAATTAATAAAAAAAAAGTTTATTTATTGTGACCCTCAGTCAGCTATATTCATCACAGGAAATCTGTATATTCACAAATGAGGGCTATTCATCTGCAGGCTCAGGCATTCTTCAGCTGTCCAGAGCAGCATCAGCCGCACTCCTTCAGCTTTTTGTTCATCATCAGGCTCTTCATCCAAATTGTTCATCATCCTGATGGTGGAGCTTTATCTTCCTCCTGTGCAGCTGCGTGAAGCAGAGCCCCGCGATGTTGAATCTACTGAGCTATGCAGATACAAGAGGGAGCGGGCGGGTGGACAGTACCCACGCAAGGGTAATTTGTACTCTCTCACTATGAAAGAGGACAGGGTAATTACTGGCTTAACTAGGGCAGCCTGTGGATCTTTATGTCATAGGATTGGCATAATTATTTACCATCAAAGTGCATTACTATTGTGGCACAAAGAAAGGCCCCAAATGGATCTTACTAATAAACAGACAGAGAGGCGCATTATGTGCCTCCTTTGGATGCAAGTACGTTAATGGCGTGACAAGGAATATAACTCTGGACTGTGAAAGGAAAGGTCAATAATTATAGGCTCCCCACCTTTTGTGCATGACTATTATTCTGACTGTGACCCGCCAGGAAAGCAAAGGTGAGCTATTAGTGACCTTGGCGATTGAAGGAGGTATTGGTTGGAAGCACATCTCCTAATGGCAGGACAGTTAAGGTGGGGGTTGTGATGGGGGGGGGGGGGGTGTGGCGGGGGGGCATTGATGAGAGATTTGGAAACGATGCCCACAAAAAATTACCAGCAGGAACAGGCAGACGATGTGTGCTCAAAATGGGTGGCTGGAGTTCGTGATGAAACTCAACGACAAAATTGCACAAAAGATCCAATTTTTTTTTTTTTTATTGAGATTTTTATGAGTAATAAACAAATCACTTACCTTCTCCTGACAGCGGTGCTGATGGGCCAGGAGTGGAAAGAACAACAGCAGTTCTGGAGTTAGTTCGTTTTGTTTATTGTCATGTGTGCTGAGGTACAGTGAAAAGTAAGGTGGTGGTAGAGGGAATGCAGTGTTGGTCTCCTAATTTGAGGAAGGACATGCTTGCTATTGAGGGAGTGCAGCATAGAATCACGAGGTTAATTCCTGGGATGGCGGGACTGATGTATGATGAAAGAATGGGTCGACTGGGCTTGTATTCACTGGAATTTAGAAGGATGAGGGGGATCTTATGGAAACATATAAAATTCTTAGGGGATGGACAGGCTAGATGCAGGAAAAATGTTCCCGATGTTGGGGGAGTCCAGAACCAGGGTCACAGTTTAAGAATAAGGGATGGGCCATTTAGGACTGAGATGAGGAAAGACTTTTACACCCAGAGAGTTGCGAATCTGGGAATTCTCAGCCACAGGCAGTGGAGGCCAATTCGATGTTTTCAAGAGAGAGTTATAGCTCCTAGGGCTAAAGGAATCAAGGGATATGGGGAAAAAGCTGGAACTGATTCTGGATGATCAGCCATGATCATATTGAACGGCAGTGCTGGCTCGCCGGGGCCGAATGGCCTACTCCTGCACCTATTTTCTATGTTTCTATGGAGGAAGGAAGGGTGGGTGATTGGAGCCAGTTAAAGTGAGGGGACGGCAATTGTTAGTTGCTCTGGGACTAATTTGACGAGGCCCTCCAGGAAAGTGGCTGAAAGTGTTAAAAAAAAAAGTCAAAGAGGTGGAAGTCCAGTTTGGCACCAAGTTCCAAAAGTATTGACTCCAGACACTTTTTATCCATTCAATCCAGCCCTGGGCCCAATGCCACGGTCGTTTAAAGGCTAGTGGTGGGAAACAAGCAGGCTGAATGTTTGTAGAGGTCTATTAACATCCTGTGTAAGGAACCTTAAACCCCAGGTAGTATTTCAGAGGAAATGGGCAACACAAAACAGACTGAAAATTAACCACACCAGACCTTGGGCACCAATAGTTTCCATTGGTCTTTTAAAAAAATCACTTAAAGGCTTTTATTCTAGTTGGACAATTGCCCAAACACTTTAATAAAGCAGACAAAAATTGTATGTCGAAGCATTTTTCAAATTCTTCCAGATTATCAAAGAGTAGTTTTAAAAAACTGCAGCTGGAACATTCCCCCCCCCCCCCCTAAAATGCCTTTCAGAGGCTGTTGAAAATCTTTGAAGTTGATTAAAAGATATGGTTATATGGACCGGCTGTCTAATTTACCTGAGGAACTGTGTTAAGGATTGGAATATTTTTGCCCACAGCTAATGCTGAGCCTTTATTGTTCTAACAGGTGATAGAAGCCAAAGAAACAGGCACAGGGTGTAGAATTACATTGCAATTGCCCCCTGTGTGCCCGCCTTCAATGGAAACCTCTGCATCCTATTTGCGCGAATACATTATACTGACTAAAATCAAAGCTGTTCAAGGTCTCTGCATTTCAGGGCCAGCTAAATATTTTTTCAGGGAAAAAATTATGATACATTCAAATTTTTCTCAACCTCACAAAAAAAGATATTTGTAGTATGTCCTTTCTCGCAGCACCTAACATAAATTTCCAATACTTTAAATTGTATGCGATATGTGTATTCAATATTTAGGGCCCCTTGTCTATTCATATAGATGTTTTTTTTTAAATTCTTGTCTTTCTAATCTATTTTGATATAGGCACAAGGGACGGCACAGTGGCTGTTTAATCCCAGTGATGGATCACTGAAAGTGTAGCAGTTTCAAGCAGTTGACTCTAATCTTGGTCTTGCCGCCTTATGAACAAAAAGACAAAATGGTTTATTGCAGCAGGCGCACAGTGTGGAATGTGGCTTTGTGTAACGCGCTCTGTAAATATGGGGAAAAGAAATGAGACGGCAGAATTCGCAGCTGAAAATAGGTTGCAAAACTCCCAATGTGCAGTCGTCGCATTTGCAGCCCTTGGTGACCAGCCCTCATAATTTTGCATAATTTTTGCAGATGATACATTACATCACAGTGTCTTGCCCACAACCTGATTGTATTTTGTAAGTGAAAAAAAGCAACTCATGTCGTGGCCTCATTATTTTGCATGAAGCTGTTAACTTCATTTTTCTTATGAAACCTGGTAGCATCAAATCATTTTTATTCCCGTTTTTTTAAACTATAAATGTTCTCTATCCAAAGGCCGCAAACATTCAACTTGGAATTAAATCCCAACCCTCGGGTAGTTTTGAAACTTTCAAGGTCTCACTCAGGTCTGAACCATATGATATAAATTAACCTTCTAATTCATTTTTTTTTAGTCTCTGGCACATTCACTTTGTGCAGCCCTGATGGCAGGAAACATCAGTGATTGCTGCTAAAAATTCATTTATTTTACTGGTTTGAGTCCCGGATTGTGTTTTAATCGATGTCGTGGTGGCATTACCATGATGTAAAACGGCTGCACATCATAGACAGGCTATCAGAGACACCCTCAGACTGATGATCCGCACTAATGTAAATTTATGCAGCCTGGACTTGAACCATGCCATTTAGCTGAGGGATCTGCTTGGAACAAATGGGTATCTGGGAATGCCCAGGCACAGTCCACAGGGAATCAATCGACTTGCGATTTTTTTTCTCCATCTTATTTTAGTTTATTTTGAACCAGCGCAGGAACAATCTGAGAGTCAAGAAGAGTCTGAAGAAGCGACTCGACCCGAAACGTCACTGAGACACTGAGACACTGAGACCAAAGACATCTCCAGAGATGCTGCCTGTTGCTGAGTTGCTCCAGCATTTTGTGTCCTACTTCTACATACGTATTTGGCAGCATATGTACTTATTTGTCAGCATTAGTTAACTCACTTTTTTTTTCATGTTCATTGAGATTTTTTCTTATTTGCCTCTTTGAGATACATTATTTTTCTTTGTTTCAACGACTGTCCCTCCACCCACACTTCCAGCTGTGGTGTAGGAAACATATGTGTGTTTGGAGTTTGGAAAGCAACGACAGATCTGACGGATCAGAATGGCCGATCAGCTCAGTCTGAAGAAGGGTGTCGAGCCGAAACGTCACCCATTCCTTCTCTCCAGAGATGCTGCCTGACCTGCTGAGTCACTCCAGCATTTTGTGTCTATCTTCGATTTAAACCAGCATCTACAGTTCTTTCCTAAGCAGGAACAACCTGTACATTTGAGGGATTTGTCTAAGTAGAATTAACTGAACGCTAACTGAAGTAGTCCCCGATATATTGGACGCTGATATATCAGTCATCACTGTATCATGATGGCTTGAAAATATCATCCATCTTCACAAATGCATTAAAAGCCATTGAAATGACAGTTAAGTGTCTGGTGTCAGCGAGCTGCATGTGGTGCATTCAACACAAAAATGCCTTAAATACATGAAAGGTGCTTCGCACGCGGGCGCATTAATAAGCATTCCTGTATCCTTCATTTACATGAGCTGCCATGCTCCTTCACATTAAATGTCAACCCTGTAGGAGACAGCACTCTTCCCCTTGCTCCCACAAACTTTTATTGCCTATATTGATGTGGAAAGCATAAACCTTTGATGTTATCGTGTCCTATTTACGAATCTTCCTCAATTAAATTATAAAATCTATCATGGGTTGCACCGTGGTAAGGTGAAGAGATTCAGCTCCAATGATAGATCTCGCCTGGCATCGCGTGCACAGGAGGGGTTCAATCTATACAGTATTTGTGAGTGCCATCAATGACATTTCATGATGCCATTTTTCTCCCCTGTTATGCTGCTATCAACTACCTGCAGACAACTTGAGTGCTGTGAGGAAATAAACCGGTTTGGTTGCTTTGTAGCTCATGGTGTGTAGAGATGGGAACTAAAAGCAAGGCTTCAAGTCAATTGGCGCAGATTTATTTTAATAGAATCATTAAAAATATAAATTAAATAAAACTAGTGTAGGAAGGAACTGCAGATGCTGGTTTAAATCGAAGATAGACGCAAAATGCTGGAGTAAAGGGCCTGCCCACTTACGCTATGTTTTAGACGACTACAGGCGACTAGGCTGTCGCCACATGGTCGCTGGGATGTCGACTGTATGGTCGTGATTAGTCGCTCAAAGAGTCATAGCATCTTTCAGGTCTGGATTTTCAACATGTTCAAAAAATTTTGGCGACAGTGATTTGACGCCAATGAGCGTAGCTTGACTTCTCCTGCGTAGGTGCTGTCGTAGGTTGTCGCCAGGCGACGTTGGTTGTCGCCGGTGCTGACTTTGGTGAATTCCATTGGCAACTACCTACATCAACCTACATCAACCGGCGACAGATACCGGCGACTGAATTGTCTTCAGTTGTCTTCAGTTGTCGCCGACAGGGTTGTAGCTTGTCGTATCTTGTCGCAGGTGGACGTAGGTTGACTTCGGTTGTTGTAGGTTGTCGCCTGTGTGATCATAGTTTGTCGTAGGTGTGGTCGTAGGTGGACGTCCTAATGGGTCGCAGGTTGTCGGTAGCTTGCCGTAGCTTGACGTTGACTAGGTGATAGGTTGTTGTAGACATTGTCGTAGGAGGGTCCAGTTGCCGGTTTTTCAGCGACCTGCTACGACTATGACAGTCGCTGAAAAAATCGTCTAAGTGGGACAGGCCCTTAACTCAGTGGGACAGGCAGCATCTCTGGGAGGGGGAGTTAAAGTGTTGAGCAACCAGGAGGTCAGGTAGATTTAGGCAGACTGGTTAGAGAATCAATGTTCATATTGATCTAAATTAAATAATACTGGATTGGACTAGATTAGTTTTTTTTTAGTTTAGTTTAGAGATACGGTGCAGAAAAAGGCCCTTCGGCCCACCGAGTCCGTGCTGACCAGCGATCCCCGCATATTAACATTAGCCTACACACATTAGGGACATTTTTGACATTTACCAAGCCAATTTACCTACATACCTGAACGTCTTTTGAGTGTGGGAGGAAAAGGAAGATCTTGAAGAAACCTACACGGTCATGGGGAGAACGTACAAACTCCGTACAGACAGCACCCGTAGTCTGAATCAAACTCGTGTCTCCGGCACTGCATGCGCTGTAAGGCTGCCATTCTACCACTGCACCACCGTGCAGCCCTTTGGCGTGTGTAGGAAGGAACTGCAGATGCTGGTTTAAACCAAAGATAGACACAAAATGCTGGAGTAACACCGGGCCAGGCAGCATCTCTGGAGAGAAGGAATGGGTGATGTTTCAAGTCGAGATCTTTCTTCAGATATAAAACTAGATTGGTTATTGTTTCGAGTGCTGACACTCGAGTAGTCCAGGAGGATTATATGTCATGAACAATCAGTGTGGGAGAACCTCAAGGCTGTGTGCTCAGCCATCTGCTCTACTCACTCTATACTCATGACTGTGTAGTCGGACACAGTGCAAATTCCATCTTCAAGTTCGCCGACGACACCACCGTTGTTGGACGAATTACAGATGGTGATGAGTCTGAGTATCGAAGTGAGATCGACCGATTGACCCAATGGTGCCAGCACAACAACCTGGCTCTCAATATCAGTCAAACCAATGAACTGATTGTGGACTTTGGAAGAGGAAGGATGAGGACCCACAATCCTGTTTATATCAATGGGATGATGGTGGAAAGGGTCAAATTTCCGAAGATCTTTCCTGGACCCAGCACACTGATGCAATTATAAATAAAGCACATCAACGCCTCTACTTCCTGAGAAGATTACGGAGATTCGGTGTGTCAGAGAGGATTCTCTTGAACTTCTACAGGTGCACAGTAGAGAGCATATTGACTGGTTGCTTCACGGCCTGGTTCAGCAATTTGAATGTCCAGGAGCGGAAAAGGCAGCAAAAAGATGTGAACACTGCCCAGTCCATCACTGGCTCCAACCTCCCCACCATCGAAGGGATTTATCAGAGTCGCTGCCTCATAAAGGCAGCCAACATCATCAGAGACCCACACCATCCTGGCCACACACTCATCTCACCACTGCCATCGGGAAGAAGGTACAGGAGCCTGAAAACTGTAACGTCCAGGTTCAGGTACAGCTTCTTCCCTACAGCCATCGGGCTATTAAACACTACAACCTCAAATAAACTCTGAAATACAATAGACAATTATTATTATTATTATTATTATTATTATTATTATTATTATTATTATTATTATTATTATTATTATTATTTTTATTACTATTATTAATATTATTATTGCACTACTATTGTTTGTTTTTTGAGTATGTGTGTATGTGTGTGTGTATATATATACATATATATATATATATGTGTGTGTGTACTTGTGAGTATTTGTATATATACACACTGAACTTTTTTCTCTCATTTATCATATTGTTTACAGTGTATAATGTTTACTGCAGCAAGTAAGAATTTCATTGTTCTATCTGGGACACATGACAATAAAACACTCTTGACTTGATCAGTCAGTGGCTGAAAGCAGGAGGTTTTACTTCATATGCACTTAATATGACATTTTATATATTTAATTTCCAGTATTTGTTTGTTTTCTTTTTCCCTATATAATTGCATTCTTTAAAGGGCCTGTCCCACTGTACGAGGTAATTCAAGAGTTCTCCTGAGTTCTCCCCTGATTCGAGCTCGTGTAATGTACGTAGCGGGTATGTAGCGGCTCGTACGAGTAAAAAGTAACCATTTTTTTCATCACGAGTAGTTTTTTATTCGTGGACATTTTTCACGGTGTTGAAAAAACGTCACGGGTTTACCGGATTTCCCGAGTACCTACCGTTACTCGTACGAGCCACTACGTGACATCCACGAGCTCCTACGTACCCGCTACGTACATTACACGAGCTCGAATCAGGGGAGAACTCGGGGGAACTCTTGAATTACCTCGTACAGTGGGGCAGGCTCTTAAGTAAAACTCATGAAAGTTAATTAAGTGCAATAAGAATTGTTTAATGCCTTAATACACACACCTTTCCAAGTACTTGTCACCATTAGGGGTACTTCATTGATATTTGGCTTTGAAGTGCTTATTCATACAGTTACAGTGTGGACTTTTTGTCAGCTAGTCAGAGCATGTGTATGTACATGTTCACTCTCGTCCCACCATAACCAATGCCATCATACCCCAACATGTACAACAATCATTAGCATCTGAACTGCCAAGGCAGGAACATAACTTATGATAACATTTCCCTTTTTTCAGATTCCATCCCAGTACTCCTGGAATGCTTAAGCTTCAACACAAAAAGCAAAGTAGTGCTATGACTCTAGTGTCTGGTGATATCCTTTAGTTTTAGTTTTTATTTTAGAGATACAGCACGGAAACAGACCCCTCAGCCCACCGAGTCCGCGCCAACCAGCGATCCGCGCGCACTAGCTCTATCCTACACACGAGCGACAATTTACAATATTACAATTTACAATATTTACCGAAGCCAGTTAACCTACAAACCTGCGCGTCTTTTCAATGCTGTATCTCTAAACTAAACTTCTATGTTGCAATTTAAGGTATTTGGTGATCTTTGGGGAGACTTCTGGGAGGATGTGAAGTAGATATGGACATGTATACTTGAGTTTTGTCCCACTATTTCCAGATGAAAGGACTATTAATATACACAAATATCATTCTAATATCTCATGCACACAGCATTTAGTTTAGTTTAGTTTAGAGATACAGTGCAGAAGCAGCCCCCTTGGTCCACAGAGTCCACACCGACCAGTGATGCCAGCACACTAACACTACCCTACACACACTAGGGACAATTTTACATTCAAAACCAAGCGACTGGTTATGTAGGTTTACATTCATTACCTACACACCTGTACATCTTTGGAGTACAGCTTTTCAGAAACTTGTGGTTAAATATTTAAAGGAATTATAACAAGGCTGAGCTTATAACTACTCAGGATAGGAACCGAAAGTGGTCAATGAAAGAAAGATATGGAATTATTAGAAGTGCACTTATCTAGAACACTTCACGTCAGAAACTTCCCAATTTCCAGTGTATTCTACCAGCAGGGAGCATGAATGCACAAGGCTTTGTATTCTCTATAAAGCACTATTTCATTCTTAAATTAGATAAATATTTTCTGATGTGGTTGGGATGGAGAGAATAAGAAAAGCACGAGGGTTAAAAATTGATTAAGTCTGAATATTTCCTGATTTTTTTTAAATTTGCGTCAGATATTCTCTCATGGGGCCAAAAGCACAGGTCAGCTCGTTAATCCTTCCACACACCCAGAATTCAGTAACGCACCCAAACTGCCAATATTTTATTATATTATTGAACCTAAATTATAGATACTGGCACCACCTTGAGATGTGAAATGGCTACCACAGATGAAACTGGAGACACCACGATATATAATAATCCCTACAGCCATTAGGCTATTAAACACTACAACCTCAAATAGGCTCTGAATTACATAGACTATTGTTTTTATTATTGCACTGTTATTGTTCGTTTTTTATATGCACATATGCATATGTGTGGGTGTGCATTGGGTACTTGTTGAAGTACACCTTTAAACATTTGGCAGTGTATTCAGTGATATGCCATATCTATAAACTTGTAAGAAAGTAGAGGTGCTGGCATGCCTTCTGCATGATTACATCGATGACCACTCACGACCATACAGGTGTCACCCTGCAACCATGTGGTGACAGCCTCGTCGCCTGTAGTCGCCGAACAAAATCACTTAAGTGGGACAGGGTCTTAAGAGCTTCATTGTTAACTGGGACACATGTTAATTAAACACTCTTGACTTGAATCCCTGTGACAGTGCCCCTTACCTTCGATACCACTTTGATCCCCCATCTCTGGCTGACTGGCCTGGCAAAGCTCATCCCCAGCATCATTAGTAACTGCTGGGTCCAGTTAGCTGATAATTGGTCAGCTAATTAAACCTTGTCAGCCTATCCCCAGTAAAACCCAGGCATCCCAGCCAGAGGGGAGAAGGGAAAGTATGAGAGGAAAAAGCAGAAGAGAATGGCTGAAGAAAGAGAGGATGAAAGAAGAAAGCAGAGGTAGAGGGAGGGAGAGAATGAAAGTGGAGCGCCTCCCGGTTAGCTGTGTTCCGCTCTCGCTGGTTCGATGAAGACTTGCCACTGAGACAAAGCCGAGACCACCATTATATTGAAGACTGAGCTGCCGGGAAGAAGCTGTAGACCGCCAGTCTTCTACTGAGGCTAAGTCGGTGTCCAGGCCAAACCTGATACGCCAACATCTCTTCTTGACCACGGACAACGAGGGACTACACCCACACACAGAGACTGAGCTGCCAGGATAATCCAGAGACTGCCAGCGTTGCCTCTTCAAGCCTCAAAGTTGAGCAGCCTGGCAATGCCTGATCGCCAGAGTCCCTGCACAAGCACCCTGATGTTGAGGGACTGGACTTTCTTACCACTGTAAGTAACATATATATCATGTGAATTGTTATCAAGATGGAAATGGTACAGTGAAGATTTACGAGGATGTTGCCAGGACGAGAGGGTCTGAGCTATAGGGAGAGGTTGAGTAGGCTGGGTCTCTACTCCTTGGAGCGCAGGAGGATGAGGGGTGATCTGATAGAGGTATATAAGATAATGAGAGGAATAGATTGGGTAGATGCATTGAGTCTCTTGCCCAGAGTAGGTGAATCGAGGGCCAGAGGACATAGGTTTAAGGTGAACGAGAAACGATTTAATAAAGGTAACTGTTTCACACAAAGGGTGGTGGGTGTATGGAACGAGCTGCCGGAGGAGGTAGTTGAGGCTGGGACTATCTCAATGTTTAAGGGGGGGGGGGGGGGTTGAGGTTGTTGGAGGAGGGGTTGCAAGAATTCTCTTCTGCCTCCAAACACAATAACCATCTGACAAAATGGATAATGTGAGATTATGCATGTGGACCAATACATTCACTCAAAATGCAAAGGAATTGTGCAAGTGCTGATTTGTACCGAGATACATTAAAAACAATATTTGCATGCTATCCAGTCAAATCAATGGCACCTTAGGTTGCAACAAAGACACTCCAATCTTGATTTTGATTGCGCTGCCTTTCTATTAATCATTTTTCAGCTTTGCATGAGTTAACTGCTTTCTAAAGGCTCTGTCCCATGGGCAGGCGGTTACTGGCGGTGAAGCGCGGCGTCGCCGGAAGAGGGGACCGCACGGCAACCGCGAGAGCGCCACACGGATGCCGCGCGGGGGCCAAGTGATCTCCGTTCAGCCGGTCCCACGAGCTGGCGGTAAGTAAAAAAAAACGTCTAAAGGACGTTGCGCGGCGTCGGGTGATGATGACATCACGCAACGCGACACGCTACGCGATGACGTCATTTTGGATCGTGGGGCTGTGGCGGTGCTAGTACTGATCGCGGCGCTGTGGCGGCGGCTGTGGCGGTGCTCGTGCCGCACTGGCGGCGGCTGTGCGGTAGGACAACATTTCTGAACGTTGTCGTTTTTTTGTGAGCACCGTGCGGTGTTGGGACCAACACCGCCCGGTCCCGGCGGTGTGCGTGGGACTGACCCCGCAGTCTCTGGCGGTCAACGAGCGGTCCCAACTTCCTGCTTCACCGCCAGTAACCGCCAGTAACCGCATACCCGTGAGACAGGCCTTTAAAGAAACTGTGTCGGAAGGAACTGCAGATGCTGGTTTACACCGTAGACACAAAATGCTGGAGTAACTCAGCGGGACAGGCAGCATCTCTGGAGAGAAGGAATGGGTGACGTTTCGGGTCGAGACCCTTCTTCAGACTAGAATAGGATCATGTGTCCATGATCTCTACACCATGAAATAACTGCTTGTTACTTTCTAAAGATCATGGCTGGATCCCCATTGTTGAGTTGATGGTATTTAGTCATCATGTTTATTCAGGAGACATCACCAACCTTCCATCATTCTGAAAATATGTCTTCTCCCAGCTGTGGATCTGAAGTATGTCATAATTTGTGCTGCAAATTGTCTGCCTTGCAATAAAACACAGTAGGAGGTGGGTGCCTAGATAGATGCCTTGTCCCACTTAGGCGATTTTTTTCGGCAACTACAGGCAACTAGGCTGTCGCCACACGGTCGCGGGGTGACGTCTGTATGGTTGTGAGTAGTCTCCTCAAGTCACCTAAAGGGCCTGTCCCACTTAGGTGATTTTCTGGACGACTACAGGCGACTGCTGCAAAATTTTCAACATTTTGAAAAAATTTCGACAATTGTTTTGTCGTAGGTTGTCGTAGGTTGACGTAAGTGATGTCGTAGGTTCTGTCATAGGTTCTCGCCAGATGTCATAGGTGAATTCCATTAAAACTAGTCCCTGCCAGTCGCCTAAAGAGTCTCCTAAGTGGGACAGGCCCATCAAGAGTTGTAATGTTATTCTGGTCATCGCTAGATTTTGAAATGTTCAAAACTTTTTGGCAACTGTGGGCTTGACGTCGCTCTTCTCCTGTCGTAGGTGCTGTCGTAGGATGTCGCCAGGTGCGTTGGTTGTCGTCGGGTGCTGACTTTGGTGAATTCCATTGGCTGAATTGTCTTCGGTTGTCTTCAGTTGTCCCCGACAGGGTCGTAGCTGGACGTAGGTTGACTACGGTTGCCGCCTGTGTGTTTTTTTAAATTTTTTAAAAATATTTTTATTTATTAGAAGTAAGTACATTACATTACAGTGGTACCTTTTTACAGGTTCCCAAAATTATTTTAACATTCTTTGTACAACTTCCCTTTTTTTTAGAAAGAAATGAGAAAGAAAGAAGTAGTAAAGAATAGAGGAAAGTCTAGTGAGTGTGAAGTAAAGAAAAGAAATAAGTAGGAAAGTGAAGCAGAAAGGAGATTCTCCCTCGCCACAAGTCGATGCTTTTTTATATTCTTGATCATTTTTCGCCCATACCCAAAATTTTTAATTTTTACGATACTGTTGCACCACATGAATCCGAAAAGTCAATAAATGGAGACCAACTCGTTAAGAATTGGTCTTGTTTGTCTATTAGGAGGAGTCTCATTTCTTCCAGGTTGGCAGTTTCCAACATATTACCAATCCACATTTTGAGTGTTGGTATAGTAGCATTTTTCCAAAATTTAAGT